>JARHVA010000802.1:2252500-2597500 GCA_037957365.1 Torreya grandis
AATGAATGAATTTGGCTATTTATTTCTGGGTAACATAAGTGAGAGGAATAGCCTCGATCCACTTGGTAAAGTATTCAGTTGTAATCAAAATCTGATTATGTCCATTTGAAGATGTTGGGTTAATTTTTCCAATGAGATCAAGACCTTATGTTGATAATGGCCATGGTGTTGTAATCGACTATAATGGTAAGCAAGGTGCATGTATCAAGTTTCCATGTTGCTGACAAAGAACACACTTATTTACATAATTACAAGCATTTGTCTCCATTTTGGGCCAATAATAACCTATTCTGAGGAGTTTCTTGCTAGGACTACATCATTGGTATGAGCCCCACACATTCCTTCATAAACCTCCTTTAGTGCCAACTTGGATTCTCTCAAAGATAAACAATGAAGAAGCATTCCATCATAGATTTTACAATAAAGCATGTTTCCTAGGAGGATATAACATGTTAAGTGATGAAGGAATAGTTTTTGTTGGTTTTTGGAAAGGTTGGTGAGAAATACATGACTATGGAAATAGTTATAAAAATATTGGTATCATGGTAGCTCAAGTGAGGGATTAGGATCAGCAACGATACATATCCTCTCTAAATATGATAGAATATGAACTAGATGAAGAAGATTTTCAATCAAGAACTGATACTCTTTATCACTATCATACATTTGAATCATGGTACCAATTATTGCCATGGCATTGGTATATGTGTTGTTGAATCATAGAACTTGCTCAAACTGTAGAGATTTAAAATGTGTTTTGAGGTTATCGACAATTTACTTGTAAGAAACAAGCTTATCATCTCTTTGATACTAGTCAGTTGTCTAATTTATGATTAGTTACGAATCTCCATAGACCTTTAAGCTTTGACTATCCCACTGTATATCAAGATGGAGCCTTGCAACCAATGCCTCATATTTGGCCATATTATTTGTACACTGAAATTGTATATGAAATGTTTTGGGGATCAAATCCCCCTATGGTGTGATCAACAATATGCTAGCTCCAGAACCTTAGAATATGAAGGATCCATCAAAATAGAGCATCCACTATTCAAGTTTTTATGAAGCTTATTTTATCATCATGATAGAATCATCTGGAAGGTTAAAGTTGAGAGGTTGAGTGGCCGTAATAGGAGCTTTTGCAAGTTGGTCAGCAAGAATTTGTCCTTTGATTACATTTTGATTCTAGTACTCAATATCAAACTCACTAAGGAGCATAATCCATTTAGCCATGTGTCCTTGATGAACAACTTTAGATAAGAGGAATTTGAGAGGATCTACCTTGGTGATAATAATAGATTTGTTATTTAGCATATAATGTCACAATTTCTGAGTGGTGAACACCATAGCTAAACATGCCTTCTCAATAGGCATATAATTATGTTCATAGGCTACCAATTTGTGGCTTAAATAATAAATAATGTATTCCTTACCATGATCATCATGTTGAGCCAAAAGTTCCCCTGGTGTATGTTCCATGGCTGATATATAAAGAAGCAATGGTTTTCCTTGTGTTGGAGGTTGTAATACTGGTGGATTGGCTAAGTATGTTTTAAGATTTGAAAATTCTATCTGACAATATTCATCCCACTAAAATGTGACCCCTTTCTTTAAGAGATGGGTAAATGGGTGGCACTTATCTTCCAATTGAGAAATGAACTTGTGTATAGACTGGATCTTTCCTTGTAGACCTCACAATTGTTTAAGATTGTTTGGTGGAGGCATTTCCATAATAGTTTTGACCTTTGTAGGTTTGAATTTGATGCCTCATTGTGATACAATCAACCCTAAAAATTTTCTTGATGTGACTCGAAAGACACATTTATTAGGATTCAAGTAGACTTTATATGCATGAAGCCTCTCAAATAATCTTCATAGAATGTCAGGATGTCCAGCTCTTGTTCTTGATTTTTCTAGTATATCATCAACATAGTCCTCAATAATGTCATGCATCATGTCATGAAAAATGATAGTCATTACATGCTAATATGTGGCTCCAACATTCTTCAAACCAAATGGCATGACTTGGTAATAGAATGTCCCCCATAGAGTGGTGAATGTAGTCTTATGTTGATATTTAGGGGCTATCTTGATCTGATTATAACCAAAAAATCCATCCATTAAGGATAACATCTCATACCTAGCAGTTGATTCAATGATCATGTCGATGTTGGGCAGAGGAAAATCATCTTTCAAGGATGATTTGTTGATATCATAAAAATTAGTATAAATACATATGCTTGGGGTCTTTTTACTCATGGGTACTATGTTAGAAACCCATTCATATTAGTCCAATGGTCTGATAAAATTGGCTCCTAACAATTTTTCCAATTAGGCCTTAACCAAAAGGGTGATGAGTGGATGCATATTTCTCAACTTTTGCTTGAATGTTTTAGCACCAGGGTGAATAACAACATGATGCACAACTAAATCTAGGTTGAAGCCTGGCATGTTGGAGTATGCCCATGAAAAAATGTCTATATAATCCTTAAGAATAGATATAATATGTTCATATTCTACTTCAGTAAGGGAAATTCCAAGATAAATAATTTTGGGATCCTCATGGTTTCCCAAATTCACTTTTGTTGTGCTCTCCATAAGGAGTGTGGATCCATCTTCTAGAATTATAGGCAATGTATGGACATGATCATTTTCCTTTATTATATCTTATTGTTATTCCTCCTAAAGATCCAGATAATATGAAGAATCAAAATCTACCTTCTTAGGTAAAGTCCACTTGGTAAAAACCTCTGGAAACTCAAGAGCAAGATGCTCAAATATTTGATGTGGTTCTGAAGAGATGCTTATACTAGCTATACAACTTGGGTTAGATGGGCTTTCTATGTCCTGAGGAGATGAGCAAACTTTCCTACCTAGGAGTGCCTAAAATAGGTTTTCACTCAAAGGCTTATCTTTTTCTTTACTTCTCCCCTGATTGACAAGTGCCTCAAAGAGGTTTTCACCTGAAGATCTCGATATTTGTTCTTTATTATGACCAAAATTTTTTGCCTGATCTCCAAAGTAGGCAGAAGAATCTAATGAAAAATCAAAACCCTACTTATGATCACTAATGGGGAATGAATCTCATAGGCCCATGTATTCTATAATCAATTCTTCTTTTTAAAACTCATCGAGGCATATGACCAAATTTTGTTGATCCCAATGTATGAGTTTAGGATGGAAAAGGCATAGGTTATAGTGAGGGTTTGCTTTAGGATGGGAAGTGCCAATGGTAAATATATAATGTCCTACTTCAAGAAGGGAAACACCACTAAGATAGGTTTTTGCTTCGGGATGGGAATCTCTAATAGGCATTATGGTTAATATGGCATTTGAATCAAAAAAATATGAGTTAGCAAGCTCATCAAAAAGGCTATAATGGGATGTTGTGTCACTGCTAGGAGTCTCATTACTAATCACTTCATAAGAGTCACTATAAAATGTCATGAGGTCATCCTCTGGTGGTTTAAATCTGAGACCATGATTCCAATTAACAACTCCAATTGATAAGGGTTCTAAAATTCCTTGCACCTATGGACCAAGGCCTTTCCTTATATATTCAAGATGATCCATTTCATGTTAGGGATAGAATACTTTGGATTCTAAAAAATTTCAACAAGGTCTTCATAACATAACTAGTCTCCCTCGGTAAAATCCTCTCAATCTTTCTTTGGTATGATTGTAGGTACAAAAACTACATGAGGTTTAGGATGTTTCTTCTTTGGTTTCCAAATATGATCAGGTTTATTAGGAGTCTGGGAAGTTTTAGGCTTACCAAATGTTCTAGGGTATTTTGGTAATTTTACAATATAGAGGATGTCCTTCAGATGGTACCTGGAAATGCCTACATTTTTAATAATAACCTGCTTGGTTAGAGCTATAGGAAATGGATCAGCCAAAGTGGATGTTAGATCACCTGAGTATACATAATTAAATGGAGATGGATGAGAAATGATGTTTTTTTTCTTATTTGCAATGAATTCAGAACTTAGGCAATAGTTATAATTACAAAACTCTACTTTAAGATGTTTGCAATATTGATATGGTTATTGATTAGTGGGAATAGTAACCTCGATCCCATCATGGGGAAACTTAAGGCATTGGTGAAGAGTAGATGGAACTACATGTACTTCATGGATCTAAAGTTGACCAAGAATTATGTTATAAGTAAGCTCATTATCCATAATATGGAATAATATGTGATGAGAAATATACCCAACCATGACTAGCGACCAAATTATACCAGATGACTCCCTCTCATTGTTGACGTAAGCCTTGATTATAATAGTTTTTATCTGAATGTCTTTATCCATATAGCCCAATCATTGTACCAATTTAAGAGATATGATGTTCAACCCTAAACCATTATCTATAAAAACCCACTTGATCTTGTGATCCATAACGATTATCTCAATGTATAGTGGGTTATTATGGTTTGGGTCGAGGGTGGACATGTCTTTTTGATTAAATGTGATTTGCCAAAATGAAGACAAGTGTCCAACTAAGTTTTGAAACTAATCAAGGTTTATATCATCAGGCACAATAGACTCTTGAAAAAGTTTGTTAAAGGTAGTTCTATGGACATCAAATATCTGCAAGATTTCTAATATGGAAATTTATGTAAGGGTTTTATCTAATTGATCTATTAGACTATAAGGCCTTTGAATTGTGGATTGAACTATTTTGTTCTTTGTTGGGACAATGTTTAGCTTTAGAACCATTGGCACAATGTTCTTATTGGGTTTTAAGGAAGAAGTGGGTGAAGGGCCCTGGATGGTAACTTGTGAGGATATAGTTGTGACTGCATAACCTAGAGGTGGTAAGGAGTTATTATAATTAGAAGATGAAGGCAAAGGGCCTTGGATGGTGACTTGTAGGTGACTAACTGTGTTGATACAATTTTGGGTTAGTGAGGAGCCTTTATAATTATAAAAAAGGTGTTGTTGTTCAATATTAGTAACTCATGTAAATGAAGTAGCAACATGATGATGTGAACCTGACATGATATTACTAGGGGGAGAGGGTGCTGACCCTATAATGATGGGTCCCATGTTGCAAGGAACACGAGATTGTCCACGCAATTTTATAGTAACAATGGTAATGTGGGTTGTAAAAATGTATCCCATAGTATCATTATAATCATAAGGTACATTGTTATAAGCCACATTATTAGTATGGGCATTATGATCTTAATTATGCTCATTATAATTATAACCTTATTGTTGGTTCTGATTCTACCTTTGTCCTTGATTATGACCATTTTGATTATTTCTTGGTGGTGGTAGATCATGTCAAGGAAAGGGGTCTTTGTAGATTCCCATATCCTAATTTGTGTCCTGATTAGGGGCCAACTTAATTTCTAGTTCACCACTTTTAATAAATTCCTTAATAATATGTCATAATTGAATGCAATGATATGCACTATGACCAACAACATGATGAAAGTTACACCATTCATTCCCTTTGTCCCAATCTGGTTTTGGTTGATCTTGAGGAAATGGCCTTGATACTAGCCATACAATTAAATTAGTTGTAACGAGCTTTTGTAACACTATTTCAATCGATTCTCCTAACTTGCTAAAGACTCTAAAATTGTTATGAAATGTCCTTTGTGGGGGTTGTCTCTACAAAGTAGGTAGTGGATTTGGGGGAGTTAATTGTACATTTGAAGGAAGAATAGCTTATACCATTTATACACATCTTCTTTTAGTCACCCCATTTCCAACCATGTTCTTATTTTTTCTAAAGCCTTTAGGCTTATCCTGCATAACTATTTGAATCAGTGATTTAGTCTGATTAGACACTTGACCTTGCACAAAAATCTTAACAAGGCCCTTAGCAATAAGAGCCTTCTCAATCTACACTCCTTTGTCAATAATTTCTTCAAATGAATTAGCATAAGCTAATCATAGATTATGCACAACTTTAGGATGCAAATTTTGTGCAAAGATATCAACCAACTATTTGTTTGGCAAATTATGTTGAAAGTAGCATGTCAATGCTCTCCACCTTTGTAGATATGCAGTGAAACTTTCACCATCATGCTACTTAGATTTGCATAAGTTAAAAAAGGTTAATTCATGTTATATGTTATATGAGAAATGGTTAAAAAACTTTTTTGATAAGTCATTCCATTCTGTAACTGATCCCTTGGGTAGTTTAAGTAGCCAACCAAGAGCTTGTCTTGCTAAACTTCATGCAAATAGTCATAGTAAGTACTCTCTACTATAATCAACCTCTTGACATAAGACAAAGAATGCCTATATGTGTTCACGTGGATCTCCTTTTCCTTTGTACTTGTCAAATTTGGGTGCCTCAAAATGAGGTGGAAAGGGGTTTTGGAGAATAGATAAATCAAATGGATATGGGCATATCTCATCAAATTTGTACTTTTTGACTATATTATTTGTCTCCAATATTTGAATGATTTCCTTCATAGAATTCCATTCTTGTGTGTTTGGTGCATTTTTGGATTGAATAAGATGTTGTTGGGGTGGAATGTGCCCCTAGTTTTATTGTTGTTGGGGTGGAATGTGCCCCTGGTTTTGTTACTGTTAAGGTGGAATGTGCCCCTAGTTTTGTTGTTGTTGAGGTGGAATGTACCCCTAGTTTTGTTGCTATTGGGGTAGAATATGCCCTTGGTTTTGTTGATGTTGGGGTGGAATGTGCCCCTAGTTTTGTTATTGTTGGGGTGGAATGTGCCCCTAGTTTTTTGTGGATCTATAGGGAGTGTATACCTTTTGATCCATGACTTGGTTCTAATTTGCTCCTTAAGTTGAGAATATAGGCCATTGATTCTTGGATAGTAAAACATTCCTTGAATTTAGTTGTTTTGTACTTTGTTGATTTTGAAAATTTTTATGTTTATTTACCAATTTTTGTGGTAGTTGAAAAGAACTATCCAAATTATCCTGAGGGATTTCCTCAATTCAAACTGAATGTTTGGGTTTTTGAGTTTGTAAAGTAACAAGAGGTTCTTAATGATTGAATAATGTATGTTATGTGTCAAATGGAACACTTTGTAAGGTCTCTTGTGACTTTAACTATTCATTTAGATTACCTTGATCCACTATGGTAGTGTCCTCAAATAATATATGTTGAATACTTTCAACCACATTTTCTTGTTCTTTCGAAGCATCATTGTGAATTGAAGTGGAAACTAGGGAGTTAGTTAAGTCTATGACAAGTTGATCTATATATCGTTGACTTATTATCTTGATCTTAGCTAGAATATCTAAATTTTTGGGTTTTGACTCTATTTGTATTTATTTTCCTTTGTTAGAGGAATAAGGTATGTTTATTCATGCAAAAGCCTGCTCTTGCCATCATTGTTCTCCTTCTCTAACTAAGGTATGAAATTGTTCTGTAAGAAATTTAGAAGGTGATCTAGCACCTGATTCTATCAATATAAGAAGGGCTTCATCTTGATCTTCTTGGGGTTGATATTCATTGTAATCATCTTTAGATCCTAATGTTTTGGGGATATCATAAAAAATAACAGGGTTATATTGACCATCATAAAATTGTTCATCTTCATAACTAAGGCCATAATAGGCCCCACTACGAGTGAACCTTTAAGTCATGTCTAAAAGAGGTAATCTATGTGTTTGACTAACTTTCGACCAATGTTTGGCAACCAAACAAAGTATGCTTTAGATCTTTTTTTAAAAAATAAACAAGGTACCAATGAGACTATAAAGGAGGGTGGTTTGAAACCATGTATAATTTAGAATATTTGGTTAATGAGTTTACTCAACCTTTGGTAAGGTTGAAATCATATAGATCAGAAGAGGATAAGGTAACTCAAAGACCCAAGGTGAAAACTAGTATACCAAAACCTAGATCTTTGTGATACACCTGTAGTATAAAAGTTAGTTTCAACATTGACAAGTTGACCCTAGAAGTTTAGAGGAAAGCTCTCTAAATTACGAAGAAGACAAAATGGACTAAGCAACTGAAGATGTAAAAACATACGTGAATCACTAAGTATAAATATAGGACCAAATAGGCATCACAATGTCACCACATGATTCTAGTAGGATAAAATATGTTCTAGGACTCAAAACATGAGTGATACACAAGATGACTTGAGTCCACGAAGATGATAATGTGATTTTGAGTCTTAATAAATGACCTTCAATCCAAATGGAAAATTAAACCCAAGTTAGAATAAACTTAGTGCATAAATGGTGAACCCACTTTGACACACCAACCCTTAGAACTCAAAAAGGTTCAATTTCGAATGTGGATTATAAATAAAGGATTTAAACAAATTATGTGAAAGATCTAGGCTCAATTAGGCAACATGACTATGCCAAAGTGGATGACATGACACAAAGTTTTTAATAACAATTTGAACAAAGAAAAGATGAATTTTCTAATTAGACAGCGTAACGCCTCCCTTGCTCAATAAAATTGAGGACAATGTGTTTTGGTTAAGTTCAATGAGTTAACAAGTAGTTTTAGACACAAATCAAGACCAAGTAAGCTAATGACAAAAAAAATGTCTTAAGTCTAAACTGACAAGGTATGGAAAAGTGGGGTCTACTAAACTAACAATTTTTTGATCATTCTAGGGGAATTAATTGCATAATGACTTTCACATCAAACGATGTAAAAGACAAGCACATACATTAGGTGACCACGGCATTGGCTAGTTGTAAAAAGGACTAGTCCTTTTTACGACCACTACATCTTGTTTCTCACTCAGTGTAGTGTGATATCTAAATGTGGATATGTCCCATGTGTAACTCCAATTAGGATCCAAATTAAGTCAATGCCAAGAGATGAAAACCCAGGTCAAAGCTTCCCTAAAGAACTTGTGGGAGGTAATGATGTCCCCCTCACAAGTCAAGTTTGCATAAAAATAAAGAAAGCATAAAATAGAAAGACTTTAGGGTCATTTTCAAGATCACCCAAAATTTAACATGTTTTTGGGGAGAAATTTAGATGACATTATTTTGAAGCCTTGGAATAGGTTACTTGTAATAGGAATGACACTTTTGATTCCAAGGGTTCCCTAAAGGGGACAAATGGAAGAGCACACATGCAACATCCCTCTTTTTGCCAAACAAAAATTAGATCAAACAACTATTAAAGACAAAAAACTTTTATAAATATGAGTTCATTTTTAAGCACCAAATTCAAAAGATTGAGTGGTGTTCATTTGAACCCTTGGTCTTAGTTGCAAACTTTGAAAACATTCACCATAAACATCTATTTTTTTTGTTAAACACCAAAACAAGGTTCCTAATTGATTTTTAAACATGTAAAAGGTGATATAAAACATATTTTTAGTAAATTTAAAGCTTGGTCTTGCAAAAAAAAAGTTATCATGTCCTTTAGCCTTGAAGCTCTTTTAGGTTTGAAATAATGAACTTAAAAAAAAGACCTCTTGCATCTATGTTTTAAGAAAAACACAGTGACTGACATCAGTTATATAAACAATGATGGTTATATTTCCTAATCGATGATGGTTATCTAATCAACATCAGTTATACGAATGTGATTGATGACAACTATCCAATCAATGTCAATTTTACTAATCGATGTCAGTTAATCTATTCAACTGATGTCATTTTTACTAACCAACGTCAATTATTGTGTAAATTCGTGGAAAACAAAAATGGTAAAATAAAGTTATAAAATCAATTTGTAAGAGATTTAATGATCCAAATAAATATTTTAAAGCTAAAAAATGATCTTCTTCATGTGTGGGATGCGTCTAGTCCCACCAGGCATGCCAAGATGTAGAGAGGATTACAAAGTAAGTTAGTCAAACATTAGTCCATAAATCATAAAAAATGCATAAAGAACTAACTAACTAAGCCTATCTATTCCTATGGGAATTACAAAAGATAGCAAGAAACAAATGAAAGAAAGAAAACATCATATTACCTTCCCAAATGGATTCACCATACCCATGTGGCTCAAAAGCATGTTCTCTCTTGATCAAGCATCCTTGCCTTTGTCAACAAAGGTGGAAAACTCCTTCAATGTCTCAATAACACTCCATAAAACCTAGGCTCATTATTCCAAATCACTAACCTATCATATCAATGAATCTTGAAAACAAAATCAATGATCAAATGCAAATTATTATGGAAACAATTTAACATTATAAATTTGCATTATTCAAGCTTAAAATTCATGTCTATGGCCTCCATATTTATAGATTTTTGAGATTGGTTAAGATCAACCATGACCATCCATCTCAAGATTGAGATGTGTGGCCATAGATAATCCTAATATTTATAATTAAATCCATAATTATCTTCATCATGACCTTGGAAGAATGGGCATTGAAGAGGCATGGAAGGCATTAACTAGGCATGGGTGACCCATAATCCTGATATTTGTGGCATTTATGGCCTAGGGATGTCTTCCCAAGAAATGAGGTCACCTGATGATGCAGATAATAGGAATCAATTTTAAAAAATAAATATTCAACAACTCTCATGGAAAATCCACTTAATCTCTTGATTTGGATTAATTAGCCTTAAACAGGGTTAATCAACATTTGTGCAATTATTTGAAAATTGGCCCTCAATTAATCAAAATGGTCAAAAAGTCATATTACTGAGTTATAATTTGACTCAGGAATAATTAGAAGGTGACGTTAGATGTGTCAAAACCATATTTCCATTTAGGATGTTTCCAACACAAAATAACAAAGGTACGTGGTGTGTACCAACAAATTTATGATAAAAGAGTGATCTAGAGCACAAAAGGCAAAATCATCATTTTGACTCGAAATAAATTGATCAAAGTTAAATAGACCATAAATTGCATTTCCCCATTTAGGGATACTTTGACCTAAATTGGCACTTATAAATGACAAGCTATAACCATTTAGTGCATTTTATAGATTTTGACCTAAAATGTGCATTTGAGTAAGATTGACAATTTCAACATAAATGGTGTTAGGAATTGGATGTCTACAAGATGTTATTATTGTGTATAAGATAATACCCCAAATAAATATGCCTCAACATGATTTTGGGTAATAATTTCTGATGTATGGATGAAATTAGGACATTCAATGATTTATAGGCTTAATTTTCACTGTTTGGTAGAAATCAATTTGAAGTCCAGTTGGGACACAATTATGGAAAAAATGGGGTGTCTATAGTTTTCCCCTATTTAGAAAGGCATTTCAAGACATAGGCATAGTAACATATTTTCAAATAATGAAAAAGTTGGTAATTCCTTGGTTAATGCCCAAAAGGTTATAGATGAGCCCTAGATGCCCCCTCAAGGGATTGGGTGATAAAATACGGTCATCGAATGTTCCAACAAAAAAGGAAATGATGAAATCTATATGTAATGGGGGTGGAAATACTAAATTTCCCAAACGTGGTTATAATTAGTGGTATAGAGAGGTACCTCGATAGGGTAAATGAGCAAAAAAAATGATTTTTCAAAAAAAATTATAATCATTAGCACAGGGAGATACCCTAGTAGGGCAGATAGAAGTGAAAATAATGATTTACCCACACGTGATTATAATCATTGGCATAGTGAAAATGACCCAGTAGTGCATATGGTATCATGATACAATTCATCTTTACCCAAGTAAGGTGGATCAGGAAAGGGGGCTTACATATGGAATCCATACTCACAGGGTAACTATAAGTTAACACAGAGTATAGGCATGAATTTAGGCTACCTTATAGTATGGAAATGCACGTCTTAACTAGAAATGATTACTGTTCAATTATGATTTAATGGAATTTTAGAGGAATATAGAAATGGTCTCATAAAAGAGCAAGTGTGTAAGAAAAGAGGGGGATGACATTCACAATCATGATAGTGACAACATAAATAAATAGTGCAAGCATGAGAGTATGGTTTAGGCTAAAACCATAACTAAAGATAATAGACAAGTGCTCACACACACACGTGGTTCATAATGCTTACTATCTCTAAGACTAAGAATGAGAATAATCTCACAAAATGGCAAAATCATAAAAGGTTTATGACTTACAAAAATGATGAGAGCATTTTTAGAGATAAACCTACAAGAAGGAATGATTCAAGAGAAATAGTGAATAGATTTAATCACTAAAAGTGGTCGAGCTAACTCTAGGTGAATTAGGAAATTATATGTTGCCTATATAGTCCCATGGACACTAGGATATATTGGAAGCATAATGACTGAGAGGGGGGGGGGAATCAGTATTCAAAAATTTTACAATATTTACCTTATCATTCATGAAATATCAAAAAAATATAGTAAGCTAGCAACACATTAAGAGCCATGAGCATAAGAGAGGAACATAACACACAAAACACTTATTTGAGTGGGAAACCCTCAAGGAGAATAAAACCCACTAATTATTCAAATTTAATACTATCTTATTATTCAAATTTCAATATTTAGTGAAGCACCAACTTCACTTGGAGTACTAACCCCAACTATCCAAGCACCAACTTAACTAGGCTTTTGCAAGCACCCACTTATAAGGAGGTACCAACCCCCTAGATGACTCAAAAATAACTCATCCATTTCAAAACATTTGATCACCTTTATAACCCTTTGTTAATCATATTATATATGATGATCTCCATCTTTATATCTTCATATACACCTATCCTTGTCAAATTTGTCTCTAGCCTTCTTCACTCAATTAGCCCTCTTCTTGACTTGATTAGGTCATATGACCTTGATAATCATATACATAAGCCCTATCATATCTTCATGATGGTTTTTATGTAACCTATCAATGGTTTAAAATACATCTTTCATCTCTTCAAATTTATATCTCATTATCTTTTACACACACACTCATCCTAGACAATTAGGCCTATTAGGACTTGTTCTTATACTAGGGTCTTGCTCAAACACCTATTAGTCAGCCATACACACTTTTCCACTTAGTTTTTAAATACATTAGTATTTATAAGATTCAAAAATCATGAATAAAACATTATAATATGTCAGTAATATCATATAGGACCAAAACCCCTTTAGGCCTTAAGGAGACCTAATTCAATTAGGCCTTCATTAGCACGCATTACCCTTTGAACACCTTAGAACGTTCTCAAAATTTTGACACAGAAGTGACATATCATATTTAAATTTAATATATCCCTACCAATCTCATCTTTTTTTCATGACACCTTTTATCTCCAACCACAACTTGAATCATGCCATTAGCATTGTTCACAATTAGGCTTGTGCATACCCAGAAAGTCTATCTTGAATAACTAAACCAAAAACATAATATTGTCAAAAAACTAAGGTAAAAAATAATATAAATAGAATCCTCATGAACTTAGGGTCATCACCATGTGTATTATACCTCACAACTTAAGGCAAAATTATTCAAACCCTTCTCTACAAGTAGCCCACTTAGAACTGCCAATAAGCTTCAAAATATAGTCATGGAAACAATGATATAAAACACCTGTAGAAACACTTTTAGAGAATTAAAATGAATTTATATGATCCTAAAACATCCTTATAAAAACTTAAAATAAATACATCATAATATATAATATCAATATTGGTTTTATATACCAATCTCATGACATCACTGTACACAAACCTCATTGATTTAGACAAGTCAATTTGAGAGAAACTTTATGCTATATATAATCATATTAAAATATTATATCTAATATGTACATGTATTATAGGTCTTTAAAAATGTCTTCATAAAATTTTATTCATCCCTAATCCATGATAACACATCCCTAATCTCATTCTCACTTTTGCTTGGTTTTTCTCACTGTCTGCACCATTAAGCCTTTTAACGATAGGTCAACTTGCATGACTAGTTTAGCACATATGAGGCCTAGAACATACTTATAAACCACCATGGACATAAGATAAAATTATAAATATTTAACCAACTCCACTTGGGAGAGTCCACTACATGAACCAATCATCAAACTCGGTCATCCAATCCATTCTAAGCCATTTCCATCAAGATCTTTCATATCAGGTCAATGTTAGGGTTTTAAAGAGGTTTAAACCACCTTCTAGTCTTAATGATCATTCATAAAGCTTATCCCCTTATTATAGAAACCAATTATTTTAAATTTTATATAGGACCATTACCCATATACCATGAATGTATTATGTTCTAATGCAGAAGTTACATGTGCCAATGAGCACATGAGAGTCCTTCTCGAGTTGAGAACCCTTCATTATGTGTACTCGAGAGACCTTGAAACACTTTTTATTGTCTTTTATTGAAAAATTTGATCTCAAACATTGTTAACACACCTATTAAAACCTATCACACTACTTAAAATGCTCACATGTTTATTATTTCCTTGGAAATTTATCTTGATACCCCATTAGGCCACTATCTCTCTCTTTGCTCTCTAGGCTTTTGACCTGCATGTCACATTAGGCCTTGAAAATGACCTTATAGACATTATCCATGCACTCTTCACCTCAATCACATGATAAAACAAATTATCACATTATATAACACTAATTTTCATTCTTAATAGGTCTTGATAACATCTCATGACCCCTGATTAGGTCAGGCAGAGTCTAGAACTAGTCCAGTTCCATGCTAGTCTTGTAGGTTCTACCTCTGTAGACTCACCTTAAAGATTTCTTGAGTAATCCAATGCTTCATATACATTTTTAAACATCATAAAACATCCTCTTATTCCTCTTTTCATCCATCTCACTGAGCCACCATGTTTTTTATGTATAAGACTAGGTATCCTTTACACAAGCCTTCTCAAGTCTTATGCTAGGTTCAAACACTTGACAACCTTGAAAACTGATCTTAAAACATTATTTTATGATTCTATACCTTGATTACATGACTTATAAGTTTTTTAAATAATTTTATACATCTTAGGGATGCAATCAAACAAAAATGTTGTTCAGTGACCTCATACCTCATTAATAACCTTTGACATCGATGCCAAGCCTCAACAACAAAAATAATGCTCAACAGGTCCAACATGACCTTCAAACCAAATTTAGTTTTCTCAAGAATGAGATGAAATATGATCAAAAAATGGAATAGTAAAATGGAAATTTTCATGACAAAATCCATGAGAATGCTTCAGGTATACCTGTTGACTAGGAGATGCATGTCATGAGTGGCAAGGATATAATTTGAATGGCCCAATGTGTAAGGCAAGCATGTTTTTGGATGTTTTTATGCATCTCAACTTGAATGGAGAATTATGAGACATATAATGGGTTAACTCATAAAATGGTGAGAGTGTACAAACTTAAATTTCTCATAAAATGGCAAAAGCGTTCAAATTTAAAGTGCACACAAAATGGTGAGAATGTGGTAAAGGGGTGACTGATCTAACCTCAACATAAATCAAGCATTACCTACATACTTCTAAATGTGCCCTCAAGTCACTATAGTTCTACCTACAACAAAGGATCCAACTAGGTAATAACAAGTTATGGGATAATCAAATGGCAAAGTATAGAGCAATGATGTGGTGATATGGATAAAAATGAGGTTGTTCTTAATTTTCCCAAAGGCAATTATAATGAGGAATTAATGGAATGGGTTAGTGATACTCATTTTCCCAAAGGTGGTTATAATGAGGAAATAATAGAACAGGTTAGTGATACTAATTTTCCCAAAGGTGGTCATAATCAATAGCACCAAGAATGAGATAGAACATGACAATAATGAAGAATGCAATTGCCAAACTAGTTTCATATTGCACCAAGATAATGCCTTGTTTTGAAAAATATATGCTCAACAAATTTCCATACTAAATCAACCACTAAAACTTCATCTGAATTTAATCTCTGAAGGTACCCAAAGAACCAATGGATCAAACCCAAGGTCAAAAGGGTGGGATAAGGGAGGGTAAACAAATTCATCCAATAGGGAAGTTATGGAAGGAATGGTAGATGATATGGTACAAAGAATGTGATATTATAGTACGATTTAAATGATTATCATAGACAATATGTCAAGTCTCTCAAGAGAAATAATGTTTGAGATATATTATGTTCATGGGTTCATCAAGTATATCACCTTCTGGTGTAAAAAACTTGTAAGCTCCAAAGCCATAATTAACAATAATAACATAGGGGCCTATCCAATTAGGCTTGAACTTGCCTTTCTTCTTTTTTTTGGACATGGTGTTCTTCTGGTTTTCTTTCAAGGCAATATCCCCAAGCTTGAACTCTTTGTGCTTGGCACACCTGTTATATTGACCACATAATCAATTCTGATATGCTTGAAGGCTATTTATAACATCCACACATTTTTTGTCTAGTAACTCAAGCTCTTGTAGTTGAGCTACCCTATAATCCTCATCATCAAGGATGTGCTTCAATGAGATACATAGAGAGGGAAACTCTATCTCAATGGGAAGAATGGCCTCAATGCCATAGATAAGGGAATATGGTGTGGCTCCTATTGGAGTAAGGTAATTAGTACGATAAGCCAAAAGGGCATGGAATATCTACAAGTGCCAATCATGGCCATCATCATTGACAATATTCTTGATAATGGTCTTGTTATATACCTTTACTTGACCATTACCTTGTGGGTAATATGTGGTGGAAAAATGTTAGGTAATGTTAAACTCGATACAGAGCACATTGACATCCTTGTTCTTAATTGATCTACTATTATCAGATATAATGTTAGATTGGATACCATAGAGGCAAATGAGATGGTGGAAGATGAATTTAGAATTTTTTTTCCTATCACATAAGTGAGAGGTATAGCTTCAACCCACTTAGTGAAGTACTGAGTGGTGGTAAGGATATGCTTATGGCCATCTAAGGAGATAGGGTTAATCTTCCCTATGAGATTGAGTCCCCATGTTGAAAATGGCCATTGTGTATTCATTGGTCTGATTATTCATGCCAAAGCATGTATCCATTTTTCACGTCTCTAATTCACATAAGTAGTTACATCTACTTCCATGGTTGGCCAATAATAACTAATACATAGGAGATTTTTGTCAAGGATAACCCCACTAGTGTGAGCTCCACAAACTCCTTAGTGAACTTCTCTCAATGCTAATCCAACTTCTACCAAATTAAAAAAATGAAGCATAGCTCCATCAAAGCTTATGTGGTAAAGGGTTGGGCCAAGGTATATCAAGAGGCTTGGTGTGTGAAATAATTTTGTTGCTTATGTGAAAGGTATGGTGGAAGGACTTGGTCATGGAGGTAATTATACAAATTATAATAACAAATATAAATGGGATGAATAATTGTACATATTATTTCAATGCCTGAAGGTTCATGAGTAGGCACTATAAGATATTCAATGAGGAACTGATAGTCTCTTTCCTTATGTGCGTTGCAGATCAAAGAACCAATGGTAGCCATAGCATATATTATCTTATTATTGGCCTGAGGTATGTGTTTAAATTGAATGTGAGTAATCTATTGCTTGAGAATGTCCACCATGGCTTTGTATGGTACCAGCTTATCATCTTTGATCTAGAATTGGTTTGTAACTTGATTAATAATAAGTTGGGAATCTCCATAAATTAGTACATATTGAATGTTCCATTGCACTACTAGATGAAGCCTTATAATAAGTGATTCATATTCAACCATGTTATTGGTACAAGGAAATATGGTTCAAAATGATTTAGGAATGTGATCCCCCTATGGTGTGATAAATAACAATCATGCTCATGATCCATGAGATGTGAATGACCCATCAAAATATAGCTTCCATTACTACTCCTCAAAAGGTGTTTCTATGACAGCCATGATGTATTTATCTAATTTGTAAGTAATTTTCCATTAATGGATTTTTGATTGACATATTTAATCTCAAACTTACTCAAAAGCATGATCCACTTAGCCATGCATCCCTGTAAATCTATTTTTAATAGTAGATACTTGAGCGGTTCTACTTTGGTAATGATTATGGTATTATTGTTAAGCATATAATGATAGAGTTTTTGGGATATAAAGACCATAAATAAACAAGAATTTTTAATTGGTGTATAGTTATGTTCATATGCTACCAATGTACAAATTAGATAGTACAATGAATGTTCTTTCCCATGTTCATCATGTTGGGCTAAAAGTGCCCCCAGGGCATTTTCAATGGCATATAGGTAAAGTAGGAAGGGATTCTCTAGCATTGGTGGTAACATAATAGGTAGATTGGCTAAGTATTCCTTTGGGTACTCAAAGGCTTCCTGAGATTTTACATCCCAAAGAAATGTAATACATTTCTTCAATAAATGAGTGAAAGGATGGCATTTATCAGCCAACTATGAAATGAAGCATCTAATAGGCTATATTTTGCCCTATTAACTGCAAATTTGATTCAAGTCGAAGGTGGCGACAACTTGGTAATAGATTGAACCTTGACAGGATCAACTTCAATGCCTCGGTGAGAGATAATAAAGCGTAATAGTTTGCCTGAAGTAACACCAAAGATGCACTTTTTGGGATTAACTTGAACCTTGTACTCATGAAGCCTTTTAGATATCTTTCATAGTATAGTTGGATGATCTACATAGGTCTTAGATTTACCTAGTAAGTCATCAACATAGTCTTTGATAGTATCATTTATCATAGCATGGAGTATAATAGTAATAGCCTTTTATTATGTTTCCCTAGCATTATTGAGGTTGAATGACATGACATGATAGAAAAACATTCCCCAAGGAGTGGTGAATGCTATTTTGTGTTGGTCCTCTGATGCAATCCTGATCTAGTTATATCCTGACAATCCATCCATGAGGGAAATCATTTCATACCCAGTTATGGAGTTAACGATCATGTCAATCTTTGACAAAGGAAAGTCATCCTTCGAGTAAGCCTTGTTGATGTCTCTATAATTAGTGCAGATTCTGATCCTTTCTAGATTTTTACTAATAGGCACAATGTTAGATATCCACTTTGAATAGTTGATCAAACTAATGTATCTCACTTCTAAGAGTTTATCCAACTCTTTCTTGATTAACATAGCAATATGAGGATGTATCTTACGTAGTTTTTAATTAATGGTTTGGCATCAAGATGTACAATGAGATGGTGTAAACCAAGTTGTAGTATAAACCTAACATGTTTGAATAGGCCCATGCAAATATATCAACAAACTCCCCTTAAAGGGATGTAAATACTTTGTGTTCCTCCTTAGTAATGGATGCGCCTAATTTGATCCACTTTAGGTACTCTAGAGCCCAAATATTAACTTCCATAGTATCCTCTAATAAGATAGTTGAAACATCTTCTAGAATAGTTGGTAAAGATGTAAATTGGCTAATAATATCAAAGTCCTCTAGTCAGACTAGTTCTTCAATTTCTCCCAAATAGGATGAATTTAAATCTCCTAATGGTGGCAAGGGCCATGTAACAAAAACTACAAAACACTCTCGAACAATTTGATCAAATGCATATTGCTCCTCAATACTGAGTTTAGACCCAAAAGTAAATTTAATATTGGTGGTTTCCTAAGCTTCACTCGAAGAAGGGTGAACATCCCCATCTAGTGGTGCCTAAAATAGGTTTTCACCAAGAGACTGGCGTATTTCTTTACTTTTACCCTATTCTAAAAGTGCCCCAAGAAGTTTTCACTTTGGGACCTTAATGTTTTATTCTTTTGTTTTTGGCTAAGGGTGTTCCCCCACTCTCTGAAATAGGTAGTGGGATCTAATTTGATAGAGAACTTTTGCTTATGGTCTCCCAAATAAACATTATCTCTTAGGCTCATAAAATAACAAAATTTATCATCATTCTCAAACTCATCTAAAGGCACTATGGATTTTTGTTGGTTCTGATCTATGAGTTGAGAATGATAAAGGGTAAGTGGGGAATGTTAGATTATTCGTGTAATGGTACAAATGGTATATTAGTCAAATAATTTAGTACTGGTTAGGTCTTCTTACATACTATGATCAGACTCTACTTCACTAGCAGCATTGTCTTCACTAGTCATTGGTGTAGGCACGAATAAGATATGTGGGGTTACCCCCAGGTAGTTTAAATCCAAGACCATGAGATCCTTTATATTTGGTCATAGAAATAGGCTCAATAATACCTTGTTGATTTACACTAGGCCTCTACCTTTATAAGCTTGACTGTCCATAATCATGTTAGGGATGGGAAAGTTTTTACTTCAATAGCAATCAACCAATTTGTCATTGTATAACTAGGAATCATCATTGACAAGTGGGTCATGTTCTTGGCTAGTGCTAATGTGAAAATAATAGGCACTAGGTTATGAATTTTTCCTTTTCCCTTTTGTTGCCATTCCATACAAATTGGCTTAGCTTTAGGCCTTCTATAGGACTTAGGGTTTTGCAAAAGCTTTAATATATGGAATGTATCATGGGTAAAATACTCTCCTGGACCATTGTTCAAAATGGTAAAATGATTAGAAATTTCAACAAGAGGTGTATGTGAACTTGAGGCAAGGCTATCAGGGTCTATTCAATTACTCTCTATAAATTAATCAAGTATCTCTTTGTCTTTGTCTTTCTTTGGTACTAGGTCTAAACCAAAATGGCAATTCTAGATTTCATATTTAGCCTTTAAATGCTTGCAATGTTCATATGGCTATAAATATCCATGGATAGTTACATCCATCCCAGAGTGAGGAAACTTGATACACTAGTATAAGGTTGAAGGTATTACATGGATTTTGTGTATCCAAGGTTTACCCAAAATCAAATTATATGATAAATCCAAGTTTAGCACATGGAAAAGTGTATTGTGGGTCAAAGGCTCAATGATCACTAAAAACCTAATGGTTCCTTATGATTCCCACTCTTCATTGTTGTAGACCTTGATAGTAATAGTCTTTGGCTGAAGGTCAGTTGTTATATATCCCATATGTTTGATCAACTTCAAAGATAAATATTTAGGCCTGATCTATTATCTATGAGGACACATTTAACTTTGTGCTATGTTATAACAACTTTAATGTATAATGGGTTATTATGAAAATGGCCAAGGGATGACATATCAATTTGGTCAAAGGTCAATTATTGGTCAAGGGCTAGGTGTCTAACCAAAGCTTGAAATTTTTCCTACATAATGTCATTTGGTACTCAGGACTAGCCTAGGAATTTAGTAAGGATATTCTTGTAGATGGTAGACATATGCAAAAAATTTAAAATAGAGATTTGTATGGGTGTCTTTTAGAGTTGTTCCAAAATATCATACATTTTTTCCTTAACAATGGTTATTAGCTTGCTCCTAGCTGGCATAATGGGTTAGATTGGCTCATTGATAGGGGGTTATGGGCCTGGGATGGTGAATTTAGACCATCAAGTTGTGATTACACAATCTATATTGGGTAAACAACCATCATAAATATAAGATGATGGAGATGGTCCAAATAGGTAATTCTTGATTTCCAGTATACTTGTTTATGGTCACAAATCAATGAAGGGTTACTAGCATAGGGCCTTGCGATGGTAATCCTTGGTTTTTTTAATACTTGGTTTTAGTCACAGGGCAAGGAAGAATTACAGCATTGGTAGGCTACTGGGTATTGTTAGTTAATGGTCTTAGTTTATTGGTATTCAGTCTAGGATTGATGGTAATGGTAAAAACATGATCACCTTCAATATGACCTATAACTTTATTATAGTCATGCACAATTATGTGATAGGTCTATTGGTTAATGAGGTCATTCTAACATTTTTTCCATCCATTTTATAGTTGACATTATTATTGCTTCTACTATTGTTTCTATTGTTGTTGTTGATGTGGTTGTGGTCTTTGTTATTGATGTTTTTGTTGATTGGTATTGTTATGTTATGGAAAAGAATTTTGGTAGATACCCAAGTTTTGATTGGAAGTAGAAGCTTTGTCATCCAATTGGATCTCTCCATTTTCTAACATATTCTCAATGAGGTTCTTCAAATGCACACAAAATCCTATAAAATTTCCATGAATACAATGGTATTCATAGAACTCATGCTCTTTATACCAATATGGATAAGATACTCCTTCAAAAAAGTGTTTTATAATTACCCAACTAATCATATTGGTCATGGCTAAGTTTTGAAACATTACTTTAATAAGCTCACCAAGGTCACTAAAGACCTTAAGAGTGGATCTTCTTCTTGGAGAATGGGTTTGCAAAGGTGGTGGTTGTAGCATTTGAGGAGCTAGCCAGGGTTGAGGCATGGACCGCATTTGTTGGATAGGCTGCATTTATGGGAGAGGCTGAGTAGATAGTGTTTTCACCATTTGAACATGGTGTTATTTAGTGATTCTATTACAAAAACATTCTTGTAGTTTTATAGATTAATTTTTTCATAGTTATTAGCCTGATCAAGTGTAGACACTTGCATTTATACAAGTTAGGGCTTTGACTTAGGCCTAAATTTTACTTTTGGTTTTGGTTTTGGTTTTGGTTTGAAGAAGATAACTTAATAATCCCTTTATTAATGAGGGTTTTTCAATTTGTATGCCTTTTTCAATGATCTCCTTGAATGTGTGAGCACACTAAAGCTCCAAGTGATAAGATATTTTGCTATGTAAATTTTTGGTAAACACAACTACCAATTATTTATCTGGTAGATTATGGGTGAAGTGACTAGTAAGCACTCTCCATCACTGTGACTCGAAAAGCACTCACCAACTTTCTACTTGACCTGACTCAAATTAACTACTAAAATCTCATGTTTGAGATAGTAAGAGAAATGTTGTACAAACTTATCTAAAATATCAACAAAGTCAATTACTGAGTTCTTTGTCAACTTAGAAAACCACTCCAAAGCCTATCCATCTAGATTTGGAGGATAAAAGAAGAAGTAGGTAGATGTCACTATAGGCCACTAGTTGACAAGTGTCATAAAACTCTTTTAAATTCTCCCTAGGGTCTCCTTTACCATTGTATTTATCAAATTTTGTTGACCCATAATATGAAAGAAATGGTATTTAGAGATACTCCATGTTAAATGGATATGAGCATATGACATCCAATTTGAACATCTTAGTATGATTTCCTATCTAAATAGCTATAATTATATCCTTCATTTGTTACAATTCTTGGGCCAAGAAACTTGATGGCACAGTTGGTTGTAGTTGAGGCTGGGCAATCAAAGGTGGATTACCTTGACCAGGGTATAGTGGATGGAGTACTATGGATTATTGGTTTGATGGACCAATTGACCAAAAATATGCATCCATGCATTGGGATTAGGCTATTGATACTAAATGTGTTGTAAGTAAATATTCTAGTTTGAATTTATAATATGGCCTTAAGTCAAAGGGAATTGGGGTTATGATGGAAGTATGTGACCTTGTGGAAGGTATTGTAGTTACTGAGTTTACGTAGGAATTTGCTACAAACTAGTTGAACTCAATGATATAAATTGTACTTATTATTGACTAAGGCCCTGTCTTTGAACATGTGACACATGTTGGGTAAAAGGTAAATGGTGCCTAATGGGTACTTTCTAGATGTTGGCACATATGTGTTGAATAAACACATATTGTGAAATAGACACTTATTTTTGACCAATATTATCATATGGTGGAGCTTGATCTCATTATAAATCTTGATTCCCGATGGGGGGTGTGAGGGGGAAATAGCCCCCCCCCCCCCACTATGGTTAAAAATGCATTTTAAAATATTGTAATTTCATAGTAAATCTGGACTGTTCACTATTAGGTCACAGGTCTAATGGTAAAAATTATGTTTGTACATTTTTATCCTAATATGTAACCCTCTTTTGATATGAGGTTATTTTAATCATGGTGACACATAGGGTATGAGTGAAGAGGATATGGTATTAGATGTGTTGCATGATTTTTCCCTTTATTTGTTAGACTAAATAATGAGGACTAGCTATTTCTATGTGGATGTAGCCCATATTGGGTGAACCGTGTTAAATATGTGTCTCTATTTGTTGTGTTTTTGCATTTTATCTCCATCTTTAATTCATTAAAATTGATATGTGTTCTATATTCTTAACAACTGGTATCAAAGCTAAAGGTTTATTTGGTAGATAAACTCGTAGGAAAAGACGGTTCCTAGTTTGAGTGGGAGTAGTGGTAGAAAAAGGAAAGTTTAAGGTCAAAAATTTTAGTGACCAAAACTATCAGCTATGGAAGATGCAAATAGTGGACTATCTATATTAAAAGGATCTTTTCCTACCATGGGGTGGAACAGCAAAGAAGCTGACGACTATGAAGGATGAAGACATGGAGGTTCTTGATAAAAAGACACTATAAACAATATGGTTGTGCCTAATAGCATCGGTGGCCCTCAATATTTGAAAATAAAATACAATAGCAGATGTGATAAATTTATTAGATAGAGTGTATGAAAAACCCTGTCTCTAATAAGATATTTTTTATGAAACACTTATTTAATCTAGAAATGTCAGAAGGTGGGTTTATTGCTGATCATTTAAATGAATTTAACATGGTCACAAATTAGTTAAGCTCTATAAGAGTAAATTTTGATGATGAGGTTAGGGCTCTTTTCATTTTGTGCTCATTTCTAGAGAGCTAGAATGGCTTGGTCATGATTGTGAGTAATTTTGTCTCTAGTTTAAACACTTTAAAGTTTGATGATGTTATTGGTGTTATTCTTAGTGAAGAAATGTGATGAAAAATCATAGGCGAAACATCAGGTAATGATTTGACTATGGAGAACATGGAAAGACAAAAGGATAGAGGAAAGGGCCTAGGGAATCATGGGAAGTCTAAGAAGATTAGATCCAAATTCAGAAGAATGTTGGTGTGTTGGATTTAAAAGAAGAAAGGACACCTAAAGAAATATTGTTGGTTTTGAAAATAAAAATAAGGAGATGGACAATACAATAAAATTTAGGAAGTAAATGTAGTAGGTGATGTGTTACAAAATGCTTTAATCCTTTATTTAGATAATATTAATGATTCTTGGGTGTTAGATTCAGGGGCTTCATTTCATGCTACAACCCATAAGAAATATATTCAAGACGATGTTCAATGTGATTTTGGATAGGTTTATTTGGGTGATGGTGAACCCTGTAAAATTATATGAAAGAGTAAGATATAGATAAAATTATAGAATGGAAACAAATGGTTGTTGAAAGAGGAAGAGTAAGATATAGACAATATTATAGAATGGAAACAAATGGTTGTTGAAAGAGGTGAGGCATGTTCCTGAGTTGAGAAGAAATCTAATTTCAATAGGGTAGTTGGGAAGTGAGATTACACAGTTACATTTGCAAAAATTCATGAAAGGTCACTAAAGGATCACTGGTAATAGAAAAAGGAGAGAAGGTAGGTACATTATATTTATCTAATGGTAATGTTGGCTCTTCTATTGCATTATCTTCTATAAAATTGAATACAAAATTTTGGCACCATAGACTTGGGCACATGAGTGAGAAGAGGATGCAAGTTATCCACTCAAAGAATTTGTTACTAGATTTGAAGAAGGTGGATTTGGATTTCTATTAGCACTATGTGTATGTAAAATAAAAAAGAGTCAAATTTCTTAGAGTTGGGAAGACAAAGAAGGATGAAAAGTTAGAGCTTGTGTATACAGATATATGGGAACCAACTCAGGTATTATCCCTTTATGGTTCTTCTTATTATGTTACTTTTAGTGATGATGCAACTAAAAAAACTTGGGTTTATTGCATACAAAAAAAAATCTAATGTTTTTGATACTTTAAAAAAATGGAAAGCTTTGGTTGAGAATGAGACAAGAAATAAGTTGAAGTGTGTCAAATCAGACAATGGAGGTGAATACTGTAGCAAGTAATTTGATAATTATTATTCATCCCATGGATTCATAGAGACAACATGGTTCCAAGAGCACCACAACAAAATGGTGTGTCATAAAATATGAATAGAACAATCATGGAGCATACAAGGAACATGAGATTGCATGCAAGGTTGCCCTTACAGTTTTGGGTAGATGTTGTGGATACTAACATTTAATTAATAAATAGAGGGCCTTCAAGTCCTTTAGATGGTGGCATTTTAAAAGAAGCATGGACATGTAAAAAGGTAGATTATTCATTTTTAAAGACTTTCAGTTGTGAAGCATTTGTCCATATTGATAAAGAAAATAGAACCAAGATTGAAGTAAAATCCAAGAAATGTACTTTTATTAGATATGAAGTTAATGATTTTGGTTACCATTTATGGGATTTTTAAATTCGCAAAATTATTAGGAGTAGAGATGTGATCTTTAATGAGAAGGTCATGTATAGAGACCAATTGCAAGGAAAGAAACAAGAAAATCCAAATACAAAATATGTAGCACTTGATGAAAACACAAGAAATGTAATTCCAAAAGTGCCAAAAAATTAGAATATGTGATATCTACTACAATAACAACAACAAGAAGTACCTCAAACTCTTCGAAGTGTAGTTATAATATCTACCAAAGTAAGTAGACTCTTTAAACAATACTCTCCTTCACTTTATTATTTATTATTGTCTGATGGTGGTGAGCCAGAAAGCTATGAAGAAGAAATATAGGTAGAAACTAGAAAGAAGTGGGAGCAAGGCATGAAATAAGAGATGTACTCCTTGGTACATAACCAAACATGGAATTTGGTTTAGTTGCCTATAGGTAAAAGATCATTGCAAAATAAATGGGTTCATAGGTTGAAGGAAGATGATGGAGGCAAAAAAAGGTACAAGGCTAGACTTGTTGTAAATGAGTTTGAACAAAAGAAAGGTATTGATTTTGACAAAATATTTTCTCCATTTATAAAAATGACTTTCATAAGAATTGTTTTAAGATTGGTAGCAGTAGAATATTTTCACCTTGAACAATTAGATGTGAAGACTGCTTTCCTTCATGGTGATTTGGAGGAGGGGATATATATGGAGCAGCCACAAGGATATGAAGTAAAAGGTAAGGAGAAAATGGTGTGTAGGTTAAAGAAGAGTGTGTATGGTCTAAATCAAGTTCCAAGGCAGTGGTATTTGAAATTTGACATGTTTATGATAAATCAAAGTTATAGTAGATGTCATTCTAACCATTGTCTCTATTTTAAGAAATTAGATAATGGAAGTTATATTATCTTGTTATTGTATGTAGATGACATGCTTGTTGTAGTGTCTAACATGCAAGATATAAATGATCTCAATATAAAATTAGTAAATTATTTTGCAATGAGGGATTTGGGTGTTTCAAAGTAAATCCTTGGTATGAGAATAACAAGACATAGAAAAAATAGAAAATTGACATTGTCTCAAGAAGAGTACATCAAGAAGGTGTTAGTTAGGTTCAATATTCAAGATGAAAAACTTGTAAGTACATCTTTGGGAGGGCACTTTAAATTAAGGAACAGTGTCCTAAAACTCAGGAAGAAATCAATTACATGTCTAAAGTTCCATATGCTTCAGCAGTTGGAAGTTTAATGTATGCTATGGTGTGCATGAGGCTAGATATTGCCCATGTAGTGAGAGTTGTCAGCAGGTTTATAAATAATATAGGAAAGGAGAATTGGGATGAAGTCAAGTGGATTCTCAGGTACTTGAGAGGGACCATTGATAAACAATTGTGTTATGAAGGTTTAGATGTTGCCTTACAAGGATATGTTGATGCAGACATGACTAGAGATTTAGATGGCAGGTGGAGCACCATACGTTATGTTTTCACTATTGGTGATACATCAATAAGTTGGATTTCAAAATTAAAAAAGATAGTTGCTTTGTCAAATACAAAGGTAGAGTATGTTGCAGCTACAGAATCTAGCAAGGAGATTATATGGATGCAATGGTTCATGGAAGAGTTGAGGCATAAGTAGGAAGATTTCAAGTTGTACAGTGACAGATAGAGTGTGATTCATTTATTAAATAACTTGGCATTCCACTCAAGAACCAAACATATACAACTCAGGTATCAATTCATTCATTTAGTTTTGGAGGATGGTCAACTAAAGTTGGAAAATATCCATACAAGTCAAAATCTTGAAAATATGCTAACAAAAGTAGTCATAAAGGAGAATATGGAGATTTGTTTAGCTTCAATAAGTCTTTAGGGATAACAAGGAAGATGAAAAACATTCCATGGTCAAAGTTTAAAGAAAATTCCAAAGAAGAGTTGTAGCGATGGAGTTGCATCAGTTAGTCTCTAAACGGGAGATTGTTGGAATGTGGAGCCTAATCTTATTATAACGCCTAGTTCTAGATAGAGGGGGTGTAGGGGGGGGAATTCCCTCCCATTATGGTTAAAAATACATTGTAAAATATTATAATTTCATAGTAACTCTAGACCATTCACTATTAGGTCACAAATCTAATGATAGAAATTATGTTTGTGCATTTTTGCCCGATTATGTAACCCTCCTTTGATATGAGGGCATTGTAATCATGGTGGCACGTAGGGTATGAGTGAAGAGGATATGGCAGTGGATGTATTATAAGATTTTTCCCTTCATTTGTTGGACTGAATAATAAGGACTGGCTATTTTTGTGTGAATGTATCCCATATTGGGTGAACCATGTTAAATCTATGTCTCTATTGTGTTGCATTTTTTGCATTTTATTTATGTCTTTAATTCATTAATATTGCTTTGTGTTTTATATTCCTAATAAATAGAAACACATTGTTGGTTAGACAATATTTGTGATTATTGAGGTATATTAGTTTGTGTCTATTATGGTAGAAAATTTGTTGTTACCTATTGAATTGGCATAATATTCTACCTTTGTTGATGTGCTAAATTGGTTTTTATTTATGTTCATAAAATATTATCCATCACCTATTGAGGTGAGGTAATGGTCACCACTTATTAGGGTAAAACATTGGGTAACACTTGGTTACTTATCCCTAGTTGTTGCATGCTTGAAGAAGCAGTTGGTTAAGGAGCGGGAGTAACCTATTATGGTTAGGAAGTAGGCATCCCTCCCTCCTATTTTTATGAACCACTCATAGTATTATAAAGAGGCACTTATTGTGGATTATTTTATGGTGCATTTAACCCACCTTGGTCTATATTAGGATACACTTGCATGTTATCCATTGCATTTGGCACATGGTCCTAAGTAGAAACCATAGTCATTTCCTGATTAAATGGGACATTAAACATGTTTCCTACCAAAATATTTTGAGAAAATGGGTCCACACTAAGATTAGTATGACCTAAATAATAAATTGGCACTCCTATTGAAGGAGCTAGCTCTATAAGTAGGGTATTCAATATGGCTATAGCATTTAAATTTTATGTTAGATTAAAATAAGTTTGATATGCTTGCTTCATTTACATTAATTGTTCCACCATGGGGACTTTTCGCTTTACAACCACATTCAGATCATGGTTTGACATTGGTATAAGTTTCTAATGATAACTAGTAGAGGACTATTTCATGGGTCTAGTATGAGGTATACTATAAAGAACTCTAACTAGACTAGTTAGATTTTCATGGGGAAAGTCTTCTAGAAACTTGGATCCTACCTCTATGGCCCCAACCAAAACCTCATCCTTATTTTTAAGTAATTGATGATCAAACAAATACAGATCATAGCTTGTTAGCATGGTAACGTAGTAAGGCTATTATTAGACTTGTTCTATAATAGATGTCACATTATCAAGGTATATAGTTGTCCATTCTTACTCCTATCCTAGATAAGGAGGTATAATAATTAGGTATTACACTAATGGATCTTGGCCATGTTCTGCATACTGAGTTATGTAAGGGGGATATGGATCAATCTTATAAACTAAGTCATCCCCATATAAGTCTTGAATAAATGTATCATTTTTTACTACACTTTCATCATATAGATTGTACATGGTCTTTCTACATGTGTAGTGAGGCATATCCAAATCCACAACTAATGTCTTGCAAAAAAAGGTCTAAAGTTCAAAAAACACTTGTAACATGGCCTAAAAAGATTGGTCGATACTTTCAAACATTTTAAAACTTGGTCTAAATGGAAAAATTGGTCTATTATTTCAAATGGTTTAAACTTGGCCTAAAATGAAGCTCTCTCAAAAGCTATAAAAATAGAAATTTGGTCTCAAATATCTCCACTACTCTAAGGTCTTCACATAAATGGTCAAATGAAAGGCAAATTTGAATCTTGGACTTGGAAAAGTGTTCTACACACATCTAAACTAGGTATAAAATGAAAAGGGTTGGGTCTTTGGTAAAAAGGTAAAAAGCTAGACTTTGAAAAAAACTAGGTGTTAAAACTTTAAGGCAATGCTAGGTCTTTGGTAACAAGGCACAAAGCTAGACTTTGAAACAAACTAGGTCAAGGTAAAAACTTGCAATTAATCCAACTCTAAGGCAAACAATTCAAAACACTTAACTCAATCTTGGCAAAAATATTTTAAAACAAACTTGACCTTGGTATAAATCATTCACTCTAAGCACATGCCTAAAAATAATTAAGAAAGTCAATCTGAACTAATGAAAATAAGAGTGATGAGTAAAACATTCAAGCCCAAGTGATAAGCAAAGCTCCAATGTAAACTAACTGTGCTTAGAGTTATACTTAAAAAGTGAGTTTCAACTTTAGTTTAAATCAAAAAATTGACTTGAGGTACACAAAAATAAATCACTTCCTAGATCTATGAAAAATGATATTTAAATCAAGTAAGGAATCAGTCCAATTTACACAAGTCAAAAGACAAAGGTAAACAACCAAGCTAAAATTAAGCAAAACCAAGGTGTAGACCAATCAATTTTGAATTTGAACTTCACAAGATAAATTCATAACTTGGTCTAAAAGACTTAGATTTTTCAAATGGAGAACATCCTAGATCCAAATGGATAGCATGACAACACCATTCTTAGACTAAAAGCACTTGTGATTATAAACTTGGTTTGAAATAAGGTAATATTTTTTGGAATAACATGAGTAATGTGACAATTCTCCTTCAATAAAATGGTATGATAATGGTTTTGGATTCTAAAATCCAAGGCAAATGTTTGGGATGAAATAAGCAGCATAACGATGCCCTATTTAAATAAGTAACACACAAACATTTTAGAATAAAACACTCTAAGGTAAAAGTGTGACACAAAATGGGAAGAGTAACCCCTCTTAGGATTAAGTGTGATGAAAATATGTGATGTTTATGACTCATTTAAACTTTTGATAAATAAAAAAATTTAGTCTCAAAACACACATGTAAATTAAATAAAATAGAAATAACACAAATGGTTTATCCTATCCCTAAAACTGACATGGGTGTGCATAGCTTCTGCCAAAATTTATATTGATATACCAATGCTTGTGAGGAATTAAGTGTTAATAAAAAATAGGTGTAGGTATATTTTTTATGCCCCCCTTTATCTCTCAAGAATTTGTACATGGCATGAACTTAGAGTGAGGGAAATGAACTTAGAATGAGGAACACTCAGCATTTGAAAATAAATTATACAGTAAGTGGGGTTGACTAAACATATATAAATTTTGAATATACTATATGGTCCCAAGTGTGGCTAACATAAGGGAAAAATCATGTCAGTTAGGTTCATACCTACTAGCATACTATGTAAGGGTTTATTCCTTTGCATAGTGACTCTATCCATGTACTATTTAGTCTAGTTTGATATTTAGCAAGACCTGACCCTGGTTTTTTTTAGGATCAAAGAGGTTATCTGCTCATCCCCCTGGCAATCCCAGTATCATGTGCCCTAATTTATATACCCTAATGTGGAGTGGGGTTGGTATAATGCTAGAAGATGAAACTCCAAGTTAACACACCCCTAAAGAACTTGTGAGGAGGTGATGAACTCCTGCCCATAAGCTAAATACAAGAAAATAAATAAATGAAAAATGGAAAGACTTCAAAGGTCATTTTGAGTCACCCAAGTCACTCAGATCTTGGGGAGAGCATATGCAACATTATTTCTCACAAGTCTAAATAACAAGGTAATAAACCAAGCAATTTTGGTCACCCGAGTTCCCTAAAGGGGATGGGGGAGGGCATACACATTATAGTTTTTGTTTGCCAAAAATAAAGAGTTTAATCTAGTAATTTTAAATCAGTTAAAGAACAAACAAGAATTAAAAAAGACCTTAAGATCTCTATCTAAAATGTAGGTTCTTTTTAATAGCACTAACTTGAAGTGTGTTTGAAATTTTGGCCCTTTGGCCTTGTTTGTACTTGTAAAAAGTTTTTAAATGTTAAATTACAAATTTATTAAGTGATTTTTAAGCACCTTAACCAAATGTGGATGAATTTTAACCTTTGTTGTGAATTTTAATTTTGTAAAAAGAAAAAAATGATTAAAATCACTTAAATTTCCTCCTTTTTTGACTTAATTCTATGCAAATAAGGTTAGTGGATTAATTTGTACTTAAGCCAAGGTGAAATCCTATAAGTTAGTTTAATAAGACACAAATTTAACTCTCTAGAATGATTTCATAGTTACATAGTGACTATGAATTGAGAAATTATTTAGGCACATAAAAACTTAGAAAACTAGAATGCAAAATAGACTTATAGAGAGTGATTTCACAGTTCTCGAATGATTTTTCAACTCATCTTAATGATTTTTAATTTCACCTTATTTATTTTATAATTGTGGGAAAATCTATAGAAAACACAGAAAATGGAGAGTTGTGAGTTTGTTATTTACTAGCAATTTTGTAGTTAGACTAATGATTTTGCAACCCAAACATATATTTTGCAACATAAAAAGATGATTTCATTACTCAAAATAATGATTTTTCTAGTGAAAAAGATTATTTCACAATTTTTAGATAATGTTTTAATTAACCAAGAAAAATAAAGGAAAAAATATGGTTCTTGTAGGATGAATTCATAGTTTCACTTGAAGATTTCATAGTTTCTAGTTTTGAATTCATAGTTTCATAGAGTCGAGATCAAATAATGATGATTTTGTGATTCTTCAGCACAATTTTATAGTTTCTCTCAATGATTTCATTGTTTTTTCTTTTCAAATTCACAATTTTATAAGAATGAATTTATAATCCCATAGTCAAAATCTAAACACAAAAAATTTAGATGAAAAGTAAGAAATCAAGGTCTAAAATGAATGCTTCTTGGCTCCACGGAGGTCCAAAGGTTCTCTCATTATTCATGTGGGGTGCGTGTCCCACTGCATGAGTCATTATGTGAGATAGAAATCTAAGAGGTGAGTTAGTCAAGTGTTAGTATGATAGACCTCAATAAAAACAAATAAATAAATCTAACATCTCAAGCCTAGCCACTCAAGGAGCAAGATAAAAATGCAAATAACTAACAATAGAAGACAAAAAAAGTATTCTTTACCTTCCTTGTGAGTAAGAGTTATTGTTGGCCATAGAGGAATGTGTTTGATCGTGTGCTCAACGAGTCTTTGACAATGGTGTTCCTTATATCATTTCTCCTTGTCACGTTGGAAATGTTTGGCTTGGCTTTGGAAAGATGTATAAATTTATCAATAATTATGCATTATAACATTACAATAAAGCCTTGTTTCTCAACAATTGATCATTATAACATTACAGAAAAAAACTCCCTTTAAAAGGACCTTGGCACTTCTATTTATAGGTTTTTGATTTAATTCTAACCTAAGTGTTATCAGGTTAGCTTTAACTATGATTAGGTTTAGTTTAACCCTAGTTGAGTTAAGAGGGGATAAGTAATTAATATTTGGGATAGAGATCCCATTTACTAAGCATGGCTCTCCATTTCTGATTTTAAGGCTTTAATGGAGATATTTTTAATTCCTTGACTTTGAGGATGATTACATCATCATAACCTCAATTTTATTGAGATTTTATTTTTACAAAATTATTATTCACTAATTTCACATGTAAATTTCACTTAAGTAAATTTATTTTCTTAGTTAATTCATTTTTCTTAGCATTTTTGTATTTTAGGAATTGTTTAAGTGTCCTGCTTAATGGGTCCAAAGGCCAATTTGTCAATTTGTTAGGTCACAACTTGACTAGTGATGAATTCATGAGAGGTTACTATTGAGCACAAGATAATACCTCAAATAGTGATGTATCAACATGATTTTAGGTACTAATGTCTAATATGCAGATTAAATTGGGACATTCAGTGATTCCTAAGCTTAATTTACATTGTTTGGTAGAAATCAATCTAAAGTTTGATTGGAACATAGTTGTTGCCAAAATGAGATGTTTATAGTTTCCTTCAAAGAAATGTGTTTTTCCTTGGTTATTCAAAACCCTTATACCCTCCAAAAGAGAAAAGTCAAATACATTTCCTTAATTCACCAAAGATGATTTTTCCTCTTCCGACTTATGGTATAACACAAACTCATTCCCATCATCAAATAATGGTTCTCTTTCTTCGGATTCAACTAATATTACCTCCATATCCTATTTCATGAGGATTCCTTCCTTTATAGGCTACTCATAATTCTCTTTCTCTTTGATGTTCTAAAAATTAGATTTGGATTTCCCACAAATTTCCTCCTTTTTTTTTAAATCAAACTTGGGTTTCTGACATAGAAACTTGACTCTTTTGTTGTGTTTAAATACAACCTTCTTCTCCACACACATATCCTTCTCCTTGATACTTCTAAAATTAGACTTGATCTACTCACATGGAAACTTTCCTCTCAAATTGTCTTTCATGGAAATCTTCGTATTCTTCTATTCTCTTTCAAGTCTCAACACAAGAAGCTTCTTCAACCAATCTTCCTAAAATTTTACATGCATAAAATGAACCATCAATTTGGAAACCATATGTTCCTAATTCCTTACCTTCTTCTTCCCTTTCCTTCTCTTCTTGTTTGCAGATCTTTCTAATACATAATTGCATGTATACATAACTTCTTGCATGCATTTTTTACCCTCATGGGGTCTTCAATATTCTTCTATTTAAAACACATTTCTAACTCCACTATCTATTTCATGAGCTTATCATGATGTTATTTACCACATAATAAATCAATATCACAAATAGACTTACCTTTTGTTATATCTTGGAATTACACCCTTCTGAGAGAGTTCTTTAGGCTCCCTCACTTCCAGCTACAAGCATGGGTACAACCTCAGGATGTGGGTATCCTATGGTGAGGTTGAACCTCTAGACTTTTTTTATGAGGCTAGTTTCTCAAGTTCTTCACTTTAGAGCTTGATCTCACACTAAAATCTATTGTCTACTAAGGAAGAGGGGAAGGAGGGTGACTGAAAAGAAAATCTAAGGGATGTGATGCACCAAAAGAAGTGGTCCACTTGGTCTGGGAAAAGAGAAAACTATTGATGAATCCAAACAAGACACAGGCTATTCTAGTTTTTTTTTAAGGCTATAGACATGGATATTTTGTGTGGAGGTTGGAGATAAGCCTTACACTTTGAAGGATAGAAAAATAGTTCTAAGGGAGACACTATAAACTGGTAACACTTCAAAGGAGCTCAACACACAGACACTTCATATAATCCTACACAAAATTCAGAGGACTAAAAGTAAGGTGCTAGAAGAAATCATAGGTGATAAATAAAAATCATACATTCTATAAAATAAAACCTAATATGCATACTTTTTTTAACCAAAAATAGAAAATTCTTCCTTGCATTGCTTCAAAAGATTCTTTTACAAAGCGGTTCCTATAGAGTAATTCTATCACCAATCTGGGGATCATTTTCTTGGCTCTAAGGCCTCTATAAATATAGAAAAAGGGGAAGAGAGAAGGTGAAGAGAGAAGAAGTCACTGATGGTGGGAACTCTGATGTTATACTTTCTTGTTCTCCCTAAATGCATCGCTCAGGATCACTCGATAATCCTCTTGAGCCCCTCTTGTCTTTTTGACTTTTTTGGCATATCTAAAAAGTCATGTTGTCAGTAACTAGAATGTTTTTTCTTAACATGATGATTTAAGCATTGAATAAATATTGTGGGAAGTAAACCATGGTAGATGAGAGCCTTTATAACTTTTAGCTACCAGCTACTCAGACTCTCGTGTTTATTGAACATCCTTGTGCCACTTGTCCTTTACTGATTAGCCCTTTCTGCTCTAGTTATACCACATGGTAGCCTTCCATTCATTTCATCATGATTTTTGTGTTGTTAGACCAAGCTTAAGTTGAGCCCTTGAAGAATCTTGATTTACTCTATGTAGAGTAATTTGGGTTCTTTGAACTCCCCAACTTCAGAATTTCCCAGATCCTTCACTTGTAAAGCCTTTTAAGTAGAGTACTTGGAGAAACCTGATTTACTCTATATAGATTAATTTAGGTTCTTCTATCCTACTTAATTTAGGCTTGTCCAGCTTGAAGTCTTCTCACTTGCTATTTCCCAAGCCTTAAGACTTTAGGCTTTTCAAACCCAATTACTTCTAACAACTAGTCACTTATCCTAATTTTGACGTCTATTGGCCTGTCATTTCCTTTAGACACCTGGTCTCAGGTTTCTTTTTTGGATTTTTTCTTTCAAGCAAATCTCTTGAAGGAATTTCTTCAGACAATTTATTTGAAGGAATTCTTTTAGACTTTTTGTCCATGTCTGTCTTCGAAATTACCCTTTGATCTTTTCAAAATGGACTTTCCTGAAGGGTAAGAGACACTTTGGGCTTTCTATATGTCCCTTAAGACTCCCATGAATGATCCTCCTCAAGGAAAAAATACCCTTTAGAAATTTTGAAATGGTCCCTCTGAAAGGTAACATACCCTTCGAGAAAATTAAAACTATCCACTTGGAGAATAATAAAAGCCCTTCAAAAAATTTGAAGTGTACTTTCAAAAAAGTTGACTAGTCCCTTTTTCCCTAAAAATCCCCTTCATATTTTGAAAGTGCCCTTTAGATTTTTTGAAAAAGACTCATCCCTTGAAGAACCAAAGAAGCACCATTTTTCAAGACCAAATTGGGTTCGTCAAGCCCCTTTACATATTTTAGGCTTCTGACTACTCACAACTTATGAGGTAATCAAGTAGTGCCCCTTGGAGAACCTAAAATGCATTGTCTATGAGTAATTTGGGTTTGCAAGCCTGAATTACTTCTACTTATAAAACATTTAGAAGCTAAGCATTACTAGAAACCTAATTTTCACTGTGCCTTCAAAAACTCAAAGTTGTTACTACTAGAAAATCTTAAGTCCTACCAAAGACTTACCATTTTCTTACCTGAAATCTCCCTTTTTCATACTTAGGCAAACTTTGATATGTGGCCCAAAAAATGGCCAACACCTCTTTCCTTTACCTTGATCTTTACTAGTCTCTTTTATCTTCTATCTAGTCCTTTATCCAAAGCATCTAATCTCACTTATAGGGATAAAACCCCCATAATCATCTTCAATCACAATTGTAACATTTCTACTTTGTGCAATCTCCATCATTTCCAATCTTGTTTGGAATTCTTTCACCATATATGTCAAGTTTTCTATTCCTTGTGCTCTTCCTCCTTTCTGTGCCATCTTTCCATAACCAACAATATTCTCTTTCATAACCTTAAATAGACTCAAATAAGAGCCTCTCTCACTTCCACTACACTTTTAGGACTTCTCACACACCTGCGATAAACTTATCCTCACTACTATACAATCTTCTTTTTCACAACTTGTGGTTCACTCAAACAGACTTATTTTTTATAATTTGTAACTAAATCATGCAAGATCCTTACTCACTCAACTCAAAAGGAAAACACCTCAATATAATAATTATTGGTGTAAACACTATATAATAGGTCCACTTAAGGGTTGTTTTTACCTCTATGTTACTTGGGCCAGACACTCATTCATGGACACACTTATGTGCTTTACTCAAAATTGACTCACTTAATGTAGCATATCTATTGTATTCAATAACATGTTACCAATATCATTATGAAAACTCTCAATATCAACACACACTTTCCTTGATATGATTATTAAAATGCATGAATAATATTTAAAATCACATATAGTCCCTCTTGGACTGGAATAACTTTATGTTCTACTCTTGGAGATTTCTGCCACTTCACATCTCATCCCTCACTCCAAACTTGAATTTAATATATAAATATAGTATCCTCTCTACATATAAAAAATCATGGGGTGTCTCTTCAACTTCCCTGACATCAACATAACATAGAAGAGTTTGGCAACATTCAGTTTTTGAGATTAAATATCAAACTATTAGTAACAACTCCTTCAACGCATCACAAAGTAGAGACAGTCACACATAATTGTCTAACATTATCATATAAAAAATTCATAATGAGATACTTATAATGTAGTATGAATATTAAAAAACCAAGTTCCTCTTAGCTACCCAGGTGTTATTGTGTTAAATAACCAAACTACTAACTCTTGGGTGCTCAAGTGACATTTTCAGGCTAAATGATAGTTACCAAAACTATCATAACTTTACCTATATAACTCAAATTGATTTGAAATTTGAAAAACAACTTGTAATATAAATTTTTTATCATCTCACCCAATTTTGGAATCTAAATAGCTATTGTGTTAAATAACCATATTGCCAAGCATCAGAAACTAAATAAATGATACATACTAATAGAAGTAGATAGTGAAAGAGTTTAGAAAACTCTCACCCAGGGTCAAATATACAAACCATTACCATAGTAAAACCATTGATGCATTGTTGAAACAATATCTTAGTATATTATACACAAATAGATCATACAATGAGAAATCCTCTATATATCCAAAGCTTCCATATAGAGCTCCATCAAATACAATGAATTAGTCTTGCATCTATAGATAAATAAGATCAATCATAACTAATAAATCAAGCTAAGTGATTAATAAAATTAAGAGCTCAAGCTAGAGATCAAACATAATTAATATATCAAGCTAGAGACCAAACCTAAGACTAAGAGATAACTATCCTTAAAGGATATAAATAACTAAAAATTATCCCCATGATATCAAATAGATAAATATGTAATATCTCATAATATCTTAAATAAGATAAATGAAATATCCACACATAAGTGGGTGGGAAAAAATAAATACCTAGGTGAACATGAGCTAAGGTAAATAACCTACTCTAACACCCCACTCAATTGAAGCTAGGGGCCAAAGATAAAGTGGCATATCCATAGTATGAGTCCTAAAAATAAGGCCTAATCAGGTACTCATGTACAACAAATCCATAAATCAATCTCTTAGAAAGTGGATAAAGGGAGAAAACTCATAAGAAAAAAAATCCCCCCTAAAAATAGAGAAAAGAAGGAAAAAATTACTTCATATGGAATCCCCCCTAAGGATAACTTCTTTTACCCCACACAAAGATCAATACTATATATCTTGCATGGATGGAAAGGATGTAAGAATCCATATCCATATGAATTGAAAGAGTCCCATGTACACAAACCATGAGTTCTCACTGTAGGAATAAAATCCAACTAATGTATGTGATAATCATGTCCCAAAGATACATCATCTGTAAAAACATTGATGTTGTGGTGACCTTGCCAAATATTAGGCCTAACAGTAGATATAATACTTTGTAAGTCACTGTCAAGAACTTTGTCGATGTAGCCCATAGAGTCAAGTGTGCAAGACCCAAAAACAAAAGTATATCTCTAAAATAAACAAAACATGTGAGCAAGTGGATCCATCATAGAACAATTAACAATAGCATTAGTAGGGACAACAACAAGCTCCAACTTAGATTGTGTAATAATAATAGATTCCTCATAAAAATCATCGTCTAAACATATATCCTCAAAAACAAGAGGAGTAGGTGATGAAGGAGCAATAACTATGAAAAAATAAAAGTTGTCCCCAAGAAGTCATGATGGTATCTTGTCCATAATCTCTAAAAGTGATGGTAGAGGTGCCACATCCTCACTAATCATGTCCTCTTGATCAATGAAATGAATAGGAGGAGTATAAACTATATGAGTATTAATAGGTGCCTCAAGCAAACCACCATCAAAATACAAGTCCTCACTAATAGGATAAATAATATTTATGTCATAATAAAAAATAAATCCTCACTTGTAAGAGGAGAAAGAAGTGGAAAAGATAGAGGTGGAGTAAAAGAGGGTTCAAAAGACCTAGAAGACTTAGTATCCTTACCAAATAAGGATACAAAGCTATCCCAAAGTTCCTTGGATAATGTAGCACATATGACATAGACCTATAAATTGTCTAAAACATGGAGGCTAATAAAGCAAAGAGCCTCATATTTCATGGATGCAATCCAAGGAATACCTTCCTCATCTGTAAACTGAGGAAAGTCACTAAACACAACTCTCTTTAAACATTTCAACTACAAGTGCATGTTCATTTTAATCTTCTAAGTGTTGTAATTTGAAGTGTTGAGGGTCTCAAAGGAGTGGGAATCCATTGTCAAAAAATAAAAAGAGTTAGGAAGAATAAGGACCCTCCTAAAAAAATAAATCCTCCTTGATAATTTAATGTCTTTAAATAAAAATAATGAGCACCTCAAAATTTGGCACTTTATAATCTAGTGTGTTTTACAAAATAAATGACACCAATATATTAGGTACAAAAAAAATACAATTTTTAAAAAAAATATTCAATTTTGAGTCACGATTTAAAATTTATATCTTAGACAAGTTTCTCATCATTAAAATAGGTCAAATAAATAAACATGACACTATAAATCAAAAGAATGTGACCAAAAAAGAAGGAACATAGATTTCCAACCACTCTTTGGAACCATAAGTAAATTGCATAATTCATCAATCTAACAAAAATAAAAAACAATTTGCTCACAATATATTATTTTTTTTCAAAAAATAATAAAAAAAACTTGAGCAACCATCTCCTTCTATATTGTTTTTATTTCCAGTAGTAGTTAGTAAAATTATGATAAATTTTTTATTTCTCAATGAAATTCAAAAATCCAAAATGATTTGTAAAGATAAAAACAAGATGCACAAAATCTAGAAAAATATTGGTACGATTATTTACAGTTAGAGAGTAATTTATAGAATAAAATATTTTTTTATGAAAAAACATAAATCTACACTTTCAAATGACAGATTTAGCTTTCTCAGACACCTTAGATGCAATGGAGAACTCAAATTTTCTCCATGAAGCTCCAAAAAAATATGATTGTAATAAAAACATAGAGATCTTCTTATCAAACCTGGATATATGAAATACAAAAAACATGCCTTTGTAACAAACTCACAAATGGATGAATATAACACCTAAAGGCTCTGGTACCATGAAAAGAATGAAAAACAAAGTGTTCCAAGCCAAAAGATCTTAAGTGTTAGAATAACATCACATTTTTTAACAACAATAATATGAAATAATAGACTTACAAATCGATTGCAAAGAGCAACTATATCATTTATTATATCTCCATAACTTCCATCCAAATACAATGAATAAACCTTGCATATATGGATAAAGAAGATAAATCTTAACTAAGAGATCAAGTTAAGTGATCAATTATAACTAAGAAATCAAGCTAGAGATCAAATATAACTAAGAGATCAAGTTAGAGATCAAACCTAGGACTTAGAGATAATTATCCCTAAAGGATATAAATAATTAAAAAAAAATCTCCATAATATCTAAGAGATAAATATGTAATATATCATAATATCTTAAATAAGATAAATAAAATATCCACACATAAATGAGTGGGAATAAATAAATACCTAGGTGACCATGAGTTAAGATAAATAACCTACTCTAACAAATAATACATTAATATTGTAACTCTAAATTAACTGAAATTTAGTTTATACCTTTTACTTTTCAGGTTTTATGACATCACCAAATTTCACCATCCAATCATTCATTACATTGAATAAACATTCTTGTCAAATATTTGTCTCAAGATCAAATCCTAGCTTTGATACCATGAAAGAGTTTAGAAAACTCTCACCTAAGGTCATATCTACAAACCATGACTACAATAAAAGCTATTGATGCATTGCTCAAATAATATCTTAGTATATTATACACAAATAGATCATACAATGAGAAATCTTCTATATATTCAAAACCTCCATTTAGAGCTCCATAAGATATAATGAATGAGCCTTGCATATATAGACAAAGAAGATAAATCCTAAATAAGATATCAAGCTAAGTGATCAATCATAACTAAGATATCACGCTAGAGATCAAACATAAGACTAAGAGATAACTATCCTTAAAGGATAGAAACAATTAGAAATTATCCCTATGATATCAAAGAGATAAATATCTAATATATCATAATATCTTAAATAAGATAAATGAAATATCCACACATAAGTGGGTGGGAATAAATAAATAACTAGATGAGCATGAACTAAGGTAAATAACCTATTATAATAGATAGTATATTAACGTTGTAACTCTAAATTAATTAAAATTTAGTGCATACCTTTTAATTTTTAAGTTTTATGACCTCACCAAATTTTGCCATCCAATAATTCATTACATTAAATAAATGTTCTTACCAAATATTCGTGTCTTAATAGTCCATACAGAATGATCGAAGCAGATAAAAGATCTATGCACCATTCCATGGCAAAGGAATACTTTTACAACATCAATCTTAGAGGTTCATATTATCACTCTAATAAGGCTATGAAAACAACATAAAATAAAAGCCTAAACTAACACATGCCACTCTATTTTTGGTTGATGAAATATTTCATGAACCCTTAGATGTTCCTACATCATCTCTTTATTTCAGCTTACATCAACAATAAACCTATATATATTGTCATGATTAATAATGGGTCAAACAAAAATTCATGGAAAATGACACTCCTTCATAGTATGAGATACACAAAGTAAGCTTTAAAAACTAGATCAAGAGTAGTCAAAACATTTGATGAGTATACACAAAATATTCTCAGGCATATAGTGTTACCTCTCCAATTTAGTTTAACAACAATGGCTACTCCATTTCTAGTCTTGACAAACACACATGTATTCAATATTTTATCAATATGCCTTTGTATACATAATATCCATACAATACCATATGCAATGCATAGATTACTCAAGTACATACATTGTAATCAAGTGGTCAAAGTTCATAACATTCCATATGAGTAGCCTCTTCAGTCAGTGGTAACTCCTCCTCCCCCACCACCATCACATTTAGTTTTCACACTTATTCTAAAGAATCATAAAAATAAAATTATGGCACCTAATCCAAATCTCAGTATAAATATAATCAATGCACCCATTCAATAGAATAATGCAGAATCAATTGTGGCACCTATACAAATTATTTTTATACAACTAGTTCAAGGGAAAAAGGTGTACATTCCCAAACAATAAGTTTCATATAAAAGAGTTACTCAAGGTTTAAATAAATCTAAATTACCTATAGTACATCCTAAGTCAATCCCTTAGACAGTTCAATATGTTCTATAGAGACCACAAACAATGAGACTTTATCTTATTATACAGTAGACTTCACCAAGTCCTACACCTTCTCGAGCTTCACAATATTCTATAAGTAGTGATCATGAAAATTATGTTACAACACCTAATTCCTTCCCAAATTTAGATGCATCCACTTATGGAGAGTCTTTATCATGTCAAAGTGTCTTGATGTCTTGGAGTAGTGCACTTCCCATATGAGTCTTTGGTAAAGTGTGCCACTAGGAACACAAATATGCACAAGATTGTAGATAAGTTGGTCTGATAGTTATAACTCTTGAACCTATTTACCTTACATAATAATAGTGTATGATAGGGTATTTTTGCATTTGAGAAGGGAAAGTCCCTTGTATGATAGGGTATTTTTGGGGTTTTAATTACTTTTAACTTAAAAGTAAAAAAAAGGATAGAACAAGAAAGAAATGGGAGAAAGATAAAAATATTGGAAATATAGAAATAATATGAAACCTTTTGATGGAGTAAACACAAAAGACCAAATAAACCCATAATGAATACTAATAAATGTAGATTCTTATTTCATAAACATGCAATGAAGCTAAATGATCTCTTTGGAAGCTTAAAGTCTTATTTAAAATTGGATTATGTGTATTTGAAACAAAGTCTATTCATAAGGATTAATAACATAAAGTTTATAAAATCCAAAAACTTGCACATAATTTGAAAATATAGGTATTTAACATATTACTTCATCTACAACCAAAAATCACATTCCATAAATGAAGGACATCAAATACCCATAAACCAATACATTCATCTCCTAAAGTTACTCACATTCTATTAACACTTTCAATAAAATATCAAGTTGTACATAAAATTGCAATAAGTTCTCTCTCAAGAGTGAGAAAAAGAAGAACCCTTGTACAATGTAAAATATTTTATTTTTTAGACTTGCAGTTGCACAAGTAGTTATATAACTACTTGTAATTCATAATTGACCTTAGCTCCACTGAACTTTATTTGCACTTTTACAATAAAGCATTAATAAGTAATTTAATGACTTTGCACTTGAATAATAATAATAATTAATTAAGTACACCTTAAAAACTAACATGATACTTAACTTGGACCCACCACACTACTTTTAGTTTAATTGACATAACTTGGCATTACTTGCCCATGTTTACCCTTACTAGATCTTGCTTACTTTACATGTTTTATATATCCTTGACACTTAAAAAAAGATGTAGACATGCATGATGACTATAAGCATTTTAATAATGTTAACTAATTCTATAAAAAGGTAATTTAGCTCACCCTGGCTAACTCACTTAACTTGGACCCACATATTCAACTATCTCTTGTGATATACTTTATTTTTTCACCTTTGATACATCTGATTTATTCACTTTCAAAGGTTTTACATAGAGATACATTTCACAAGTGAATATATATATATATATATATAGAGAGAGAGAGAGAGAGAGAGATTAGTATAAAAATCAATTAATGTAAAATGGATAAATGTGATTTAAAACCAATAATTCATTTGACGTTCAATTTTTATCAAGAATTTTTTGCTCCTCTACCTTATTTTATATTTCAACATGATCTTTCACAAACATTTCATTCTAAGACATTTGTGAGAACAATAAAGCAATTTGTGATGAGTAACATTCCTGAGACAACCTAATGCATTGAATGAGACCCAATGAGTCTAAGACATTTGGTGATATAGCCAATAATGTCATTGTATGACCTCTAAATATCTATAGCTCAAATTTGGCATTAAATCAAATCGGCATTGACATCAAATTAACTTAGTGTTGAATACCAGACGTTGATGTTAAATTTTATGATTTTCACCTTTTGAATTCAACTCAAATTCATGAATATTAGCTCTTATTTACTTTGGTTTTGAATTTAATTCCACATTGAAAGTAAATCAAACTGATGCCAAACTTCATCCTAACACCTAAATCACTTTTACATTAAATTATTTAAGATAGAATACAAGTTCAAAAATACAGAGTATAAGTTTTCAAAGATTCAAAGTAAATGTAAAATTAAATTCTATAACTAAAAGAAATGAAAGATATATTGTTTTAAGCCACAAATATCTATGGTGTTAGTATAACATCACACTCATTAAAACAATAATTTGAAATCAATTTGATAACATAGACTTACAAATAGATATATAAAACAAAGAGCAACAATATCATATATTATATCTCCAAAGCTTGTCCAATATAATGAATATGCCTTGCATATATAGGCAAAGAACATCAATCCTAACTAAGAGATCAAGATAAGTGATCAATCATAACTAAGACATCAAGCTCAGTGATAAATCATAACTAAAAGATCAAGCTAAGAGATCAAACCTATGAATAAGATATAACTATCCCTAAAGAATAAAAACAACTAGAAAATATCTCCATAATATCTAAGATATAAATATGTAAAATCTCATAATATTTAAAATAAGATAAATGAAATATCCACACATAAGTGGATGGGAATAAATAAATAAAAGGCAAAATAAAGTATGTAGGTGAACATAAGCTAAGGTAATAGCCTACTCTAACCACCCCCCCCCCCCCCTCAAGTGAAGCTAGGGGCTAAAAATAAAGTGGCATATCCATAATATGAGTTTCGACAACAAAGCATGATCAGGTACTTATGTATAATATATCCATGAAGAAATAATATGTCCTCATGAAAAACCCCTAAGGACAAATTTTAAAACCCCAAGCATGCCATGTAACTCAAAGTAATAAGGTGATGCAAAAGGATTCGTAAAGATGTCAACAATATGCCACTAAGTCAAAATGTACTCCAAGCAAAAAACACCATCCTGAATGCACTAACAAATGAAGTGCATGTGAATCTCAATATGCTTGGTCTGTAGGTGCTCAACAAGTTTGAGAGAAATGTGAATTGCACTTTGGTTGTCACACCAAAGTATAATAGGTGAATCCTACATGAAGTTAAACTCTATCAATAACTAACGAATCCAAAGAACCTATTAAATAGTTATGACTATTACTCTATACTCTACCTATATAAATGAAAGTGAAATATCTTACTACTTATTGTAAGTCCAAACAAATGGAGAAGAACCAAAACACAAAAGGTAGCCAGAAGTGGAATGTTTTTCATTAATAGAACCTACATAATTTGACTCAGTATACCCAACCAACTAAGTATAACCTATGGCATAGTGTAATCTAAAGTGGAAAGTGCCCTACAGATATTGAAAAATCCTTTTGGTAGCCTACTAGCAACTATCATGAATATGTGCAAACTAAGATACAAGCCCAAATGCAAAATAAATATTGGGGCAAGTATGGGTCAAATACATGAGACTTCTAACCAATTTTCTATAAAATATAGTAACACAAAGAGGAGTAATGTAGGTGGAAATAAGGGTGACCCCAGACTAGAAATGAGAGGGACTTGGCTTGTAATCAGCCATGCTAAAACATTGAAGAAGATAAAAGGTGTACTTTTGTTGACTCAAATGAATCCCTGAATCTGACTAAGAAATCTACAAACTAAGGAAAAAGTGCAAAAGAATGAGATCTATCATATCAAACTATGATGAAAGAGCATTTTGAATAGCTTAAATCTAAGAAGAAGAAATACTTGTAAAAGAAATATCATCTATATATAAATCTAGTATAACAATATCCTATCCAACATGATGGATATATATGGTATGATTTGAGTGGCAATGAACAAATCTAGTAGATAGAAGAAAAGAATCCATCTTCTCATACTAGGCTTGAGGAGCATGTTTGAGACCATTGAGAGACCTTCATATTTGATAAATAAGAGAAAAATCATGAACAAACCCAATAGGTTGCTCCATATAGATTTTTTCTTACAAATCTCTATGTAATAAGGCACTCTTTACATCCATATGGTACACTAGATAAACCTATGATGTTTCAAGATAAATTAAAACATCCACAAAATCCATCATGGTAATAGGGGTAAAATTCTAAGAGTAATCAATACCTTTGACTTGTCAGAAACCATTTTCTACAAGACATGCCTTATACTTGTCAATGGACCCATCAGCGACATATTTGATGTGGTATATCCACTTGCATCTAACCAACTTTCTTCCCTTAGGAAGAGAGATCAAATACCAAGTATGATTCTTCATCAAAGAATAATACTCATCTATCATCGCATTATCCCACTCTTGTATCCCATAAACCTGTGAAAAAGACTGTAGATCCCCAAAAAATGCTTAACATAAAAGTCCATAAAATGTAGAATGTATATGATGATGTCTAGTACGTACAAGATCTTGTATGAAAAGTGTTACCTCAAAAATTATAGTATGGGCCCACTTAAGCATAGTGGGAATAGGTTTTGCATCTAATTTTACATCCATAACCTCCTTGGTATCCTCCTAAATTGGATCCTCGAAGAAGGAATCCTAAAGATGAAGTGAATAATTATCAATTGATGGGAGCAAAGAAGAAGCAAAAGACATGGAAGAAGATGAAGAATAATGAGAAAATAAATGCTTATCAAACTTAACATGTGTTCAAAAAAAAAACATCATGAGTATCAGGATCCAAAAGTTGATAAAATCTCATGCCCTCATAATACCCTACAAATATCAAGGGTTTGTTCTTCTTATCCAAGGCTTTCCTTTTCTTCTTTGGTAAAAAATCCCAAGCATGGCTCCCAAAATCTTGAAATAATGAGACATCAAGATTATTTTCACACCAAGCCTCCTCTGGAGTCAAATACTCAAGTGTTTTGTGTGGTGTGTGATTATAAATGTAATTTGTACAATTAAGTGCTTTTGCCTAGTATATAGGAGGTAAATCCCAAGAATGCATCATGTAGTTAGCCATCTCCTTTAAAGTTCAGTTCTTCCTTTATGCTAAGCCATTTTTTTTTGGAGTATAAGGAACAAAATAATGGTGAACAATGCCATGAGCTACCAAAAACTTAGAAAACTCTTTGCTGAAGTACTCTCCCCATTATCAGTGCAAAGCTTCTTTATGCAACTAGGATATTAATTCTTGACCAAATCCTTGAAGACTTTGAATTGTGAAAAAACTTCTCTTGTACTTGAGAAAATAAGCCCAAGTACGAATTGAGAAATTATCAATAAATGTAAGTGCATACTTATCTCCATTAAAAGAAGTAGAAAAAACCATCAAGTCATTGTGTACAAGCTCAAGTGGTGAAGAAGCTCTCTTGGACATACCCTTAGGAAATGAATCTTGGTGTTGTTTTCCTAATGCAAAATCAGGGCAAACTCCATAAAGACAAGAAACTATAATGAGACCATCAACCAACCATGAGTGCTAAACTCCTTCAAATATCTATGATTAAGATGTCCAAATCTCTCATTCCAAAGCTTACTCTCAAAATCACTATGAGAAACCAAACATGTTCCCATAGAAGAAGTGTCATCAAAACCCTCAAAATGATATAGTTGAGAACTATGATCAACATAACCTTGTGCTACAAGTGAATGAGGCTCCAACAAGGTTCAAATTTTAGCCCCTTATGGTGTGAAAGTCATTATCTTGCCATGATCAAAATGACAAATTTGATAAATATAAAGCAAATGTGAAGTGATATCAAGAACATATAGTACATCATCGATGTGGCGACCATCAAGTTGTATGGCACCTTTTCCCTTAAAAAAATAAAAGAAGAATCTCCAACCTTAATTTTGGAAGTATATCTCAAACTAAGAGATACAAAAGACTCCTTAGAAGAAGTCATGTGAGAAGCACTAGAATCTATAATCCAATTGTCTATAACAAATGACTAAGATCTCTCAACAACATTAAGTGCTTTTCCATGATCATTGGAAGGAGGTAGAGTGGAGATAGAGATATTATGTTTTCTAATTACATCTTCTAAGGCTTGCATTCCTTTCTAACACCTAATTTTTACATGACCAGTCCTCCCATAAAAGGAGCATGAAAGGTTAGACTTATTCTTTGATTTAGAAGACTCTTTAGGTTTAGAGTTATTGTCTTTAGGTTTAGTGGCACTTAGAGATGGAGAAAGAGTGGTTTTAGATTTATTTTTTTATTTCCCTTGCCCTTAGAATGATATGCTAATAAGGCATTTTGCGAGGTGGAAGATTCAAGGTTAGATAATTTAGGTTCTTCCCTAGTAATTCTTCTAAAAAGCAACACTAAATTAGACATTTTGAAAGTGGCACCTAAGACATCCATGATAGATAAAAATGTAGAAGCAAAGATTTGGAATGGACCTTTTAATTTAGACATAATTAGGTAATCACACTCTTCATCTTGCTTGTCTCTTTCACTCCCCTATAATTATGTCAATAAGTGCTTGAACATAGTAAGATAGTCTACAATATATGGAAAATATTTAGGATTGACAGAAGTGATCTCTACTTCAAGCTGCATGACTCTCATGTGATCCACCTTACCAAATAAACCCTTTAATTTTGTCCATATTTTGAAAAGAGAGTCACATCCTTCCAATGAAACAAAATACTATCACTTACATAAGTTCCTATCAAACCTGTACACTCATAGAATTTGTATTGGTGCTAAAATTTCTCATATTCTCTAGTGAAAACTAATTGTGTTTCAGTTATCAAGGTCCATAAACCTTTGAATGTATTGATTGTTTCCATTTTTGGTTTCCATGTGTGGTAATTATGTGTTATTACTAGCTCACACTGATATAATGCAAAATAATAATCTATTATAATAAATCATGAAAGAGCAAAAGAATGTAAAAGGGTGCACAAATTATCATTGAGACAATCTTTCAAAATATTTTGTATTGAGCTCCCCCTAAAATTTGATATTTTATATTTTAGTACATTTTACAAAATAAATGACACCAATAGATCAAGTATAAAAAACCATACACTTTTTGAAAAAACAACACTCAATTTCCAATTACCAGTCAAAATATATAGTTTTTACAGGTTTTCCCATCATAAATGGGTCAAAAATAAAAAAATTCACCAAAAAATATTTAACTGCTTGAAAAATAAATCTTGGAGATATTTAAAAAAAAACTTTAAGGGCTGGAGTTAAGCCGCCACTAGTAGGAATAAAAAATTAAGCCCCCTCCACGTGACCACACTATATGACCAAGGGGCTAAGTGTTATGATGAGTGCAACATACCCACACTACAAAAAATACAAAAACAAACACAAAATTACATAATAATCTCAATCTTCTTCCTTCCTTTTAGATCATTGTTAAAAATACTGTGATCCAAAACCTGTAATAAAAAAATAAAACAAAAACATTGCATATATGGAAAAAAAAACTTGCAATAAATTTAAAAATGAATGTCTAAAACACCTTAAGCTCTGATACCATGAAAGGAACAAAAAAATAGATTGTTCTAAGACACAAAGATCTATGGTGTTAGTAAAACATCACATTCATAAAAATAATAATCTAAAAGCAATTTGACAGCATAGATTTACAGATAGATATGCAAAACAAAGAGTAGCAATATCATATATTATATCTCCAAATATTGTTTAATATAATGAATATACCTTGTATATATAGACAAAGAAGGTCAATCCTAACTAAGATATCAAGATAAGTGATCAATAATAACTAAGACATCAAGCTAAGTGATCAATCATAATTAAGAAATCAAATTAAGAGATCAAACATAGGAGTAAGAGATAACTATCCTTAAAGGATATAAACAACTAAAAAATATCCCCATAATATCTAAGAGATAAATATGTAATATCTCATAATATCTAAAATAATATAAATGAGATATCCAAATATAAGTGGGTGTGAATAAATAAATAAAAAGAAAAACAAAACATCTAGGTGAACATAAGCTAAGGTAAATAACCTACTCTAATAATAACATAATACATATCTTAAAAAATCAAACACATAATAGATATTCACATATTGATATAGATCTTTGGGGCATATAACATGCATATGCACTCACTTTTCAAAAAATCAAATTACAAAATATTACACACTTGAATGCATATGCAAAACAATTACAAGATCAAATTTATCTCCCCATCAGGGGTCGAGCTGAGCATGACTATATATTAGATAGTTCCATCGAAAAGGTTACAAATAGAGTTCAAAATGAGTATATATATGCATAGAATTTTATATCATTAGAACAAAATTAGGGGGCATGATACTTATTCATGCTCATGTTTATTTAAAGTTACAAATGTCAAAGTTCAAAGTTAAAATTTTAAAGGCAAAATATCTATTTCAATTCAAATCTATGAGCAATGTGGTCATGATGGGGACATAAATATTATTTATTCTCTTTCAATCATGCAAATAAAATATATATATGTCTATAATGGTGTGATTCAAATCTATTGTAGATAATGTACACTAAGGTTTAACAATGCTAAACAACCATCGCATTACTTATAACAAACCCATTATGTGGTTCCATCTTCTATGCAGGGGATGTAAGTTCAAGTCTAATGACACTCAATGACATTGGCATCAATTATAGAGAAGCCATCATGGTTCAACATTTTTGAATCGGTATATTGAGCACTATTCACCTTTCATTAGAGTTGGAATAATTAATCTTTCCAACTCAAGAGCTTTATTAGTTACTCAAAATTAGAACGTCATCACTCTGAATTCACCATTGGTTCAAATTCTCCAAGTGATTCAATAAGGGGGCACAATTATCCATTATCAATTACATGTTATAGAGTAATTCAGTTTCATCTACATACAAATGTACTCCTTCCTTGCTATCTTTTCAATTTGAGATTTTCAAAGTTCATTTTTTTTTTTTTTTTCAAAATAGACAGATGACTACTCCATGTGTTATTATAGGGTTTGATAAGTTTGAGTTCCCTACACAATTGAAGTAATTGATTAAAAATAAAGTGTCTTATACACAACACATGTTCAAATTATTTCTCCTTTACTCTAGCAAATTCATTACTAAAATAAAGGGGGAAATTTAGACACATAAATTTGGTCACAGGTATTTAAAAATAGTAATTCTTGACATGTTCTAAATCACATGACTTTCACCCAATCACATGATTATCATTCACCATTCAAGTCATTTATCTATATGCAGGCTCGATCGATTATTTATCATTACTACTACATAAAACTTCTAATATCAAATGCTCAAACTTTATAAAATTACCTTAATATTATCTCCAATAGAGGACAACTATCATTCATCCTTCTAGACAAGTCTATGCTAGGCAGACATGAGTTATTTACGCTCTTGTCTACTTAGGTCGGTTACATCCCATGCCAAATAATAATTAGTTTATGAATTTGAAATCAATATTTTGGGTCTTACCATGCTTTTCACACGTTGAGCTAAAGAAAATTGTTAAATAATGTCCTAAAAATACATATCAAGAGTCATTCATATCCCTCACTAGTTATTTACTTGGTTCAAGGTTACACACTTCTACACATTGAGAAAATTTTCCCTATTCTCTCCAAATTCAAGATCACTGACAAGGAAAAATTGTAAGCCAAGTCAAGAGCCTTATAAATAAAATAAAAAGCTAACATTGTTAAGTATCAAATCTATTTTATAGATGCATAAATATAGTTAGAGGAGTAAATTTCACATTCACTCTAGGTGGAATAACAATGTGGGCTTGATTTCCCTTTTTAAAGTATTACATATGTAGGCAATGGTCAATCATCAAGGGGTGATTGAGGTTAATTCAACCCATTACACTCACCAATTTTTTATAGGTTTCTAAGTTATCAATGTGTCCTTAGGGTTTCAGAGAAGAGATAATTGACACAATAGTTTATGCACATCATAATCAAAAGTGTGATATTCCAAATTACTTATCATATGTAGGTGAAAAAGGCACAACGATCAATTTTATATCATAGTCAATAGTAATAAGTCCATAATAAATAGACTTAGACATACTATGATGTTTTCCACATACGTTGGTCACATACACAAATTTTTTCTAATTTTTCCTCTGATATGTCATCTCAGAATTAGGCTTCTTTTTGTATCTTCATGTTAGTCAGTCAACATAGTTAGTTGCCATAAGTCCAAGGTCAATGGATTCAAATGCACTACACTACAATCCACTTTTGGAAGACCTATCTAGGTTATGTTTCTAATTGTGTTTGATCCTAAACCTACGCAGTCACCTGTTTCACTAATTTCCACTCTTAGACAGTCAAAACAATCAACAAAAGCATATATGTAAGCTAAGTATATCTCTTTTTGGTGTTTTTAAAAAATATGAAATTTTTGTATTTAGTAGTTTGTCAAAATCATAATTATTAATTATGACACATCTGTAGCATTCTGATATTCTATAGTTTTACACCTATTAAAACACATTACAATTTATAGTTTTATAAAAAATATGATATAATAAAAGGCAACATTGAGGGTTTTTGAAAGTTGACATTAGGGTGACATAATTTAAGACCTTTTGTTGACTTTATTTGTGACTTTATGTTCATCTTTAAGGGTTGACATTGGGGTATTCCTAAAACTAAATTTGTTTCCATATTTAACCCAACTTGATTGGAACAATATATCATCATTTTGGATATGATACTCCCTAATTGAGTGTTTCATACAACCAATCACTTGAGTGGTTATATGGATATGAAATTAGGGCATATTGAACCCCCTAAACCCAATTGCGACAACCTAATGTGATTTAGGGATTGATATTCCCTAATCAAGTGTCCCATATAACCAATCATTCAATTAGTTAAATAAGAGTGCAATTAGGGGTTATTAATCCCCCCCAAACCTAATGTGATTTGGGGCTTGATATGCCCTAATGTTTTTGTCATGGACTATGCCTCGTAGAGTTTTGAAGCACTCTATTGTAGGCATGTTGGATGTACAAGAAGTTATCATACCAAGTGCAAGCATGCACATGATTGTATATTTATAGAATATAAACAAGTGTGTAGTTGATAACTTCCATTTTCACATCTATATATGGATGATATTCTATCAACTAATCCAATTGCATACCCATCAAGTCTCACAATGCTTACTAAAAGTGACTCCTAAAGTGTGCATCCCGATTAAAAAATGTTGGGAGTCAAAATAAACCCATACATGGTCAAGTAAAGTTTGTGTAGTGCTAGTGACATCAATATATTTATTTCAAACAACCATGATAACCATCTTCAAAAACCTATCCATTATAATGAACACAATGTCATGCTAACACTTTATCATAGGCAATCCAGTCATGAAATCCATGTTGATAGATTCCCATGGCTTGGATGGTACCAGTTGAGGTGTGTGAAGTCCCAAATTACTATTCATGGGTTTTTTAATACAAAGAATGCAAGACTTGACATAATGATCCAAGTATTTATGCATATGTGACCAAAAAAAGTGTGATTGTAATTTAGTTAGAGTCTTTAGCATGCCTAAGTGTCTCTATGTATTAGTGTAGTGCACCTCCCGTATGATTCTTTATTAAAGTGGACCATTAAGAACACAAAGATGCCCAGGATTGTAGAGAAGTTAGTTAGATAATTAGAACTTTTGAACCTATTTACCTTACAAAAAAATGGTGTAGGTGTCTAAAAAATCTTAGCCAATGGAGTAGAGGGATACCTAGTTTGTGAATTTATAGCCACATACATCCAACACTATGATGAGCACATGAATTGATGGTCTTCTAAGGCAATATGTGACCTTGTTATCATTTACCTTCTTGTGTTTATCACTAGATGGAATTGTTGTTGGTAAATCATCCACTTCATTTGGTGGGTGCACATTCTCCAACTTGCTTTATGTTTATAGAAATTGAAGTAGCTTATGATCAAAACAAATAATTTTCTCCTTTACAAAGATGTAGTGGTACCATTTCTTAACTCCTTACATAATAACATATAATTATCTCATAGTTGGATTATATTTAAACCATGTCATTGAAGGCCTTTGAGTGGTATGTGACAAAATTTCCATGCTACATGAGTACTACACCAAGTGCATAATCAGATGCATTGGTGTGAAGTTAGAAAAAGGGTAAAATGTTGGGCATTGTGAGCATAGGAATTATGTAGAGGCATTGTTTGAGAACCTCAAAATTGCCTTTTTCGCATGAGTCCATCAAACTTATCTTTGGCATGCATTATCTAGTTGAGAGCCCATGACATGTTTGAGAAACCAAGGACAAACCTAAGGTATAAATTTTTGAGTCCAAGAAAAATCCTCAATTATGTGAGAATAAACAAAATTAGCCAATTGTGGATCACCTTGATCTTCTCTGGATCTAAATGAATTCTTCCATGGTTATGATGTAGCCTAGGTAATGGATTTTCATGACATGTGTTGTAAATATTTTGTGTTCTTTTCCTTTCTTCATTTATTTCAGAGACTTACCCAATGGATAACAACATAAGCTTTCAACTTCAAAGAAATCACCATAGAGTAGGTGATTTTTTTCTACATTTGAGAAGGGAAACTCCTTTGTATGATAGGTATTTTTTGGGTTTTAAGTAATTCTAACCTAAAAGTACAAAAATAATAGAACAAGAAATAAATGGGAGAAAGAGAAAAAATATTGGAAAATGAGAAAGAATTTGAAACTTTTTGATGGGTAAACACAAAAAACCAAATAAACCCATAATGAATATTAATTAATGTAGATTATTCCTTTCATAAACATGCAATGAAGGTAAATGATCACTTTGGAATCTTTAAGTCTTATTTAAAATCAGATTAGGTGTTTTTGACACAAAGTCCATTCATAAGGATTAACAACACAGAGTTTGTAAAATCCAAATACTTACACATAATTTGAAAATATAGGTATTTAACATATTACTTTATCTATAAACAAAAAATCACATTTCATAAATGAAGGACATCAAATACCCATAAAATAATATATTCATCTCATAATGTTACTCACACTCCATTAACACTTTCAAGAAAATAACAAGTTGCACATAAAATTATAGTAAGTTCTCTCTCAAGAATGAGAGAAAGAAGAACTCTTTTTAAATGTAAAATATGTTTTGTAGACTTACACTTGCACAAGTAGTTACATAACTAATTTTAACTCATACTTGACCTTATCTCAACTTAACTTCACTTGAGTGGAGCCTCTTTTCTAATCTCACATTCACATGCACTTTTACAATAAAGCATTAATAAGTGATTTAATGACTTTGCACTTGAATAATAATAATAATAATAATTAATTAAGTGCACCTTAAAAAGTCACTTGATGTTTAACTTGGACCCACCACACTACTTGTAGATTAATTGACATAACATGACATTACTTACCCATGTTTACCCTAATTAGAGCTTGCTCACTCTAGATGTTTCATATATCCTTGACATTTTACAAAAGATGTATACATGCATGATGACTATGCACATTTTAATAATGTTAACTAATTATATAAAAAGGTAATTTAGCTCACCTTGGTTAAGTCGCTTATCGTGGACACACGTATTCAACTCTCTCTGGTGATATACTTGATTTATTCACTTTTGATACATTTGATTTATTCACTTTCGAAGGTTTTACACAGAGAGACATTTCACAAGTGAAAATATACATAGATTAGTATAAAAATAAATTAATATAAAATGGATAAATATTATTTAATACCAAGAATTCATTTGATATTCAATTTGTATCAAGACCCTTTTGCTCCTCTGACTTATTTTAGATGTCGACGTGACCTTCCACAAACACTCCATTCTAAAGTATTTGTGAGAACAACAAAATAATTTATGATGAGTATCATTCTATAGATAACCTAATGCATTTAATGAGACCCAATAATTCTAATCCATAAGGTGATATAGCCAACAATGTCACTTTGTGACCTCCAAATATCTATAACTCAAGTTTGGCATTAAATCAAATTGATATTGACGTCAAATTAACTTAGCATTAACTAACTAACATTGATGTTAAATTTTATGATTTTCAACTTTGAATTCAATTAATATTCATCAACATTAGCTCTTAGTTGCTTTGATTTTGAATTTAATTTCACCTTGAAATTAAATCAAACTGATGCTAAAGTTTATCCTGACACCTAAAATCACTTTTACATTAAATTATTTTAGCAAGAAATTAAAAAAAATATCAGATTAGATCAAATGAACATTGGATCAAATCAATAAGTTCCAAATTGAACTAATTTCAAATTATATAAGCACCAAATACAACAAGCCCCAAATTCAATAAGCACAAAATGGTAACAAATGCCAAATGTAAACATGCATTAGATGCAAACAAGCACTAGATCAAATAACTACCAAATTTAAGTAGCATCAAATTAAACTAGTGTCAAATGTTATAAACACCAAATTCTATAAGCTCCAAATGATACTAAAACCAAATGCTTGATGCTAGCATAATTTACTATCACATTCATGAGAATTTATACCTGATAGCAATAATAAATGTTTTTGTGATAATTTTTATAAACATGCCCTAATCACTTGTCATAACCTTGAATGAAAATTAATTCATTCCAAGAGAATCAATATGATTTAGTATCAAAAAATTACACAAATTTGGTTTTATCTAATGAATGCCAATTCTTGAATTATCTCCATGTAGAATTCCCCCTTGTCGATTTACCTAGGCACAAGACTCTAAATGTGTTTGTCAAACCTTATCCATTGGGTAATAAATTCAACATCCTCATCCTATGATTTATTGATCATATTTGTCCTTGATTTACCTCCAATCTCCTATTAGGAGTGTAATTTGGGGTGTTAGCACAAAATTAAAAAATGAGAGTTAACAATGTAAAAAGTACACTTTGTTAAATTATGCTACAACTTGTGTTGGCACAAGGTGTCTAAGATACATGAGATGCACTCCACATACTCCTCCCAAATGAGGATTTCAGCCAAGTAGATAGCAATGAATGATTTGATTAGTGACCTGAGTAGATCATCCATGAAGCAAATGAATGTTGTTTTTGCATTAGTCAAGAATAAAGACATAACCAACCATTCATATAGTATTTCTTATGTCTTGAAAGATATCTTCCAAATGTCTTCAGGATGGACCAAAACTTGGACCTGACTTTAGGTTGATATTTATGAAATATTGCATGCTTAAAATCTATTCCAAGAGGTCATTAGTGTGTGACATTGGGTACTGATTCTTCATCATGATTTTGTTTGAGTGCATGATAGTCTATGTAGAGATGTTAATACCCATCCTTCTTGGTTGTGAGGACTATCAGACTCCTGCAAGGAGAAGAGATAGGCATAATCTTACCCTAATCAAGGAGTTCTTTTATCTGGCACCAAAGTTTATCATTCTTCCAAATAGATCTACAATACAAAGGGATATTTTGAAGAGGGTATCTTGGAACCAAATCTATGGTATTTTACTGTGCATTGTCTCATAAGACCTTCAAGATTTGTAAATATTTTGTTGTGTTATTTAAATAACTTCTTGAGTTATTATTGTGATAATTTTTATTGTGTTCTATTCACTATAAATCCCTACTTTCTTTTTTGTGTAGGTGTCTCAAGGCAGAGCATGAGCAACATGAACTCCTACATGTATGAGATGAGTTTACGACATTTTTTGGTATAGACCAAGGTGGATTTGGTCATTAAAGTTGAATATAATAGGTTTAATAAGTGATATTTTAGGTGTATAGTCTACCATTGTGGTTTTTATTGATATGTAAGATCTTGGTCATAGAAATATGGTATCTTTAGAAATATGTCGCATACATATAAAGGTCCAATGTCACAAGTGATGGTGTCCTCCATATGCTTTACTTTGTATAGGAAGGTGCATTGTCACCCCTACATACCCTTCCTACATTGAAGCCACCCTAAGGAGTATGGTTTTGAATGCAAAGACATAGAAAATGTATATGCACTAGGTTATGCCTTGCAAAACTTATATTTCCATTGTCAATGATTGCATGAAGAGGCTAACCCTTCACCCAAAATTTGGTGTGGAAGAGGTGTTTTCACTCCTTAGAGGTGTCTCTTGAAATTTAATTGGTGATCAAATAAGTGACATTTGGATCACTATCATATGTCTATGTGGGATCAAACTTAGACTATGTAAGTAAGGATTATCACATGAAATGTTCAAAGTTATCATGGGTGTGAAAGTGACATTGATGGTATCACTTGTCACTAGACTTATTTCATTTGTTTGAAGTAGAAGGTATAGGAGAGTCCAATTTTTGTGCATCCTTCTTAACCTAATCTCTTTTACAAAATTCATTTTGTATTTGCGTAGGAGGTTGAGATGAGGAGTTGTGTATAGGTAGGGCTTTTGTGCACAATATTGGATGAAGAGTTGAGATGTCGCTTCATCTTTACCTTGGTTATGACATTGTAAATATTGATATAAGATTTTCCTATAGTGTAAAAATTCAAAAACTCTATATTTTCAAGGATATAAGGTGAAATTTTGTTGATGTACTTCAACACCTTATGGTGTTTAGTTAAACTTTCACGTAGGTGTGTGGTGTAGTCATGGAACTCATTGGTGTAGCCTTCCTCTAAGAATTTCTTGCACTGATGTGATTGGTGGAACTTGATGTATTCATCCTCAAACTGGTGGAGAGGATAGTACCCCTCCTTCACACATTGGCATAAGTCTTCTAAGACTCGATCAAAATGCAATCTTATGCACTCTCGTGTCAGAATTCTCCCACCAGTGAAATACTAGAATGAACATGTTCAACATGACAAAGGTGATCTTCTCAAAATTGATGAATCAATTGACTAATAAGTATGCCTTGAGTTTTCAAATACATGCATCCAATGTTATGGCATTGATTTTGCCTTTAAACATGGTAAGGTTAAGATTGACTTGTACTTTGAAGGGGGTTTATTGTTAAATTTTTTGTTGAGTTTGCTATGAGAGAGAGAGAGAGAGTTCAAAGGTGTCAGGTTTAGTTACATTATCAACTCACATAATTAGCCAAATAATTTGATGTACTATGCATCTAGGACATCTTCAATGAGTTTTTGGATAATTAGGACTGCTTTAAGCTACTTCTAGGCATCAACCATCCTACTTTTACTATGACATTCTTCTGGGTAAGTTGAAACAAACCTAACTAGTAATCCTTCCTTTTCTTATTGAGATCACATGTTTATAACCATATAAAAAGAGATATGCTCTAATACTAATGATCTTCACCATAGGCCTTAGGGCCTTGTTTGTGGGGAACAACCTTGCTCTTAGAAATAAGTTATGAGGCTATGAAGAGTGCACACTATGTTATCATGTAAAAAGTAAACCAACACACATTCAAATAATCAAAACTCTGATTCTTATATGAAGTGCAACTTATATTCAATGGGAATGAATAGAGTAAAACTATAAAGATGAACACTTATTAAAAAAGGCTAGGAATATAGGTCCTATGATCAAAAGGGGAAACACTTCCTTTGATTTGCCTGGACACCAGGTGTGAGTACAATGCATATGATAAATGTTAAATACTCAGGGTTCACTATCTATCATTACGATTATGTATATCATCAACCTTAGGCTATATGAATATGTTACTTATCAATACACATAATACAGTAATGTAGTTATAACTACCAATGGTTACAAAAAGAATTGGTATAGTTCATTTCATCTTCTTTCCATGTGATGGTTGAACTACTTCCAAGTGCATGGCCGCTAACCTACTCAATCAAATAATTAATCTAATGGATTCCCTAACATGTCATAGAATTAATAAATACCATTTGGAAAGCCACATGGATGTGGTGTGTTGAAATTCTCCACATGGGGAGCCCAAGATGTGGTATAGGTTCTACTAGGCATAAAAGGCTCTACATAGAATTGTAGTGTTGTGCAGAGATGCAGTGGTGTAAAATTATTCTGATATGAACAAGAGTCTCTACAAAGAAGTGTCATAAAACTTGTGTGCATACGTAATGAATTCAATACAAAGGACTTTACATTGATTTGTGCATAAGTCATGTAGGTGAACAAAGGAGAAGCGTATGCAGTTGTGTGGCTATGCATGAAACACCAATGTCAACTTAAAAAAATCCTTAATTTTATCTCTAAAGACATCTTAACATCACCTCTTCAAACATCATCTAATAAAGACACCCCAAAGACACATCATAATTCAACATAAAGTCACATACAAAGTCACCAAAATGTCACCCTCTAGAGATGCCTCTTTAATGTGACTTTAAATTCAACTTAAGGGCTCCAATTTCGACAAATAAAATTATATATAACTTTCAAGTGACTTAAAGGTTACTTTATAGGGTGACTTTAAATGGTATAAATATTGTGGTGTCTATCTGAATCTGTGTATCACTATATTCTCAGTGCTCACTATCTCTGTGAACATGAGATTCGTAAAATTCATTTTTGGCACACTTAGAAATCCTACAAAACAACCATTAGTTTTCCCAAAATAGACACTAATTATAAAATTTACACTCAATGAACCTTATTTTCAATACTAAACTTCTTAAAATGACTAAGTATCGATCATATTAGATTTGAAAAACTATCTTCTAAATGGTAACTCCTACAACACTAAAATCGATTTCAAAAGACCTAAAGTGACTCTTATTTTTTATATTTAATAAAATAAATTTAAACTATAATATACTTAAATATTTATTTAACTAAATATATAACTTATAAAAACACAACAAACACTATGAAATGCAATACAAAGGGTGTGCACCCTTTACAATAAATAAGGCATACACCCTTTGTACTGCATAGGGCACACACCCTTTCCACCCTTTGTAAAGGGTGTGCAAAATTTACACTACATAGGGAACACATCATTTATAAAGGGTGTGTTCCATTTATTCTACCTTTTTAAAACAATTCCTCGTTTCCCTCTAAAATAGAATAAAAAAGGGTGTGCACCCTTTGCATGGGTTGCATGCCCTTTAGGATTCGTAAGCCAAGCCAATTCAAATTTAGGCTTAGGAGCATCCTTCAAAGGGCGTGCCTCATTTTTAAAAGGGTGTTCACCCTTTTTAATTCATGGATGAATTTTTAAAAGTGGCAAAAAAATTTCCCCCATCTTTGTGCATCTAACCAATTATATTCTTCAAATAAACATTAACGATGCTTAAACTGAATAAGAAAAGTTTTCAAATGTAAATGAAAACTAAATAACATATACAAAATACACAATTAGTAAAAAAAAACATTGTAAAAAATATTTCAAAGAGACACGAGATTGCCTTGAAGAAACCCAAATTTGGAAAACTTCAAAAGAAGGATATCCTCCTCTTTCCACTATCTTCTTCTCAATTATAGGGGAATTGCCTTTTATAGGCCTCCATGAACATTTGTTACAATAAAACATGCCAAAAACCCATACATTCTTACCCACTTGTTTATAAACACTTCTCAAACCCCACAACTAACCACCAAGACAAACTCCTAGGAGAACATGAATGAATACATAAATGAAACATTGTTTGACTTAAACTAACACTAAACTACCAATTAATTGATTTCTTTGCCATTCCAAAAAAATATACATATAATAGGGTAAGTGCATGGATTTGGGGGATAATTTTATGGAGATTTCAAGTAATGTGATTTTATTAATTAATAACGCAATCATGTTATTTAATTAATGTGATCGTGTTATTTGAATTATGGCTTGGTGATTATCGAGCCATAATGTGATCATGTTATTATATAACATAATCACGTTATATTAAACAATAATATGATTATTTTATTAATATGATCTCTTTACTTATGTCCCAAAAAAATTAAAAAGTAAAACTTGAATGTAAAATCATTCTTTAGCATTCGAGTTTGCTTGCTCTTCTCAAACTTCTACGATCATGTTTTGGGTGAAATAGATAAGAGAGTGATAGGAATCTACCAAATTCATCCCATGAAACTGTTGATCAATGATGTCACTGTGTAGAAGAGGTAAGTGATAGAAATATTCCCTATTTAACCCTAATTTTTAATTGTTTTCATTATTTAACCCTAATTTTTTGTTGTAATTTATTTGTTTTGAACAGCCCATCCTGCTAACCCTTCACATAACCCTCTTGTTCCTCCTCTTCCTAACCCTACACCTAAACTTAAATAAAACCTTCTTGTTCCTCCTCTTATCCCTCCACCTAACCCTCTTATAATTCCATAAAATCCCCCTGGCAGTCAGGATATTCTAATTGACAACATGTGGAAAATAAAATTGAAATTGAAGAATTAATTGGGAGAATGAGGGATCCCACTTCCACCAACCCCCACTGCACCTAGCTAGCCAATTCCCTAGAGACCTTATTAGGTCAAATTGACTCTATAATGATTCAAATTGATATATGGGCTTCATATAAGAATATTTATAGGGCATATTATACTTATAAATTATCAGCACTTCAAGTCAAGAACAAAGAAATACCAAAATCCTCCATTTGTATCCTATTTATTGACCTAGTCACCAATACCCCATTTCCCGTAACCGCTAAACATTTTCCAATCCATCATTGCATACATAACCTAATCACAACCAATTTTTGGGATCGATGGTGGATGGTGTTTGACTATCCACCATGTAATAACCATGAGGTCCCATTATATTTTTTGAGGAAACTCTATTGTGAGTTTGTCCTCAATGAGATTCTAAACTATTTTGATTTTAGTGAGTTTTAGAGTGGAGGGAAAGGCTCTATGTAAGATCTACTAGGTGCACATCATGCACCTAATCAGCCTACATGAATCCGTATCCAAAATGCACTTGAGCCTGAGATCCCCTCTATAGTTTAATAGGTCATAGAGATTGACACTCTGCATGTTCTTAGTTCATTCATCGATACACTCATTCAGTATACGAGTAGGCTCTCACAAAGTGATGCTAGAGATACACCACCTAGTGTGCATACCTAACCCCACCCTTATATTTCTTATGGATCTATTTGAATTGAACCTTCTAATGATGATGGCACTGGAGGTTTAGAGAGATTGGATAATACTCTTATGAGTGATGATTTTTTGGCATGCATATTTGGTGTGTAGACATCAACCACTACACAAATGTAGGTATATTTTATATAAATGTCATGTTAAATTTAAGTTATATTTATAATTTAATTTATCTAAAAATTAATTTATATATAAATTGAATAATACATATGTCATTTTTTATGTTGTAAGAGGTAACGATGCCTTCATCATCACATTCGACATTTATAACATTTGATTTATTGTGGCCGTTGTTTACATATTCAGATCTAGCTGCTGACCCATCCACTAATGCATTTGTCTCTATTAGGATGACACCATTTACTTAAATAGAGGTAAAATTTTGAGTTAATCTTATGTTTTACATACATTTAGTCTATGTATATTTGCCTTGTAAGTTTAAGTTAAATTTATCTTTCTCCATTTTCATGTTCTCTCTCTTTATCCTTACTTTATTCTTTACAATCTTCTTATGTGTTTTCATAGGTCTACATGTTACTTTGATTTTTTCCTTCCAAAATACACATAATAGCATCTACCTACTCAATTACATCTCATTTCAAACATCCAACCATTTCACACAACCCCCAAGCTTCAACCCTTCACTTAACTCTTCTTTCCTCTTTGACACCTTCATTGAGGCAAACCTCGTTGTTATGAGTAAACTACAAAGCTCCAAACCAAACCAAACCAAAACCACATTCAAATACCCATTTACATCACATAGCTCATGTAGGGACTTTCATAATTTAACTCTCTTTGGAGAACCTAACTCAACACCCCTCAGGATTGATTAGGTCTCCTAGGCCTAATTAAAGACTACTGATTGTGAAATCATACCATACAGACTCAAATCAACTTTAAACCTTCAAAATCCTCTTCCTCCTATATAAATACACTTATCCACAAATTTTGGAGATGGGTTGATCATCTTGGGGGTACTGTAAACCTTTGGAAGTTGTTATGAGGTATTACAAACCATTAAAGAGGAACCACAATAGTTGAAAGCTATGAGAATGGGCTCAACGGTATTTATATAATTGATTTTGGAAAATACCACAAAGATCCCATGAATAATCATGTTCAATATTAGATAAGGGTAGTTCACATGCCACGAGGATACTTATAAAATAAAGAACACATATCTTGGGGTCCTTCTAGGTAATACTATTTTGAAAATGAAGTTGCTAAGCTCAATATAGTCATATTCTCATTTTAACTTATCTTACCATTACCATTATACATAAATCCACATGTTACCCTTGAAAATGAGTGATAATAGCAATTGAATTTAAGGTAAAACAGAATAAGTGTGCATCATTAACAATTATACTTAGTGGATCATTAACTTGACAATGCAACTCTTAGAGTCTTCTTAGACATAAAAGGACCATGACTCAGGCCCCCACATTAAATTGACTTATATAAATAAAATTAATGAAATAGTTATTTAAATAAATTTATATTTTATTAAGTGACTTCACTTAAGATATCTAGTGATAGTAGGACATAAATCTTGCTTCATTTTATTACAAGATCTTAAATACATGTTTATAGTATTTGATGACCATTTTAAGAGGTGTGGTTTGTAAGAAGGGGTGGAGTTAGGGAAAGGGGGATTGAAAATTTTGGTGTCAGCATTAGTTTCTCATGTTTGAACCACAAACATGTAATACACATGATAATTAAATTCTAATATCTCATTACACCTTTTTCTTTGGCCATGACAAAGGTCTATATTTCAATTGTAATGCCTCATAACACCTCTTGATTTGGCTATGACAAAGGTATAAAGGGTAGACAACCTCTCTAATCAACATTCCTTATGCAAAAAACATTTAATTGGGTCTCAATAGCTTGTAGCCCCATTGACAAGTTTGGGGGGAGAGCCACCATTTATGTTGGTAGTAAAATATGTGCCAACCTCAATAATTACACCTTGCAATTTCTTACAATTCAACATCCAAACTATTTGCCAATTTTGTTCTCTTGAACCAAAACAAGAAAATATATTTAGATGGATAAAACATGATATTTGGACAAGGATCTCCCTTCCTTAGCTTATTGGTAGAATTTTATTTACACACACCTTCATCAAGAGGTGGATTCACCGTGGCTCACTCCTTTTTATTGCTTGGGTGCTTTCCCAAAAATCACTTGTCATCCATCTATTATAAATGAAGGTGATATTAATCCATGTATTATATATAGAGATACATATGATTGATATCATGCATATAATAGAAGGATGATGGCCATATATGTGTAGATCAACCTTTCCCTAATAAATATATAATGGTATTTTACTCTATCCAAAGAAGCTTTACAAGTAAGGACAAAGTTCTTGATATGTCTCTTATTCCTTTTATCTCCCTAACTTTGCCTTGTCAAAGTGTTACTATTATTTTCACCTCCTACTCTTCCAATCACACTTCCTACATGTATTACACTTTATATATTACCTCTAACATGCAAACTACTTGCTATTCTTGGCCATTACATGTTGTATGGTAATTACACTTCCATGATTCTTGGTTTACATTGTATTTTCATGATATGCATGTTATATGGTAGTTACACTTCCATGATTCTTGGTTTACAGTGTATTTTCATGATATGCACATTGTATAGCAGTTACAGTTCCATGATTCTTGGTTTACAGTGTCTTTTTAAGATATGCACATTATATGGCAGTTACACTTCCATGATTCTTGGTTTACATTATCTTTTCATGATATGCATGGTTTCCACATATAAGATTTGATATTGTATATAAAATTAAGTGAGACCTTGTTTACGTGAATAGTTTATGGCTCAAGTAGACACTTCTCCCTCTCTATGAGCTGAGACAAACATAGGTATTGTTACTATAATGTCATTTGCACAGCCACTAATAGAGGTATATTTTAACTTGTAATTTTGAATTTTAAAAATAGACTTGTTTTAATAATTTTACTACATGTACTTGGGGCTAATATAACTTATGTAAATGTATTGTTTATGCAGGTTTGTCCTATGACATCTTATAGTCCTAGTCAGATGATTAGTAGGGTGACTTCTCATGTTTCTACTGTATTTAAAACACATATTCAAATAACTAAGCCTATCATTGACTTGTTTGAGCATGAAAAATAGATTGAACAAGATCATGAGTTTGCAATAAGTACATGTTTAAATGATTTTTTATTGTAGTTTAAAATCAATTTCTTAACAATTTTTTGAATGTATTTTATGTTAATTTTGTAACAATTCTTATATTTGAATAGGTTCAAATACAAGTGAGTTATGAGCAAGGGACCTGTAGTCAGACCTTGGATCAATCCAAGGCATTAGAGGGGTCTCCATCTACTAGCAGAGCATCTTAGGGAGAGTCTTCTTCGAGAAAAGCAAAGAGAGGGAGGCTATTTGATGAATAGGATGTCTACATGAGATGTAATTTTTTGTATGCCTATATGGTAATTTACACATTTTTGGCATTGTCTATGAGTATATGACATTCAACCAACATTAGATACTATGTTTGTATATGCAAAATTTTGTATGCATATCATGGTAATCTATGTATTATTGACATTGCACACATGTGCCTATATTGTATGCCTATCATGGCAATCTATCTAATATATATTCAATTTTTATTTCATTGTGTGTTATTATACAATTTTGTTTTGATCTTCGATGTTAGGATCTTAGAGTATAAGTGATTACTTTTGTATAAGCAACTAGACATGGAATTGAAACCAGAAGTGATAAGTAACTAGAAATCAGAAACAACAAATAATAGGAGATACAAAAAACAACCAATCTATATTAAACTCTTCCAAAAGGAAATGCAATGAAAAAATCTCTCTCTCCTCACACCTCACAGATGTACAGTAATTCTCTCTCTCTCTCTCTCTCTCTCTCTCTCTCTCTCTCTCTCTCTCTCTCTCTCTCTCTCTCTCTCTCTCTCTCTCAATCAATTACAATCAACTCAATTACTAAATTGTACATGCTATGAGGATCTAACCCTACTATATAGTATACTACAACACTAGGGTTCATGAGCCTTGCATTCGCCACCCTTAGATCCACCTCTTAAATCAAAGGCTCGAATCTGTTCTCCTAAAAATAACACTTTTGGAAATGCATAGAAGTCGGTGTTTAAAAATAACAATTTTGGAAATGCACAGAAGTTGGTGTCAGTCTGAAGATGATCGATGCCGACCGACCCCTAACTGATGCCAATTGGTTCTGACTGATGATGATTGACCCCTAACCAATGTCAGTTGGTTCTGACCGATGCTGGTTACTGTGTAAGCCCAGCAACCTCCACATTAGCTCATTAATGAAGCTTTTAGCTCCACAACTCAACAATCTCCCACTTGGAGATAAACCGCTGCACTTGTACCTACACAGCAACATCCTCTAAACATCTCTGGCTTGTTTATTCCTCTTCAAGTTCAATCTTGAAGACCAACAAAAGTTGAATGAAGATTCAACTTCTCCTTTGTTATCAACTTTGTTAACATATCAGCAGGGTTCTTATCTGTATGGATCTTTTCCAGCTTCAATTATCCATCCTCCAATACCTATCTAATGAAGTGGTACCTAAGTTGTATATGTTTGGTTCTTGAATGAAAGGCTGAATTCTTTGCCAAATGAATTACACTTTGACTATCACTGTACAATCTGAAACTCTCTTGCTCCTTTCCCAACTCTTCCATGAACCGAGTCATCCAAATCATTTCCTTGCTAGCCTCTGTGACTGCAATGTATTCTTCCTCTGTAGTAGACAAGGCAACAACCTTCTACAACTTTGAAATCCAGCTAACTGTCATTCCATCAACAGTGAACACATATCCTGTGGTGCTTCTCCTACCATCCAAGTCACCTGCCATATCCGAATCTACATACCCATGTAGAGAAATGTTTGACCCTCTATAGCATAAATGCCTACTGCTGGTCCCTCTCAGATATCTGAGAATCCACTGAACTACTTTCAAGTGTTCCTTTCCTGGATTGGCCATAAACTTGCTGACAACTCTCACTGCTTGGGCAATATCTGGTCTAGTACATACCATTACATACATCAAGCTCTCAACTGTTGAAACATATAGAACTCTACTCATGTGCTCAACCTAATCATGTGATTTAGGACACTGTTCTTTCCTCAACTTGAAGTGTCTAGCCATAGGTGTACTTATCAGTTTTGCATCCTGCATATTGAACCTCTCCAACACCTTATTCACATAATCCTCTTGAGATAAAATCAAACTATGATTTTTACTGTCTCTCTTAATACTCATGCCAAGGATTTTCTTTGCTGCTCCTAAATCCTTCATGGAAAATGTGTGAGCTAATTTTACCTTAAGCTCAGTAATTTCCTGCATGTGTGAACCTGCAACAAGCATATCATCTACATATAGTAACAGGATAATATAACTACCATTATCCAATCTGTTAAAATAAACACAATGGTCAGATTGACATTTACTAAAGCCATGCTCTGTCATAAACCTATCAAACCTTAAATACCATTGTCTTGGAGCTTGCTTAAGACCATATAAGCTTTTCTTCAATTTGCACACAAGTTTCTCCTTACCTCTGACCTCAAAACCTTTCGGCTGATCCATATATATCTCTTCATCCAAATCTCCATGAAGAAATGTTGTCTTAACATCAAGTTGCTCAAGATGCAAATCCTCAATAGCAACTAAAGACAATACAGTCTAAATAGAAGTCATCTTTACTACAAGAGAAAAAATTTCACCAAAATCAATACCTGGTTTCTGTGTAAATCCCTTTACTACCGACGTGGCCTTATGTCTCATTTGTCTATTCTCTCCTTCCTTTAACCTGTATACCCATTTGTTTTTTAGTGCTTTCTTTCCAGTTGGAAACTCAACCAAATCCCACGTATGGTTCTCTTCCAAAGAATCAATTTCCTCATTCATGCCATGCTCCCACTATTTCTTGGATTCTACTTGCATTGCCTCATCAAAACTTTTTGGTTCTCCACCATCAGTGAGCAACAAGTAGTATAAAGAAGGGGAATAATGAATTGGAGGTTTACTTACCCTTTCAGACCTCCTTATGGGTGTTTGAGACTCATTTACAGCTTGCTGTCCACCCAAATTTTCTTCTGATAGTGACCGATTATGATCATCTCTAATCGATGCCAGTCTGCACCCGACCGATGTCGATTCCTCCTAATTGACGTCAATTTCCACCTGACCGACGTCGGTTTCCACCTGATCGATGTCAGTCTCTGTGTTTTTTTGTGAGTGATGATTTTTATCTGTGGGCTCATTTTGGATCATAACCTCTTCCAAATCAAGATTGCCCTACTCAAAATTATTCAGCCTCTTGAGTTGATCACTGTACATCACCTTCTCATTGAAAACTACATCACAGCTTCTAATAATTTTGTTAGTTTTGAAATTCTACAACCAAAATTTGAAATCTCCAAAACCATAACCAATGAAAGTGCACTGCATAGATTTAGCATAAAACTTCTTTCTATTTTCTTTATCAATGTGCATAAAAGTTTCAAAACCAAAAACTCTAAAAAATGAAAGATCTACCTTTTTACTTGTCCAAGCCTCTTCTAGAATTCCACCATCCAGTGTAGTAGAAGGTCCTTTGTTAATTAGGTAAACCGCAGTATCTATAGCTTCTACCCAAAATTGTAAGGACAAACCAGCATGCAACATCATACTCTGTGCACGCTCCATTATTATTCTATTCATCTTTTCAGCAACTCTATTTTGTTGAGGTATCCTTGGAACCATCCTTTCCCTGTGTATTCCACTCATAGAATAGTAACTGTTGAATTTATTATTGTAGTACTCACCACCATTGTCAGATCTAAGGCACTTCAATCTCAAACCCGTTTCATTCTCAACCAAAGCTTTCCATTTCTTAAATGTGTCAAAAACATCAGATTTCCTCTTTATGCAATAAACCCATATCTTTCTTGTAGCATCATCAATGAAAGAAACATAATATTGTGATCCTCCAATAGAAGCTACCTAAGCTGGTCCCCACACGTCTTTGTGAACAAGCTCCAACTTGTGCTTCTTCTTTGTTGACCCAGTTTTGAGAAACCTCACTTTCTTCTACTTTCCAAAAATACAATGCTCACAAAAATCTAGATCTATGCTTTTCAAATCTAAAAGCTTACCTTTTGACTTAAGAACATTCATTCCCTTCTCACTCATGTGACCAAGCCTATAGTGCCACAACTTTGCATCTACATCTGAAGTAGATAAAACAGAAGGAGAATAATCAGTAATACAAGTAGATAGATAAAGTGTACCTACTCTCTTACATTTTTCTAATACAAGTGCACCCTTGGAAACTTTCCAAGATTCAGCTGTGAGAGTTACTGTGCAACCCTCATCACCCAACTTTCCTATAGAAATCAGATTCCTCTTCAGGATGGGTACATGCATGACATCCTTCAACACCCATGTGTTGCCATTCTACAATTTTAGCTGCACTTTTCCTTTGCCAACAATTTTACAAGGCTCATCATCCCCTAAATAAATTTTTTTGAAATCTCCATGGACATAATCATTGAAAAATTCTCTATTTGGGGTTGCACGGAAAGAGGCACCAGAATCTAAAACCCATGATTCTACTTTATTATCCAAAGAAAATATAAGAGCATCTTGTGCAACAATACCTGTAACTTCTACTTCTTTATTACCTTCATGCTGATTTTCTTTGTTATCCTTCAACCAACAATTTTTCTTTGCATGCCCTTTCTTTTCACAATTCCAGCAGGTTATTCTTCCATTTCTAGATTTGGATCTACTTCCCATCTTTGACCTTGATTTCCCTTACTTGCTCTTCTCTCTTTACCTTCCCCTGCTTTCAACACTTAAAGCATTACCTGATGTTTCCCCTATGCTTTTCCTGTGAATTTTTTCATTCAAGATTACACTAACAACATCATCAACTTTCAAGATATCTGAAGCAGATGCAGTATTACTAATTACCATTACCAAACTATGCCAACTTTAAGGTAAAGAGCATAAGATTAAGAGAGCCTTAATTTCATCATCAAAAACTATTTTGACTAAATTTAACTGATTTAATATTGTATGGAAATCATTAAGATGACTAGATACAGATCCACCTTCCTACATTTGCAAATTAAATAATTGCTTCATAAGATATACCTTATTCGAAGCTAAGGGTTTTTCATATAAATTTGCCAAAGTATCCATTAACTCTACCGTTGTCTTTGCCTGTGATAAGTTAGAAAACATAGAAGATGCCAGGCTCAACCTTATAGATCCAAGAGCCTTTCTATCAGTAAACATTCCATTCTTCATCTTCCATATCTGTGGGCTTCTTTGAAACCCCACCCAATGGTAAATACAGATCTTTTAAATACAAATAATCTTTAATCTGCATCCTCCATAATTGATAATTCTTGACATTGAATTTCTCCATTCTTAGTTTACTTTCTTCTGCCATTGTTTTTCTCCCACTCAATCAGAAACCCCTGTGAGTGAATTCTGTAATCAACAAACACTAACATGCTCTGATACCAGTTGTTAGGATCTTAGAGTACAATTGATTACTTTTGTATAAGCAACTAAACACAGAATTGAAACCAGAAGTGATAAGTAACTAAAAATCAGAAACAACAAATAATAAGAGATACAAGAAACAACCAATCTATATTAACTCTTCCAGAAGGAAATACAATGAAGAAATCTCTCTCTCCTCACACCTCACAGATGTACAGTAATTCTCCCTCAAGAGTTCTCTCTCTCTCTCTCAATTAATTATAATCAACTCAATTAATGAATTGTACATGCTATGAGGATTTAACCCTACTATATAATATACTACAACACTAGGGTTCATGAGCCATGCATTTTCCACCCTTAGTCCACCTCTTAAATCAAAGGCTCAAATCTGTTCTCCTAAAAATAACACTTCTGGAAATGCACAGAAGTCGGTGTCTAAAAATAACAATTTTGGAAACGCACAGAACTCGGTGTCGATCTAAAGATGACTGATGTCGACCGACCCCTAACCGATGCCAGTTGGTTCTGACCGATGTCGGTTGACCCCTAACTGATGTCGGTTGGTTCTGATCGATGTCGGTTACTGTGTAAGCCCAACAACCTCCACATTAGCTCATTAGTGAAGCTTTTAGCTCCACAAATCAACATTCCAAACTATTATTTATCAAATCTCATATTTAATTTTATACACAAATGAGGATTAAAAAATTATTTTTTTCAATGCTATAAATCTCAGATCTCCCATATTTTTTTAAATTAAAGTTTTTATTTCATTGTGTAGTGGAAATGACTGACACTCTTAGCACTTAGGATTAATGGCCCTATTTGGTTTGTACCTAATTATTTTAAACTTTAGAGACACTTCTTGGTGTCATTATAACTCTTACAAACCTCTCACATTCATTCTCTAACTCATTTCATTCATTGCATTTACAAACGTCCTCCCACTCTTTCACTATCTTCTCACTAGGCAATCCTCTTAGGTTTCAAGTACCAAATCTCGATATAGATTTCATGAGTATAATATATTATCATGGCTGATATTTTATGATCATATCATAATTTATTTAACCTCCTTCAAACCCTGAATCACAATTCAATACTCATTTTCACATATAAAGCTACTAATGACCCCACTAGGCTTGTAACCTTTTTTTTGACCTTTTCAATTCATTTGAAAAATATATCAACTCCCTTGAATATCCAAAAGTATTTTAGACCACCCTCTATCTTGATACAAATATTCCTAAATTTAAATTCTTCAATTCTCTTTGTAGGTACCTTTTCCTTTATAAGCCTATGTCTAATTAAGCCTTTTCTAGCCCTCCATTCATGGCACAGTCATCAAAACCATACAAATCCATACTATATGGAATCCAAAACTCTTTAATCCTTCTTGGGGCATAAAAATATATTAGAACACCAAATTTAAATAATTTTACATGGTTGGAATGGGAGTTATAGGGTTTTTGGGTTTGAAACCCTAGCTCCCTGTTTGTAGAGGTTGAGAGGCTTCATAATTCACTTTCTTTACTTTTAAGTCCTTCCAACAGAACCTAAGACCTTATTTAGGTTTATGTTACTAGTATCCATATTCCCCAATAGGTAATATCCTTTTATCAACCTTCACTCACTTTAACCAACTCAAAACATAGAAATTTATCACTCTTTAGTGGATTATCTGCACTTTAAAGGTAACTAAACCCCCAATCAACTATTGTCACAATGTAATTTCCTCCTACATGTGCTTAGAATTTGATCAAGTTCAAAACCATACACTTTCTAAACCATACGCATCCTTTCATTGGCACACTAACCGAATAGACATAGGGTAACTGAGCAAAAGATGGGTCTATTGTATTAGGTTTGTTTGTATTTAGTAGTTCCAAACTCCCAAAGATATTTCTATTGATCTATAGTCTCCTCCATCACACCAAATTCTACCAACTCCATGGACATTTACCTTATTTAGTCACACATCAACCTATCTTGGCATTTGATTACATAACAAGGCATTGATTATCTACCAAATAGAGTGTTAATTGTGTAAACAAGACAACCTTTCAAATAACAGGGTAATGAACATTTGTTACTTGTTTTCAATCCAACCTATACATCCAATTACTCACCTACAATCTCTTGTTTAAACCTTATAATACACACAAAAGTGACTTGATCATGGCCTATATGGCCTTTCAAATATAATATACAAATTGATGACAATCCAATACTATTCCATAAATATAGATACATAAAATCATTCCATATTTATTCACTTTTAACAATATTGATCACAAAACATAGCCCATGAAAAGGACTAGATCATCATATTTTGAGAGGTATGTTATCTTATCTTCATTTCATCCTTTTTTTTGAGGTCTTGGAGCTCTCTCTCACCTCTCTCTCTTCTCTATGTCCCTTCCATGCCACACAACACCTATAACTTCCAATCCATCCCAATTCAATGTTAGTTTGGGGGGTTACATAACTTATTCTCTTACATCAAACATGGGGATAGTGTTAACATGAATAAACATGATTATTAAGGGTCATCACCTTTATAACTTTGACATGACATGTCTTCAACCCCTTTTTACATGACTTGTGGGACCTTTTAATACAACTTCTCTCACTTAACCATTTCAAACTATGTTCTTACATCACCTTCTATCATCCCCTAATACCACCTAATAGGTCAATAGGTCAAGTACTCATTATTTTTTTAGGTCTCTAGTTTAAGTTGTCAAAGTTGTCAAAGTTTTCAAAGTTTTCAAAGTTTAAGTTGTGGTTATAGAACTCTAGTTCTGATGCTTCTCAAATGAACACTGACAGTATCAACACGTCCAGGGGGTGGATAACATCTAGGACCAGGTTCTTGGCCTCCCATCAGGCCTGATAGATAACCATTATAGCCTTAGTAAACCCTTCCCAATACAATAAAAAATTAATTTTTTATCCTAAGTTCAAACATGCATAAAATAAAAATTGTAAGTCATTTCCATGAACTGTCAAATCCCTCCTATTGACCATTTTGACCCGAAGTCAAAATGAGTCAACCCCCTATAGTAAAAAACTTGATGTATGGGTATATTATAATGTCATAGGGTGTGTCATGGTTCATTTTATTTAATTTAATGTCTTATTAACCTGGTCATAGCCCATTTTGGTCCTTATGTCATTTTGAGTCACTTAAGGGTCATATATGGGTCATAAATGAAGGTGGTATGGTTTTATTAGGTAGACAAGTGTTATAAAATCTTTTTAAATGTACCTCATGTAATTACCTATCATATTCCTCTTCAATAATGTAAATACTAACAAAAACTTACAGGTGTTAACTAAAAATCAAGAAAACAAGTAAAAAAAAGGGAGTTTCAAAGGTTGTATGACCTATGGGAAATAATGGCACATGGGATAAGATTATGTAGTGAAATTTTGGCTTCCCTAACTCCATTTCCATGTTTTATCTACTTTAAAAGTGCCAATAAATGGGCTAAAACCATTCTGTCTTTCCATCACTCTGCTTTGCACATGATACTTATCAACACATCTTTGGATAGTACGGCCAGTAGGAAGACATCCAGGTCAAATGATATTGGTGTTGGATATTAAACATGGTATGATTAATTTTCATGTTTTTATTTAGAGTAATGGTGCCCTATAATATATAAACCATCCTTAACAAGTTGATTGTCCATTTCTGCTTGTTGTTTCCCACACCCTACAGGCTTTGCTCATATTTCAACTAGTTCATACAACTCAGTTGATGAATTTGCTTCCAAAGTATGTTTAATTCATTATATAATGTTTCCCATGTTTGGTTTCATGATTTTAAGTGATTTTACGGATCAAATAGTTCAAGTTATAGGTTGATGTATGCTAGTGGATTTGCAGTCAGTTTTAACACTTACAAAAGGGTTCTTTCTTTGTAGTGATTTAAAATGAGTGTGATATGATGTGATTCATGTTTTAATTTCATTACAATATATCTATTTACAAGATCAGTCTTACACCTATATTATTCATGGAGTGGCAGTCAAGAACATGGGTCACATAGTCAATTTATTGCATTTCCATACACAGTCAGCTGAGTGAGGTATGTGAGGTCCTAAATAGGTTATATATAGATTTCATGAAGATTTAAAATGGGGTTTAACAAATTATTATTGTATTATCAACCAATAAATATCCCTTTAAATGACAAAATATGGACTGTGATAGTTAATTCTCATATATGCACAACCATCTACCATGGAAATGCACACTTACAAGAGCCTACATAAGGATATCATGTTGAAATGGGTGTTTCAAATTTTTTGAAGCATTTAAAAGTTTTAATAATTAATTTAAACACTTTTTATATTTTTGGTAAACTAGTTACATGCCCATATTCCATGCATATTTCCCATCTCCACACTCACTGCCTTGTTTGTAATGTCAAAGCATACTTGTAAGGGACTGAGAGCATTAAGTTGAGAGTATTGAAAATTGTTTAAAATTATTCAAGGAAGATTCAAAGAATGAAATTCACTTTGATAGAGATATTGGGACTTAAACTAACTCACCATGTGCATTTCTAGCCTTAGATAAGTGCACAAGTGCCTCCGTAAATGCCTTCATCTCAACCAGTCAAAATTAGCATAGTGAGCAAGAAAGTGAGAAGGTGAAATTTATAAGTGGGAGTAATTTTAAGGTCTAAATGATCTGGATTTCATTTTATAAAAAGTTTCCAAATCATGATGAAACCAATTTCACAGTGTAGAGCTCGTCGAGAGCTTTTTGGCACTTTTTGCGGTTCGTAAAACAGACATCGTATGCAAAAGATATGGTCTGTTGAAGTTCTGATGCAACAGAAAAAAAGTAGTGTCGCAAGATGACGTGGTGCAATGTGGACACACCAAGTAGGCCAATCAGATGATGACACGTGGTAGTCAATGGGTGTCCAAAAATTTTGGGTTATTTTTGTCTTTGACAATGTGCATGGATAAATGCATTGTATTTGCAAGTCCATAGAAAAATCTCATTGTATTTGCAAAGTCCATAGATTTGAAATCCCACAAAAATAGGGATAATTGTTTTTTTAAAAAATTGGTTTAATGCTTTGTAATGCAGGGTCATTATCCACATGCCACATCCAAGACATGCCAAGTTCGGGAGAACGTGAGAATAGACATGTTCAGTCTTGTGCCCAAGTCTCCCACAAAAGGGGGCGTTGACACATTCAAGGAGGCCGCTTAACTATTTTTAGTATGAAATCAGTGCTTCCCCAACAAATGTGGGATAAAGATAAGACTAAAGCACTAAAAAAGCCATCCAAAAGTGATAAGCTTTGACCGCTTATGCCACGGACTTCTAAGTGATTTACAAGGAGCGAACTTGTATTTAAAGGGAAGCTTCTGGGCGACTGTGTATGGGAGATTATATACCCGCTTACAGTATTTGGTCATTTTGGAGCCCTTAGAGGCTAAACCAGAGCTTGGAGTAAACTACAAAGTTGTTTATAATTCCGATACACTTTGTGCATTATATTAATTTTCCCATTTTGGAGAATTGGTGATGCCATTTTGAGCTATAGAAGTTTCCAATTTTGATTTGGAGAAGCCTCTGCGTGTGATTTAGGAACGTGAAGGACGTGCTGAGTCAGCGAAGGTCTTTCGAAGGTCTGAAACACTATTTTTGTAGAGAGATATGATCTTTTTTTATTTGTAAGTATTATTTTGGCTTACAAATTTAGCAATAATTAATGGATCGATTCGATAAGAACCCGAGGACGTAGGAATTCTGAACCCTGTATACAATTTTTGTGTTTTGATCTTTGGATTCATTTTTGCATTTCAATTTTAGATAATATTCAGATTATAAATTCATATTTTTAATCAAAATGTAAAATTTAATGAATTGATCATTTACGAGAAATTGGATAAAATCAAGAATTTGAAAAATCTGATGGTTTCAATGGATAATTGATGTGATCTATCAATTCACCTTTATTTCAATTTTGAAACTTGATTTAGATCAAATTTTCATCAATTTTTAATCATTCCAACAGCTTATAAGTTGATAAATTTAGAATCCATACTTTTAAAATTTCACTTTGAGTTTATCAGTGGTGTTTATTGATCAAGTTGGTATCAGAGCAGTTAGAATACAAGGTTTGCTTCTAGTTGTGTATTGACAGTTGCTTCTAGAATAGTTGGATTATTGGTTTGCAGATTGATTATATTGCAGTGTGTAGTGTGGAATCAGTTGTTTGTAGGAAACCATGGGCAAGTTGTCACAAATTGAGGTCATCAAAGATGAAAATTCAATCTTGAGATGCTGAAAATTTGCACTTGAATTGCAAGTGGCAAAGTTAAAATCGGAGCTTAAATTCAAGGATGAGCTCTTGATTAAATTGCAATGTGGTGAGTGTGAAAAGTTAAAGCCTTCAACTTCAGATGTAGAAACTATGACAGAGTGTAGTGTAAGTTTTTTACCACATGAATCTTCATCTTATTCTACCATTTCAGATTCAAATTCTAGTAATATTGTTTTTGGTGATTTTGAAAGATACACGAAGGGCATAGGATCTAAATTGTTGTTTAAAATGGGTTATAATGGAGGAGGACTTGGTATAGATAGCCAAGATATATCTAACCCAATTTAGGTTGAGCATAGACCTCTTCATGCAGGTTTGGGTTATACTAGTGTGCAGGTGGATGATGGAGAAGTTTCTTCCATGGCTAAAGGAAGACAAGCTTCCAATAGCGAAGGTTCTAGGCCACTAGTTCAAAGGTGTAAAGGTAAAAGAGGTATTGAGATTCCACCTCCTGATTCTTACACTAAATCTTCTGATCCAATTGATATATTTAAGAAGTTTGGATATAATGTCTAGAAGATAATGCAATCATTTCCATGCACTTTTTATGGGATGAATAACCATAGTGCTAAGACTTGTTGGAAACGAAATGCTTTGTTGAAGCAGATTACATGTTTGAAAGACCATTCTCATGTTAAGTTGGGAATTGGCAAAAGGGGACCCTCACCTAAGAAGGATGTTTGCACTCATTGTAAAGTGAGTGGACATAGGATTGATAGATGTTTTAAGCTTCATTCATCTTCACATTCAAGTAATGTTATAACTAAGATGATTTACAAACATTTCACTAAGGTTAATGAAGCTAATTCAATCCATAATATAGTTGACAATACAACCCAGGATAAGATAAAACCTACAAGTGAAAATCCATTAATGAGGTTAAGTCAACAATATTTTCAATTACATATGGCAAAGCCCAAATTGGTAAATTATGCAATTGATAATAAATCCACAGAGACAATCAATTTCACTAGGAAGAAAGAATTGGTTAAGTGGATTATCACTACATTCTTTTTGCAAAGCATGGTTAAGAATTCACTTCAGGGAATGAACAAGCTTTGATAGATGTAGATTAGAGTTGGTGGGAACACTTCAAGACAGGTTTACAATATGAAGTTTTTTAATTCTCACTTTTTGATAACTCTAAGTTTTTGATCTCCAGAATATACTATTTGGGTAGTTTAATAATGGATAAGACTTTAACTCATTTGAAACAGTTGGGGATATAGTAGAGTGATGTTGTGAGTTGTTTTCTTATAGCATTTGATAGTTAGACAACTATTTTTTAGAATGTATCTATTTTTGGCACATAGATGTATAGATGCATGGAAAGACCCTTTGGGCATGTTTAGATGTTAGGCAACATACACTTTTGGTTGTTTGCATTTGCTTAGCATATAAGTCCCATACTAGGGCATTGTATTACAACATGTCCACAACATTTATTGTATGTTGGTGGCATTATAAACTTTTCTTGCAGTTACATTGGGAGTTGTTTCAGTTTTTGGCAATTCACCACTTTACAAGATGTGACATTTGTACAGGCAGTTTGATATGTTGTAATCACTTTTGCAGTTGTAGATTCACTTACTCATGCCTTTGGATTAGGCATTTTCATAGTTTGATTGTGAATCATTTAAATCCAATTGTTTATATCTCTTGATATGATTGGGTTCTATTTTCATGGATGCAGTAGACCAGTTATAAGATTTCAGGTGATAGTCAACTTTTGGAGACCAAAAGCCTCTTTTATAGGGAGGTGTGATCTAGAGTTCATTCTAGAAAAAGTTTCCAAATCATGATGAAACTAATTTCACAACGTATAGCTCATCGAGATATTTTTGGCACTTTTCACGGTTCACAAAACGGACATCGTATGCAAAAGATATGGTATGTTGAAGTTTTGATGCGACAAGGAAAAAAGTGGTGTCGCAAGATGACGTGGCACAATGTGGACACGCCAAGTGGACCAATCAGATGGTGACACCTGGGAGTCAATGGGTGTCCAAAAACTTTGGGTTATTTTTGTCTTTGACAATGTGCATGGATAAATGCATTGTATTTGCAAGTCCATAGAAAAATCTCATTGTATTTGCAAAGTCTGTAGATTTGAAATCCAACAAAAATAGAGATAATTGTTTTTAAAAAAAAATTGGTTTAACACTTTGTAATGCCGAGTCATTATCCACATGCCACGTCCCAGACATGCCAAGTTTGGGGAAAATGAGAATAGACACGTTCAATCTTGCGCCCAAGTCTCCCACAAAAGGGGGCGTTGACACATTCAAGGAGGCCGCTTACCTATTTTTAGTATGAAATCTATGCTTCCCCAACAAATTTGGGATAAAGATAAGACTAAAACACCAAAAAAGGAAGAGGACAGTTTTGAATTCTTGACCTACCGTCCAAAGATGATAAGCTTTGACCGCTTATGCCATGGACTTCTAAGTGACTTATAAGGAGCGAACTTGTATTTAAAGGGAAGCTTTTGGCCGACTGCGTATGGGAGATTATAGACCCGCTTATAGTATTTGGTCATTTTGGAGCCCTTAGAGGCTGAACCAAAGCTCGGAGTAAACTAAAAATTTGTTTAGAATTCTGACCATTTTGGAGAATTAGTGATGCCATTTTGAGCTATATAAGTTGCCAATTTCAATTTGGAGAAGCCTTTGCATGTGATTCAAGAAGGTGAAGGACGTGCTAAGTTAGCCAAGGTCTTTCGAAGGTCTGAAACACTATTTTTGTAGAGAGATATGATCTTTTGTTGTTTGTAAGTATTATTTTGGCTTGCAAATTTAGCAACAATTAATGGATCAGTTCGATAAGAACCCAGGGATGTAGGAATTCCGAACCCCGTAAATAATTTTTGTGTTTTGATCTTTGGATTCATTTTTGCATGTCAAATTTAGATAATATTTAGATTATGAATTTAGATTTTTAATCAGAATGCAAAATTTAATGAATTGATCATTTACGTGAAATTGGATAAAATCAAGAATTTGAAAAATCTTATAGTTTCAATGGATAATTGATGTGATCTATCAATTCACCTTTATTTCAGTTTTGAAACTTGATTTAGATCAGATTTTCATCAATTTTTAATCATTCCAACATCTTATAAGTTGAGAAATTCAGAATCCATATTTTTAAAATTTCACTTTGAGTTTATCAATGGTGTTTACTAATCACTGAATAATGAATCTAAGGCCATGATGGGTCCTAACATTTTTCATACACTCCTCTGTATGGATCATATTAGAAAATTGAAAACCAACTTTGGTGTCAAGTGTGATGGGCGAGTAAAAGAAGAGTTATTTAGACTGCATGTAGTGATAAGTCTTCTCCCAAAGAATAATTATGATTATGGATGTAACAAATGCAAGTTTAATCATGTATACAACCCTTCCCTCTTATTTTAATCATCACATCTATCCCTAGTCTATTGTGGGACATTCCAAAAAGGCCAAATGATGAAGGTAGTTTTTGGGGCAAGCAATTGAAGAGTTCTATGCCACATTTCAGGAGTTTCATGTTTTTTGGGACATTTTTCCAAGTATACCTTACATGTTCTATTTCATATTACTCTCACCTACCTGTGTAACTCCTTTTCTCAACATGACACATGTTTTAGTGATTCTTGGACTTCTTTCTTCTCACCTTTCTCTCTAATTCTATAAGTAGTAGCCATTTTAGCTCTTGTAGACTAATACCACATCTGGTATGGCAAAGCCTTGATATTTTGATGTCATATTTTGCCTTTAAATAATACAAAAAATATGGTTCTAAGTTCATAAACATCTTTTTTGAGTGTGCAAAGTGATGAATGATTTAGTCTTGTGATTTTGTCCTTGTTCTTCCTTATCCTTTCATGTCTTATGCAAGAAGTTCTCATTCTAACAGGTCATTTAGAGTTTATTTAGTGTATTAGGATACATTTAAGTGTGAAAGTGTCCTTATATTTAGTAATCTAATCTCTTTTCTACTTACCTTGAGTGGTCTCATACATGTCACCTTTATATTGAAACACTTATGTTAGAACATTTTGGGACTTTGAGACTAGTTTGTAGATATTGTTATTAGTGAGAGAAAGTATGATATCATAATGGATATATCCATGGTATATCACCTCATGAGATTATCTTTATTTTATTCATAGTTCTACCCCTTTCCCTCAAGCAATCAGTAGTATAGGTGATAAGCACTTCAAGACAAATTCAAGGAACTAGCCCTTAAACCTAGAGGTCTACTTCTCCTATAGGTAAACCCACATACATATAACTATACTAATGTTGCTCAAATATTAGAGTAGGATTAACCAACCTATTCTAGGGTGCAATATTTGGTGACAATAGTTATGGCATGCCCAGTGGGACCATTGTCTTCAAGACAACTTGTCAAGGTGAATGTTGGTCTTGACAACATCAGCTAAAAATTGGTGTGCTACTCAATATTTGGTGACTCTATTCAAGGTATAATCTAGTTCAAGGCCATTGTTTTGTCATAAATTTTCTCTCATAATTCATGGCTCTTACTAGGTCATCATCTAGTAGATTACTCAATCCTATCAATCCACATATTTAGCCTAAACTTCCTTTTGAAGTTCAATACCCTCATCCTAATCTACCTTTTGAAGAGCAAGAAGATTTTGCTAGCCAAGAAAGTGAAGAGATTGAATAAATTTAATATCTTGAAGAAAACAATGGCAAGGCAACATGCATTTAATACTTAAAATCTAATCCACCTTCAGGCCTATGATGACATTCTTCCTAATGCTACAAAGAGTGTGCCTACATTCAATGGTGAGAGTCATGTCACACCTAGTGAACACATCAGAGATATCTCCCATTTTTGTAGTTTTCCCAATGTCACTAAGGAAAATATTTCCATTAGACTCATTTCCATGTCCATTAGAGGGAAAGAACTTGATTGGTATAGGACTTTGCCTGGTGGATACATCACATCATGGGATGACTTTGGAGTATTATTGACCTCAATGTTTGAAGATGAAAGTGACCATACATATGTCATACATAAACTCAATCTAATCAAAAGAGCTCCCAAGGAAATAACGCATGACTTCAATGAGAGGTTTTAAAAGACTTGGTATAGATTTCCTCCTACCATGAGACCACCTGCTAGTTTTGTCTTCCCTACATTCTTGAGAGCCATTGTACTGCTATTTTTATTATGCTTCAATCCATGGGTAGTTTTACTCTTACCAAAGCATATGAACTTGCCATTAAAGTTGAGAATGGACTCATTAAAGTAGGAAAAATACCTCCTAAAGGGTCTATGATCTTGATGCCTAATATTCTTATTATTTCTCAAAATATTGATTAAATTCCTAATTTCAATGCCAAGCCTAAGACTACTCCTTATAAGGCATAAGATGATGTTGATTAGAGAGAAATATTCCTAGCCTTAGAGGCTAAAACTAGGTAAGCCAATAGACAACAAGGTCCCTATCATAATAATTATCCCTAAAAATAGCAAAATGGTCATCAATATGGGAGAGGAAGAGGTCAAAGGCAGCTTAACTTCAATAGGCCTACCAATTTATACAATCTTAATTCTACATCCAACACAAGAGAGATGGTACCGGTGCATAGTAACTTGGTGCAAGGTGAAAATTAGAAACAAGGCCAATTTATGGATATAAATGAGGGTGGAGAGTAAGTTCTGGTTGCTCATGGAGGAATCACTACTCTTCTATCAGTTGAAGATGAAGTCATGATGCAAACAAGTGAAGGTGAACAACAGCAAGGAGAGATCTTCACCAACTTCTGAATTGAGGACACTTTTATGCTCAACAAAGGAAAATTCTATTGTAGACAACACTAGGGATAAGATAAAGGCTTTAGGATGTGATAATAATGTGTGTACAAGTTCATCCAATCCTCCTACAAGGTAACAAGGCATGGATGCAAGCATGGCAATCCCAAACAATCTTACACATCCTCCAAATCAGAATGTTGGAAGGATTATTCAAAGCACCTCAAATCCTCAAGATTCAATCACTTCCTTTCCTCCAAGGACCTAAGAAAAATTAGGTATGTCTTCTTTAAATATTGTGTACTCATTAAATAATACCAAGACATCCATTTCCCTTTGGGATGTCCTTCATATGCCTGGCCAAAAAGAGCTCCTACAAAAACAATTATTTGTTATCCCTACTAGTATTTCACCTTCAAGTCAAATTCATGGTCATGTTGCTCTTAAAAATTCCCCTAAGACTATTATTGAACCATATACCAAATCTGAGAAGCCTCCACCTTTTTACCTCACCTCATAGTGGGTGATAAATTAGTCCACAATTGCATAGTTGATAGTGGTGCTTCTACATCAGTCATGCAAAAGGTTTTATCTGATAAGATGGACCTAAAATATAAAACCCATAGAAAAGGAGTGATTAAATTTGATGTTACACCTACCAATACAATAGGGTTGATAAAAAACTTAAAGGTTTTCCTCCATGATTGTCCTATCTTTCCCATCCTTCAAGACATTGTTGTTGTAGACCTTCCTGCTCATTTTGAAATCTACCTTTCAATCATTTTTATAGATAAGATAGGGGGATATATCTCAGTTGATTGGTCCTTCTTAGCCTTTAGGACAAGATATGGATCAAATTTAACAATAATAACTCAGCCTCTTTCAAGGTTTCACATTGAGCCGTATGTTGAAACAAGTTCAAATTTGAATTGTGTAATCAATGAGGAAAAGGATTCTATTATGGATGATGGTACTTATTCCAATATTAAAGGCATTTATAATTTATTTATTGATGAATATGGTACTCACACTTATGATCATGATCCTTATGCTTTCATGAAGGAAATTGATTTAGGAGTGTATTGTATACATGAAGAAGGAATAGCAACACCTCTACTTGCCAAGGAAGAAGGTGAGGATGATGAGATGTGGAAAATGTTTCTGATGGTTCAAGAAATAAAATTAGTGTATAAGTTGGTGTTATGTTATTATCCCCATCTAAATAATAGTACTATGCTTTATATAGGTTCCATTTTAGTTTCACTTGTAATGTGGCTGAGTATGAAGGTTTGATTCATGGCCTTCAATGGGCAAGGAGAAAAGGAATCAAGAATTTGCAAGTATATGGAGATAGTGAATTGGTTGTGCATCAAGTTAGGAATGTGTTTACTACCAATAAACCTTTTTTAAAGTTATATAATCATAGGGTATGGTATTTTCTTGAATAATTCAATGCATTCAACATACAATCAATCCCAAGGGAGTGGAATAATCATGTTGATAAACTAGTTGCCATAGGAGCATAATTTGATACACCAACTACCATAAAAAAGGAGGGGAAGAAATATCACATTAATATCATTGTCAAACCTTCCATACCTAATAATTATGTGTCTTTGTAATTTTTTGATAGTGATAAATACATTGCCTACTTCTTACAAAATGAAGCTGAGTTTTCCTCGAGAAATCAAAAGAGACTCCAAGAATGGTTTAATGATCAGATTGTGTAGCCAAGAACAAATAAGATTCCTAAGGGCTTAGTGACCTTATAAATTATCTTTAATGAGGATAATAAAAATAATAAGGAAAAGGTGAGTATGTCTACAAAATTTGAGAACTATGAAAGGGTCTTGATCTTCAAAGACAAACTCCTCAAACTAGGCAAGGTATGTTCTACATTGGAGAAGCAAGCATTCATTGATTTGTGTAGAGAGTTTCATGAAATATTTTCTTGGGAATATAAGGACCTAAAAGGATTTGATCCTATCCTATCACACCATACCATTTAATTAAAACTTGGAGTTAAATCGGTTAGACAAAAATAAAGGCCCATCAACCCCAAGGATAAACAACTCATGAGGTTAGAGCTTACCAAACTCCTTGAATCTTAAATAATATTTCCTATCAAGCATTCAACATGGGTATCTAACCTGGTGCCTATTATAAATAATAATGGGGAGATAAGACTTTGTGTGGACCTTAGAGATATTGATAGAGTGTTGCTCAAAGATCACTATCCTTTACCCTCAATGGAGTAGATTTTGTGAATTATTCCAGGTTCTCAATGTTTTTCTCCCCTAGATGGATATTTTGGTTATAGTCAAATCCTAGTGAATGAGTAAGATTAGTTTAAGATATAATTCACTACAAAATGGAAGAATTTTACTTGTAGGAAGATGCCCTTTGGTTTATCAAATACTAGTGCCACCTTTCAAAGAGCAATGGACATGGCCTTCAAAGGTTTGATCAATGAAATGTTGCTGGTTTATCTAGATGATATAACAATGTTATCTAAATATGCTAATGAACATATGAAAAACTTGAGGCAAGTGTTTGAAATATGTAGGTAGTATGGAGTATCTCTCAACCCCAAAAAATGCATCTTTTCTATCCATGAAGGTAAGCTCTTAAGAAATATTATTTCTAAAGATGGTTTGACTATTGATCCTAAAAGGATAGAGGATATCCTAGGCCTATCATTACCTTTGCATAAGAAAGGTCTCCAAATTTTCTTAGACAAGATAAATTTTGTAAGGAGGTTCATACCTGGTTTTGCATCTTTGGTGAAACCTATCACATCCATGCTCAAGTATAACCAAGTCTTCTCTTGGACTAAGGAAGCTAAGAGCAGTTTTGAGGCCATTAAGAAAGCAATTGCACAAGATCCTACTCTTGTGAACCCTAATTTTGCTAAAGACTTTATGTTTTATTCATTTTCTAACCTTGATACTATCTCAACTTTGCTAATGTAAAATAATGATGAAGGTGTGGAACAACCAATTGTATTCTTTAGGCAAGCTTTGGCAGATTATGAAGTCAAGTACACTTTTTTGGAGAAGCAAGTCATTGTTTTTGTAAGAGGTCTAAATAATTTTAGGCATATGGTTTCAAATAATAGGACTCATGTTATGGTCTCTAATCCTAGTACTAAAGAGTTTCTCTTGAGTAAGGACCTTAGTGAAAAGAGGGCAAGGTGGATTACTAAGGTAATGGAATATGATGTTGATATCAAAGTGAAAAAATTGATAAGGGGTAAAGGCCTTTGTGAACATCTAGCTCCAGATCTCCATGAGTCAAAAGAAGAGGCTTTAGTCAATCATGATTGCTTCTAACCAACTGGTTCTTTGCCTCTACAAAGTTAGACACAAGATGTTATCATATTTTTTCAAAGTTATGAATATCCGAATGGTATGAGTAGATCCCAAAAGAGATACTTTAGATTGCAAGTTATTCCTTTTTTCCTTGTAGATGGTGTGCTTTTTAGAAAAGACGCTAATGGTCTGCTATTGAGATGTATTGACAATGATTACTTTAGAGTGTTGCTTGAGAAGTTCCATGATGGAATAGCAGGAGGTCATTTCTCCCCAAGAACCATAACTACCAAGATCATGAGGGTAGGATATTATTGGCATAGCCTCTTCAAAGACTTCTATGCTTGGGTAAGAAAGTGTGTATAATGTGTTTTCTTTGTAGGAAAATAGAAGCTTGTATCTCTCCCTTTGAGGCCTATCTAATTATATCAACCTTTCATGCAATGGGGTCTTGATGTAATTGGTATGATAAACCCACCATCAAGTACTAGTCACAAATGGATACTCACATCAATTGACTACTTCCCAAGGTGGGTTGAGGTAGTGGTATTGAAAGAAGCTAATGATATTGTTATCTTAGAGTTCTATGAAAGTATCATATAAGGTCTGGCACTCTTACTATCATCTCAGATAATGCACTTGCTTTCATGGGTGTTAGGATAGTTGATTAGGAAAGTGTTAATGGCATATACCTGAGCACTTCATCCAACTATTACCCTTAAGGTAATGGGTTGGCTGAATCCAGTAACAATAATATGATTATAATCATCAAGAAAACTTTGGAGGATAATCAAAAGGCTTGGCACACTAAATTGAGGACAACCCTATGGGATGATAGAATAAATACCAAGAGGTAAATAGGGAATTCTCATTTTATGATTGTCTATGGAAGGGATGCTATGCTATTTATATCCCAATAATCATTTGCCTTGGAGTTCGCACATCAACTAGATTTACTTGAGAACACCCCAATGGAGGTGAGATTGATAGAATTAATGGAGTTGCAAGAGACTAGAGATAAGGCTCATCAAGTTATGGAACAATACCAAATACTAATGAAGAAGTATTTTGATAAGAAGGCAACTTCAATAAAATTCCAAGAATGTGACATAATGTTTAAATGGGATGAATATAGAGAAAAACTAGGGAGACATACCAAATTTGACACTTTATGGAGTGGACCATATGTCATCATCAAGTGAAAATAAAATAACTCTTTCAAACTAGCAAGGATGAATGGAGAGGAAATATTTATCCCTATGAATGGGATATATTTGAAGCCTTGTTATTGATTAAATTAAGGTTATTCTTGTAAATATTAGGATAGGTGTGTGTTTTATTTCAGTTGTGTGGTGTTCCATAAGTGTTCTTGAGAACACATGTTTGTTTCCCTTTAGTGTGTCTTGTTTCATGTCTTTTTATTTGTTGTTTGGTATGGTTTTAAAGTAAAATTATGTTTCAAACCTATATATGGGTGACTCTATGTCCCAATGGAGAAGATTAGGCTACTGGTCCTGGCATAGTAAACATACCACCCTTGAGAAATCACTAAGAATGTTAACCATTTTGACCACAAGGCAAAATGAGTCAACCCCCTATAGTTCTCAAATTGATATATGGATCTAATATAATTTCATAAGGTGTGTCATGGTTCATTTTATGTAATTTAATTTCTTATTATCCTTGGTCATATCCCATTTTAGTCCTTATGTCATTTTGAGTCACTTAGGGGTCATAAATAGATCATAAATGAAGGTGGTACAATTTTCTTAGGTATAAAAGTGTTATAAACTCATTATAAATGTCCCTCATGTTATTACCTATCATATTCCTCATTAATAATGTCATTACTAATAGAAACTTGTAGGTGTTACCTAAAAATCAAGAAAACAAGTAAAAAAGAGGAAGTTTCAAAGGTTGTACGGCCTATGGAAAAGAATGGAAGATGGGAGAAGATTATTAAATGACATTTTATCTTCCCTTACTCCATTTACATGCTTTATCTACTTTATAAGTGCCAAAAATGGGCTAAAACTATTCTACCTCTCCATCGTTCCACTTTGCACATGAAATTGGTCAATAGGTATTTGGATAGTATGACCAATAAGAAGACTTAAAGGTAAAATTATATTGGTGGTAGATATTAAAATTGGTATACTTAATTTTAATGTTTATATTTGGAGTAATGGTGTCCTATTCTTTATTAACTATCCTTAACAATTTGACTATCTATTTCTGCTTATTATTTCCCACACCCTACAGGTTTTGATCCTGTTTGAGCTAGTCTATACAACTTAGTTGATGAATTTTATTGCATAGGATGTTGAATTATTTTTCTCATGTTTCCCATGTTTTTTTTAATTATTAAAATTGATTTTATGGATCAAACAATTTAAGTTACAGGTTGATGTATGTTGTTGGATTTGTAGTCAGTTTTGACACTTGCAAAAGGGTTCTTTATCTGTAGTGGTTTCAAATGAGTGTAATATGATTTGATTCATGTTTTAATGTCATTAAAATCTCTCTCTTTATAATATTATTATCAAACCTATATTTTTCATGGAGTGGCAGTCAAGAACATGGGTCACATAGTCAATTTCCTACATTTCCACACACAGTCAGCTGAGTGAGGTATGTGAGGTCCTAAATAGGTTCTATATAGATTTTATGAAGATTTAAAAGTGGGTTTAACAAATTATTATTGCATTATAAACCAATAAATATCCCTTAAAATGACAAAATATGGACTGTGACAGTTAATCCTTATATATGCACAACCATTTACCATGGAAATGCACACTTACAAGAGCTTGCATAAGGATATCATGTTGAAATGGGTGTTTCAAATTTTTTGAAGCATTTAAAAGTCATAATAATTAATTTAAACACTTTTTATATTTTTTGGAAACTAGTTACATGCCCATATTCCATGCATATTGCCCATTTCCACACTCACTACCTTGTTTGCAACGTCAAAGCATACCTACAAGAGACTGAGAGCATTGAGTTGGGAGCATTGAAACTTGTTTCATATTATTAAAGGAAGAATAAAAGAATTAAATTAAATTTTAGAAAGATATTTGGACTTAAAATAACTCACCATGTGTATTTCTTACCTCAGATAAGTGCACAAGTGCCTCTACAAATGCCTTAATCTCATCCAATCAAAACTGACATAGTGAGCAAGCAAGTGAGAAGGTGATGGGAGGACTTTTAATGTCTACATAAGGAACATAAGTCCATAAGGGGTCCTAACAAGTGTCACATACTCCTTTTTATGGATTATATTGGAAAACTAAAGACCAACTTTGGTGCCAAGTGGGAAGGGTGAGTAAAAGAAGAGTTATTTGGACTACATGTAGTGATAACTCATCTTCAGAAGAATCTTGATGATTAGGGATGCAACCAATGCATGTTGCATCATGTATAAAACCCTTACCTCATAGTTCAATCATCACATCTATCCCTATTCTACTGTGGGATGTTCCAAAAAGGCCAAATGATGAAGGTAGTTTTCTAAGCAAGCAATTGAAGAGTCTACACCATATTTCAGGAGTTTCATATTTTTTGGGACATTTATCCAAGTATACCTTGCATGGTCTATTTAATGTTCCTTTCTCCTACATGTGTAACTCCTTTTCTCAACATGGCTGTAATGAAATTACTTCAAGAATTAAGTATAATAGCAGAATTATATCCAAATATGACTGAAATATATCTAAATATATGATAATAGATAAGCCACTTCGAGGGGGCAACCTCCACAAGCTTCAATAAGATTATAATTCACAATATGATGATAAATGATTACCCACTACCTCCTATATATAGTCTAACTAGGCCATGGTTACTCCATAGGCCAACCTACTAATCTAAAGAAAGCCACATGTCAGCTAAGTAATATAATGTCAAAGAGGGATAAGTAAGCCACAAGTCGGCTAATACTATCCTCATACATGTGATAGGTTAGGGGTGTAACATGCCCTTCCCCTTCAAACCAATGTTGTCCTCAACGTTGAACAACTGTGGATGTTGTTGCAAAAATTCTTCACCTTCCCAAGTTGCATCTTCACCTCTTTGGTTTTTCCACTTGATCAAATATTCCTTAATCTCTCTGGTTCTCAACCTCTTAGTACGTGTTTGGAGGATCTTCTCTGGTTCCAAAATGACTCGTCCTTCTTCATCTAGTTTTGGGAGCTCTGTCTGGGCAAAAACTTTCTGTCCAATGACCTTCTTCAAACAAGAAACATGAAATACTGGGTGTATGTGAGATGAATGAGGTAACTCGAGCTTGTAAGCCACACTTCCAATTTTTTGTAGAACCTGATAAGGGCCATAATACTTTGGATCAAGTTTGTTGTCCTTTTTCTTTTACTTTAAGGACATCTGCTTGTCAGGTTGCAAATAAACAGATACCTAGTCACCCACCTCAAAATTTTGCTCACTCCAGTGTTGATCTGCTTGTTGCTTCATCCTATTTTGTGCCAAGGCCAAGTTCTCTCTCAAACTACCCAAAACCTCTTGTTGATGTTGAATGTGCTCTTCCACATCTCGAACCTTGGTGTAAACCTTTAATGAAGAAGTGATGGAAGGTGGATGGTAACCATATAGTGCTAGAAATGGAGACATTTTAGAAGAGGTATGGAAAGATGTGTTATACCACCATTCTACAAGTGGCAGCCATTTAACCCAATGTGCTTGTTTATCTAATACAAAACAATGGAGATACCCCTCTAAACATTTGTTAACCACTTCAGTTTGTCCATCAAATTGGGGGTGGTAAGATGAGCTATGAGCTAGTTGAGTACCCAAACAAGAAAATAGTTCAGTCTAGAAATTACTAGTGAAAATAGGATCACGATCACTTACAATTATTTTTGGGGTTCCATGTAATTTGAGAACTGCTTCCATAAAAATAGCCACGACTGTACTTGCTGAAAATGGATGTGAGAGAGCACAAAAATGGGCATATTTTGTAAGCCTATCCACAATGAACAAAATAACATTATTACCTTCAAAATAAGGCAACCCAGTGATGAAATCCATGGAAACCTCCTCCCACCTTTGACTAGGAATTGCTAATGGTTGTAACAAACCTGAGGTCTTAACTATTTCACCTTTATTTTGTTGGCATATCATGCATTCTTCCACAAAATTTTGTACTTCTCCCTTGAGTCCTTCCCAAAATAATTCTTTCTTAATTCTATGATAAGTTTTCAAGAACCCTGAGTGTCCCCCAAGTGGAGATGCATGCAACTCGGCAAGAATCTTATGCTTAAGCTATGAAGTTTTGCACAAGTATAACCTACCCTTATACCATAGGACATTACCTTTCCATTCAAATTTGTCAAAGGATAAATTACCTTGCTAGAGATTCTGAATCAGAACCTGTGTATCCTTGTCTTGCTCCCATTCTATCCTAGCTTCATCCACCCAATCTGCTTGCAATATGGACATTGCACAAAGTAATGTTTCTGTGGATGCATCATGTCTAGATAGTGCATCTACTACTACATTATCTTTACCCTTCTTGTAGATGATTTCAAAATCATAACCCAACATTTTGGTTACCCATTTTTGTTGTTCCTCAGATGATAATCTTTGCTCCAAAAAGTATTTGAGACTATCATGATCCGTTTTCACCTTAAAGTGTCTACCCATCAGATAAGGCCTCCATTGTTTAACTGCATGAAGAATAGCCATCATTTCTTTCTCTTAGACAAGTTTTTGTAGATTCTTACCTTTGAATTGACAACTTTCAAATGCAATGGGTCTTCCTTCCTGCATTAGTACTGCCCCCAATCCAGACCCAGAAGCATCACATTCAACAGTGAATGTTTGTGAGAAGTCTGGAGTAGCCAAAACTGGAGTGATGCACATAGCTACTTTTAATTTCTCAAATGCTTTGGTGGCATCATCATTCCAATGGAAAGCATCCTTCTTTAGCAATGCAATGAGTGGAGCTGCTATGTTGCCATAACCTTTCACAAATCTTCTATAGTAACCTGTTAGTCCAAGAAAACCTCGAAGGTTTTTGAGAGTTTTTGGCATGGGCCATTCCATTATCACTTTGATCTTCTGAGGATCAACTTTGACCCCTTCATGGGAAACAATGTGACCAAGGTACTCTACCTCCTGTACTCCAAAAGCACATATACATGGCTTCGCATAAAGTTGGTGCTTCTCCAAAACTATCAACACCTGTTTCACATGTTGCAGATATGCTTCCCATGTCTGACTATAAATCAATATGTCATCAAAGAAAACTAGCACAAACTTCCTTAAAAAAGGCCTAAAAATAGTGTTCATCAACTCTGAAAAGTAGATGGTGCATTTTTAAGACCAAAGGGCATTACCAAAAACTCATAATGGTCCTCATCTAAAAGCAGTTTTATGAACATCTTCATCCTTGATTCTAATTTGATGGTACCCCAAGCGAAGATCCAATTTTGTGAAATAATTAACACCATGCAACTCATCAAGTAAATCATCAATTACTAGAATAGGAAATTTATCTTTGATGGTGTACTTATTGAGTTCCCTATAATCTGGGCACATCCTCCATGTGTCATCCTTCTTCCGCACCATGACCACTGGTGATGAATATGCACTTTGGCTATGCTTGATGATCCCTGCCTCCAGCATCTCATGGACCATCTTTTCAATTTCACTCTTTTGTGCATATGGATATCTATATGGTCTGATATTTGGTGGTTGACTACCTAGAATTAGTTGAATGGCATGATCATGTTCTCTTTTTGGTGGTAATCCTTTTGGCATGGCCCCAAAAATAGATGAGTGGTCTTCAAGAATTATTTGTAGATCAGGATGTGTAGATACCTTTGGGGGTTGAACTTCTATGGAGCATAATCGTGCAATAATTCCCTCTGCCCCTTTTTTTAGCATCTTTTTCATCTGATGTGAACTAACCAATTGTGGAGATTTTGCATGTAATCCATGTAGTTCAATTTTCTTACCTTTAGAATGAAAGCGCATGAATAGTTCTTAGAAGTTCATCTCAATGGTACCTAAGGTTGTGAGCCATTGGACTCCCAAAACAATGTCTGTGTTACCCATGGGAATAGCAAACATAGGAGAGTCAAGATTGTACCCACCCATAGTAAGCTTAATACTATGGCATTTGCCTGAATAATTAATTGTGCCACCATCTGCAATCATGACCTAAAATTTTAGTGCTAGATAGATGAAACAGTTCAATCGAGTGGCCAACTTATGGTTTATAAAGTTATGTGTGCTCCCTGAATCAATCAACATTGTCACCTTCTTTTTGTTGAGGATACCTACCACCTTAAGAGTTTGTGGAGTGCTAATACTTGCAAGTGCATGACAAGAGATTGTAGGTTGGGAATCTTCAGGTACCTCCTCTATAGCTTCCTCAGCATCATTGGAGGCATCATCTACTTCTTCATCTTCATTTGGTCCCTCAATGTAAAATAACTTCTTCTCAGCACATCTATGTCCTTTACTTCACTTGCTATCACAACCAAAACATAATCCTTTTGCACACTTTTCTTCAATTTGCTGAGGGGTCAATCTAGTAGGTGGAGTAAATGTTGATGATGATATGCTACGATCTTTGAAGTGAGTGAATGGCTGCTTATTGTTGGCTATGAATTTTTCCTTAGCTCTACGTGCTACGACAATAGATTTAGAAATATTAAGTGGATTAAACATGCGTACGTCATGTTGAATGTGGCCTTGAGTCCACCCAAAAATAGGTCATTCAAGTTTACATCAGAAATTGTCTCCACACGTAAGGATAGGTTCTGAAAATGATGAATATAATCTTTGACAGAGCTAGGTTTTCACAATTTTTCCAGTTGGCTAAAGTAATTATCTGTCACACTATTGCCATAGTGTAATTGTAGTTGTTCTGTAAAAATTGACCAGGTGACATTGAGACTCATCTTTTTCTTTTGAGCACACAACCATCGATACCAAATGAATTGATCAGGTTCAAGATAAAAAGATGCCATGGTAACCTTCTGTCCACTTGGAATCTGATGTAGGTCAAAAAAAACTCTCCATTTGGTTGAGCCAATTGAGTGGATCTTTTCCATCGAATTTGCGCATATCCACTTTTGGTAATAGGTTCTTCTGTGGCCATGGAGTTGGATTTGAAGTAGACTGGTTAGGAGAACCACCCTAGTGGGTTTTTGAAATAGAGTTAGCTTGATGATTTGATTGATTAATGTTCAAATCCATCATGATATATCCCAAACTATCTTGTATGGATTGCATATTAGATTGTATGTCTTGCACCTCACTCTGAATACCTTGCACACTATAGTCAAGCTGGCTCACTTTGTGATCTATGTCAGAAAACCCTAGTACAAAGGGTCTATTACACCCCCCTTCTAACTCCATCTCATCCTTGTTAGGAGTTTTTCCTAGAGTTTCATCACCCTTTCCTCGGCCCCGAGTTTGTGGACCTGCCATAAAAGGATTTTACGATGTCGACCCTTATTGACACTTTTGACCCAACTTTGACCAAGCGATTTGGGAATTATTTCGGCATAAATTCAAAATATACAAAGAACAAACCATAGACAAATTTTTATAAGCTTTCCAAAAATGTAAACAACTCAAAAAAATTCTTTGAATTGCGCACAATAGAGCAATTTTATGAAAAACCATAAAATAGCGATAACTTTTGAAAAACATATCCAAATGAGCTAAAATATTAATGGAAGATTAATGTGATGATTTCACACCTCTTGTAAAAAAAATTCCAAGAAATTCGCAACCATTTTTTATATATTTCAAATTTTGAAAATTTAGTGTTTCGCCCACAAGATTGCCCAAATCGTAGCTCTGATACCACTTGTAATAAAATTACTTCAAGAATTAAGTATAACAGCAGAATTATATCCAAATATGACTGAAATATATCCAAATATATGATAATAGATAAGCCACTTTGAGGGGGCAACCTCCACAAGCTTCAATAAGAGTAGAATTCACAATATGATGATAAATGATTACCCACTACCTCCTATATATAGTCTAACTAGGCCATGGTTACTCCATAGGCTGACCTACTAATCTAAAGAAAGCCACAAGTTGGCTAAGTAATATAATGTCAAAGAGGAATAAGTATGCCACAAGTCGGCTAATACTATCCTCATACATGTGATAGGTTAGGGGCGTAGCAATGGCACATGTTTTAGTGACTCTTGGACTTCTTTTTTCTGACCTCTCTCTCCAATTCAATAAGTAGTAGCCATTTTTGCTCTTGGAGACTGATACCACATCTAGTATGGTGAATCCCTGCTAGTTTGATGTCATATTTTGCCTTTGAATAATAAAATAAATCTAGTTTTGAGTTCATAAACATCTTATTTGATTGTGTAAAGTGATGAATGGTTGCGTCTTGTGACTATGTCCTTGGTCTTCCTTATCCTTTCATGTCTTACGCAAGAAGTTCTCATTCTAATAAGTCATATAGAGTGTAGTTAGTGTATTAGGCTCTCTTCAAGTGTGAAAGTGTCCTTAGATTTATCAATATGATCTTTGGTATACTTAAATTGATTGGTATCATGCATGTCACCTTTATATTGAAACACTTATGTTAGAATATTTTGGGACTTTGAGACTAGTTTATAGATCTTGTTCCTAGTGAGAGAAAGTATGATAACATAGTGGATATATTCATGGTGTATCAACCCCCTAGATTAGATTTATTTTATGAATAATTATATCCCTTTTCCCTTAATAAATAAATATTATAGGTGACAATCACTTTAAGACAAATTCAGGGAACTAGCCCTTAAACCTAGAGGTCTACTTCTCCTATAGGTAAACCCACATACCTAAAAGTATTCCAATGTTGCCCAAATCTTAGAGTAGGCTTGAACAACCTCCCCTAGGGTGAAATATTTATGAAAACACCTCCCATTTATATTTAATCCCTCTAATCATACCGTAGAGCACTCAATTCAAAGCTTAGAGAGCAATCCGTTGGACAAGTTATAGTGAAGGGTCCAAAAATGTAATGTTTTGGCAGTGAACAAGCAACTTCTTGAGCCCCAATTGGCATTTATACATCTTGGACCTCCACCTATGAATCTATCACTTTTATCATGTTTAAATAGAAAAATTACATGTTATCACACCACCATGACATTCAAATCCACTCATAAGTGCATTTTTACTACCATTTTAGAGCGCAGAAACACTAATAATAAATGTTTTCAAAGTTTAAGTTTTGGTTGCAGAACTCAAGTTTTGATGCTTCCTAACTAAAAATTGGCATTACCAATATGTCTAAGGGGTAGATAGCATCTAGTACTAGGGTTTTGTCCTCCCATCATGCCTGATCAACAAACCCACCACCCATTCTGACCTCAAGAACACCCTTCCCAATATAATAAAAAATGTAATTTTTTAGCGTAAGTTCAAACATACATAAAGCAAAAACTGTAAGTCATTTACATGAACCATAAAATCCCTCCCATACCTATTTAATCTCTATAATCACACCCTGAAGCACTCAGGTGTAAGCTTTGAGATTAATCCATTAGACAAGTTGCAGTGAGGGGTCCAAAAATGTAACTTTTTGGCAGTAAACAAGCAAATTCTTGAGCTCCAACTGGCATTTCTACCTATGGGACCTCCACATGTGAATATATCACTTTGATCAGATCCAAATAGTTAAATTACATGTTATCACACTACCATGGCATTCAAATCCACTTAGAAGTGCATTTTCACTACCATTTCAGAGCGTGGAAATACTAACAACAAATGTTGTCAAAGTTTAAGTTGTGGTTACAGAACTCTAGTTTTGATGTTTCTCAAATAAAAATTAACACTACCAACACATCTGGGGGGAGGATAAATTCTAATATCAGGTTCTTGGACTCCCATCAGTCGTAATTGATAAACCCACCACTCATTCTAGCCTCAAGAACACCCTTCTTAATACAAGAAAAATGCAATTTTTTAGCCTAAGTTCAAACATGTATGAAATGAAAAATGTATGTCATTTATATCAAAAATTATATCCCTCCCCTTAATATTTAATCCCTATAATATCACCCCAAATTAATCAGGTGGAAGCTTTGATAGGAATCCATTGGACAAGTTACAGTGAGGGGTTTAAAAATGCAACTTTTTGGCATTGAACAAATAACTTCTTGAGCTCCAACTGGAATTTCTACCTCTAAGACCTCCACCTTAAAATATATCAATACAATAACATATATATAGGTAAAATACATGTTATCACACTACCTTAATGTTCACATCCACCTAGAAGTGTATTTTCACTACCATTTCAAAGTGTAAAAACACTGACAACAAATATTGTCAAAGTTTAAGTTATGGTTACAGAACTCTAGTTCTGATGCTTCTTGACTAAAAAATGACACTACCAACACATTTTAGGGGGTGCATAATGTCTATGTCTAGGCTCTTGGCCTCCCATTGGACCTGAACAATAATTCCATGACCCATTCTAGCCTCAAGAACACCCTTCCCAATACAAGAAAAATGTAACTTTTTAGCCTAAGTTTAAACATGAGTAAGACAAAAATTGTAATTCATTTATGTGAACCATTATATCCCTACCCTAACTATTTAATCCCTATAATCACACCTCAGATCTTAGGTGGAAGCTTCAAGAGCAATCTGTTGGACAAGTTATAGTGAGGGGTCCAAAAATGCAACTTTTTGGCATTGAACAAGCAACTTCTTGAGCTCCAACTCACATTTTTGCCTTTGAGACCTCCACCTCAAAACAATCACATCCAGATGGGCAAATTACATGTTATCACACTTCCAAAATGTTTAAATCCAATTGAAAGTGCATTTTCACTATTGTTTTGGAGCATGGAAATACTAATAACAAATATTGTCAAAGTTTAAGTTGTGGTTACAAAACTCTACTTGTGGTGCTTCTTAACTAAAAATTGACATTGAGAACACATTCAAGAGGTGGATAAAATCTAGGACCAATTTATTGGCCTCCTATTAGGCTCGACTGACAAACCCACCACCCATTCTGGCCTCAATAACACCCTTCCCAATACAAGAAAAATGCATTTTTTTAGCCTAAGTTCAAATACTCATAAAATGAAAACTATAAGTCATTTCCTAAGATTAGGTCACGTCCAACCTTAGCTTCAATCAAGTCCAAACTAAGATTCTTGTAGCTTCAAGAATATATAATTCTTTACTAACAGTGTCAACCACATGAAGGTGGAAGCTTATATGGCACCACTAACCTACAAAAAATTGTTAGTAAGTAATTAAAAATTAAATTTATATGTACTACCTAGAAAATAAAAAATATTAGATAAAATTGATTATATCTATATTTTAAAATTCAACATACCTACGTATTTCAATCCAACAAACCACTAGGATCTGTTATAACCTTGATAGTATCAAGAATAACTTCATGGTCTAACTCCCAAACTTTCCATAGTTTCTTATTTAATGGCCTCCCATGATATTTTTGTAATTGAATATTTGTTACAAGAATCAAATTTTAATAGTGCACTATCTTCATGTGCATTTAAAACTCTTCAAACAACCATTGATCTGAATATTTTAAAAGATATCATCGAAACCAAGTCCCAGTGACTACCATTGACCCCGTGGGATAGTCAAAGTTTTCTCCATCTATAATTAGGGCAGTCAATTTTTTATTTTTCTCTACACACTGACATAAGTATCAATCAATGCCCTCTTCATTATTCTCATCTGAAATAACTGTAAAAACATGCCCTATATTATAAAAAACCATTTTTAATGACAATATGAATATATATAATGAGAATAAATTATACATAATGAAAAATATTCTATATGGCTGCACTAAATCAGATACATGGTCAAAGTCATCTGATGATGTCATATTTTTAAGTTACAATACTATTGGAACCTGATATGTGTTGATTGAAATTAGAGGTTTAGAACTCCAATCATCCACCCACTCTTGTGACTCACACTCATTCTAAATAGAGTCCACACATGCAAAATAAAAACATGCCAAATGTCTTGTATGAACAATCCAAGAACTTTCATTTGAGCTAAGAAATGAGTAGAGGTCACTTGAACCCATTAGAGTCATGTAATCATCATACTTTGCCAAGTGTTCTTCATCCATTAACCAAAAATTTCTATGAAAGTATAATTTGGTTGACCATCATGACAAATGTTCTCATTACACCATTCAACCATAGTTTTTACATTTATCAAATGCACACCCTCTTAAAATTTCAACTCCTCCCTTGCAATAGCTCTTTTTACACTTGATCTAGCACCGTCACGCTCCCATTTTGCATGGCCAGCCTCAGTGAAACTCCAAATATGTTCTACACCAGTGGTAATGTGCATCCTACTCAACCAATAAAACATATGCGTATTTTTGGATTGTAATGTGCAATTTTATAAATAAATGTAATGTTAATTAAAAGTAATGTTCTTTTGACTCAACTATTTATAGAACTTCTGAAAACAACCTTGCACATACTCTAAATAATGTGATCTATCATCACTGATATAGAAATGATACTCTTTTAATATTTTTTGTTGTTTCTCTGTACTATCAAGTGCATACATGAATGTTATATGCATAAATATGGCAACTTATGATGAGTTATAATATTGTGATTGAACTTCCATTTGGGGTTTGAATGTGTAATTTTTAGTAAAATCAACTAATGAAACAATCAAACCAAGTGGGAATGTATCCTTGCTTATCTTGAAATATTCATCCAACCATGTAGGTTTATGTGTGTGCGCCTTGCATACTCATAAACAATCTTCTCCCTAAATTTGACGAAAAATTTGGAAACAAGTATCTTTTTGGTAACAAGCTCACACCTTTTAGATTATTTGCCATCTTTTAATTGATAAGCCATTGATTTATATTTGATTAAACCAACTAATTCATGTCCAATTGCACTTGTAATCTCCTCATGAATACCTTTTTCTAATTTTAACAATCTGCCACAAATGCTAAAATTTTCATTTAAACATGATTTGTTGTAAAATAATTATCCATATGATCTTTTACAAAAAATAGTTGGAATAAATTTCTTAGCTGATTTTGATGGAAATTCAATGCCACACTCCTACAAAATGTTGTTAATATGCAAAGTACAATGAATATGGTGAAAAACATCATAGTGCATTAAAAATTCATCATGTTGCCTACAACAAGTAGTGTGTGTGTGATTTATTTTTATATAAAAAGTTTTGGACATCTCAAAATATCTTTGACAAATAGAAATTTGTGGATGTTTTTCCAAAAATTTAGAGTATAATTATGTTTGAGTCATATTCAATAAATGTTTTGGATGCGGTTCATGGTTACGAGAACCAATTCTTTTTTTCACAATATTTCTTGCATTGGGTGAAACTCTTGTATTATATTTATAAAACTGAGCAAGTAACACTTTGAGAGTATCAGCTATAGCCTTGTCTTTTTGTGGAAGTCTACCAAATAATTCCTATATCTGATTAGTATTAGGTTCATTAAGTCTTTCAAATCCTTTAATTGTTTTCATTATTATTTTTCTGTTTATATTAAGTGTTTGGCTTATTTTTTAAACCATTTATTTTTTCCCTATTTTGTCACTACTACACAAGTTGTAAGTATACACTGGGCAACATTATAATCTTTGGTACATGATTTTGGGTCTACAATATGCATCATGTAGATTTTCAACAATTTCATTGTTTTCATCCCCCATGTTAGATGTTCTTAGTCTTAATGTGTACATTATAGGTCTCATCTTAATCAATTTTATCAATGAAAAAAAATAATTGACATCTTTGACTATCATAATCTAAATTATGAAAGAAAGTATCCAAAATTTGTCGAGCCAGTCTTCTTGAATGGTGATCAGACATTTTGTTAAGCATTAGTTCTAAAATATTTTCATCGACTTCAATTAGGTACTTGTCTTTTCTATGCATAATTCTTAGAGGTGTTGGCAATTGTGGAATTTACTGAGAGGGTGTTTCAAAATCATTATTACTTTCATTGTTTAGAGGTGGGATGACATTTTATTCATTGTTTATTTCTTCATTACATGTTTCCATGAAAATTTCTTGATGGTCAATTTCATCATTACTTGTTTCCATCAAATTTTCTTCATTCATGGGGGGTGAAGCATCATACATAGACTCATCATCAATAAAATCAAAAACTTGGAACTTTGAATGTAAACTTCCAACATTAACTAATTCATTATTTTTAATTTCATTATTATTCATTTAATTATGGTCAATTTCATCATTATTCAATTCATTATGGTCAATTTCATCATTATTTAATTCATTGTTATCAACTGGCTCATTATTTGTGGTATTTGGTTCATTAGGATTAGGGTTTGTGCCTTATCTACCATGAAGTTTTTGCATTCATATCTTGTGTTTCTCTCTCAAATATTCTAATTCCTTTGGTGTTTTGTTCTTCAAAATTTTCCTCTTCCTTGAATGTGATCCATCACCTATCAAGGATAATTAATAACTTTTCAAAGGTAGGGTCAAGTATATAGGTACCATAGGTCCCACAAAAGTACATAGAAAATGTTTATGGGGATATAATTCTTGATTTGGGTTAAAAATAGATGTTGACAAGTGATCTTAGTCTATAATAATCATAAAATGATCACGTTAATTGTTGTACAAGGTTTTACTTCATCCAACATATTGAAAAGCTTATATTAATAATAACGCAATCATGTTATTCTTAATACTCATTTGGGGTTACCAATTGGCATTGAGAACCGAGTGTTGTCTATATTAAGAATAATGTGATCGCATTATCAAATAAAGTGATCATGTTATACTTAATATAGATTAGGGATTAGGGATTAGGGATTAAGGCATTAGTGCATAGGGTTTCAGGATCAAGGATTATAATTTATGTTTTAGGGATTAGGGATTATAATTTATGTTTTAGGGTTTAGGGTTTAGGAATTAGGGCATGTAGGGTTTAGGTTTAAGGGTGTATATAAGGTCTAATCACTCTATGCCATGTGTGAACCTAATTTTTACTACAAAGGATGTTAATTGGGACTAAATTGATTAGTAAATAGGGAAAGTTAATTTAGGGTATAGTGTTTAGGGCTTAGGTTTAGCATACATAGGGTCAATCGCAAAGATAATTCTTAGTCTAAATGATGTTAATTTGGGATAAAATGATTGGTTCAGGGTTTAAAGAGTTTATATTTATGGGTTAGATTTTAGGGATTATGAACTTTAAGCATTAGGGCTTGGGGTATAGGTTTTAGGGTATATAAGGTATAATCGTGATGGTAATTGGGCAAATTGGAGTTGATCAACCCCAAAATCACATTTTATAGTCATGAAATTAGGTTGAAGGGGCTCGAAATAGCCCCAATTTACTTTATATGCATAGCTAGATTGGTACTCTAAAGGCTAAGTTTTGGCCATAGGTTTAAAAAATGCATTTTATGACATCTCATGATAAAATCAGTTATATCGGAAGGCATGTATGTTTGTGACATGTAGTGGGCATTAGGGCATAGGGCTTCCAATTTATGTTTTAGGGATTAGGTATTAGGGCATATGGTTTAAGTTTAAGGACCTGTATATAATGTCTAATCACTGTATGCCATGTGAACCTAATTCTTACTACAAAAGATGTTAACTGGGACTAAATCGATTGGTAAATAGGGAAAGCTTAAGGTTTATAATTTAGGGTATAGTTTTTAGGGTTTATGGTTTAGGGATTAGGTTTTAAAGTATATATGGTTTAGGGTACACAGGGCCAATTTCAAAGATAATTAAGGATAATTTGAATCACTTGAACCCATTTGTGACTATAGAATGTGTTTTTGGGTTGTTATTATACCCTAGATGTCATCATGCAGATTAAGTGAATTAGTCAAATGGGGTAATCAGTCATATGATTTAGGCTAAACTGAGCCCTGTGAACTTAATTCTTAGTTTAAATGATGTTAATTTGGGCTTAAATGATTAGTTTAAGGTTTAAAGAGTATATTTATGGTTTAGAGTTTAAGGATTAGGAACTTTAAGGATTAGGGCTTAGGTTATAGGTTTTAGGGTATATAAGGTACATTCATGAAGGCAATTGGGGCAAATTTGAGCTTCTTAAACCTATATCTGTGAGTAAAGAATGTGATTTTAAGCTCAATTAGCCCCCACATCATCATAGATTGAGCCAATTAAGTCAAGTGTGGTTTAATGAGTGATGTGATTTTGACCAAATTCATCCCTATGAACCTAATTTTTACTATATATATAAAGGATTTTAATTAGAGCTAAATTTATTGGTTTAGGGTTTAGGGTCCATAATTTAGAGGGTTTGGGTTTTATGGCTTATGGCTTAGGGTTTAATTTAAATGGTACATGGCTTACAGTTAAAGTTAAATGGTACAAGGTTTAGGGTTTAAGATATCAAATATAGGATCCAATCACTAAGGTAATTGAAACATATTTGAGCTACTTGTTCACCTATTTATGATAATTACCTTTATGTTTACATTTCTGATAATAGTAGGGTCAGTTATTCCATGTACATGTTGCATACATGTTATACAATTGATTGAGCCATAAATTTGGATTAGGGGCTCAATTTTTCCTAGGTCACACCTCTAATTTCATAAATTGACTAATTGGATCAATTCATGATAGAATCAATCTTTTGATTTTGCCCCAAATCATATCTTGCTCTTGAAGGGGTTCAAATTGGGCTCAAATGACTCCTCAATTAAAAGAATCAACTAGCCTCCTCTTTGGTTAATTAGGTTGAAGGGGCTCAAAATAGTCCTAATTTACTTCAGATGCACATCTAGATTGGTACTCTAAAGGCTAATTTTTGGTCATAGGTTTAAAAAGTGAATTTTATGACATCTCATGATAAAATTAGTTATATCGTAAGGCATGTATGTTTGCAGCATGTAGTGGGTATTAGGGCATAGGGATTATAATTTATGTTTTTGGTATTAGGGCATAGGGTTTAGGTTTAAGGACCTATATATAATGTTTAGTCGCTCTATGCCTCATTCAAACCTAATTCTTACTACAAAGGATTTTAATTGGGAATAAATCAATTGGTAAATAGGGAAAGTTTATGGTTTACAATTTAGGGTATAGTATTTAGGGTTTATGGCTTAGGGCTTAGGTTTTAATGTATATATGGTTTAGGGTACATAGGGTCAATTTCAAAGATAATTGAGGACAATTTGAATCACTTGGACCCATTTGTGACTATAAAATGTATTTTTGGGTTATCATTATACCCTAGATGTCATCATGCAGATTGAGTGAATTAGTCAAATGGGGCAATCAGTCATGTGATTTAGGCCAAACTGAGCCTTGTGAACTTAATTCTTAGTCTAAATGATGTTAATCTGAGCTAAAATGATTGGTTCAAGGTTTAAAGAGTTTATATTTATGGTTTAGAGTTTAGGGATTAGGAACTTTAGGGATTATGGCTTAAGGTATAGGTTTTAGGGTAATAAGGAATAATCATGATGGTGATTAGGGCAAATTTGAGCTCCTTAAACCTATATCTGTGAGTAAAAAAGTGAATTTGGGATCGATTATCCACCACATCATCACTGATTGAGCCTACAAAAGTCAATTGTGATAATAAGTGATGTGATTTTAACCAAGTTCATCCCTGTGAACCTAATTTTTACTATATATAAAGGATGTTAATTGGGGCTAAATTGATCCCAGGGGCCTACTAAGCCTCGATGTAAGGAATTTCATCCATATGATATCAATTGGGGATCTAAGTGCTCACCATATTAAAAAATAAGTAGTTTTTCAATTTGATATGTAATTCAGTCCAAAGGAGCCGTGTGCAAGGAGTTGCATTCATATAATGGAAATTGGGGCTTACTTGGCCTTAATTGCATACCATATTGAACCAATCAAGTATTTGGTTCCATATGATACATAATTGGGGCCAATCGAGGGTTGCCCAAGGAATTATGTCAACATAATTTTAATTAGGGCCCTATTTTCACACCTTATTCAAATAATTGAGTGTTTGATTCAATTTGATATGAAATCAAGACCAATTGAACCCTCTATAAGGAATTGCATCCATCTAATAATAATTGAGATTCTGATTGTGCACCAAATTTAACTAAAAGTATATTTGGTTCAATATGATATGAAATTTAGTCCAAACTAGCCTTGTTTAAGAAATTTCATCCTTCTACTATCAACAAGGGGCTTTGTTGGTCCCAAATACATAACATATTGAATCAACCAAGTATTTAGTTCAGTTGAATATGAAATTATGGCCAACCAAGGCTCATGCAAGTAACTGAATACATCTAATGTTAATTACGACTTCGTTGGCCTCGATTGTAAATATCTTCAACTAATCATGTATTTGGTTCTATCTTATACATAATTGGGGCCAATTGAGCCCCATGAAAGTAATTTTGTCCATATAATGTTGGGTGGGTTCCATTAGCCCCGATTGCACACCATATTGAACCAATTGAGTATTTAGGTTCAATATGATATGTAATTGAGGCCACTCAATCCCCAAGCAAGGAATTACATCCATCTAATGTCATTTGGGGCTCTAATTACACCATGTTAAATCAATTAATATTTTTTTCAATACTATACACAATTGGGGACAACCAAGTCTTATGCAATTAACTACTTGCACCTAATATCAATTGAGGCATTTTTCACCCCATGCAAAGAATTGTGTCCATCTAATGCCCATTGTGAATATGTTTCCCTAATTGCACATCATATTTAACCAATCGAGTATTTTCTTCAATATAATATGTAATTAAGAGTAATCGGTCCCCGTGCAAGGAATTCCTTCAATATAATGTTAATTAGGGCTTTGATAGCACACCATATTAAACTAATTGAATATTTAGTTTAATCTTATACACAATCGGGGTTAAATGAGCCCTAAGAAAGGAATTATGTCCATATGATGTCAATTGGGTCTCTAATTGCACACCCTATTATAAAAACCAAAGTATTTAGTTTAGTTTGATTTTCATTTAATTTGAGGTAGTTAGGCACACTGCACGAATGGCTATCCATTTTTTTGTCAGTTTTTAAGATTTATTTACTTGAAAAATTCATAAAAAAAAGTATTCATTGAAAAAATATAAAAAAATATAGGTCACAAACTAGAAAATCTCATCTAAATCTTTCCCAAAGGGTTTCAAATAATATTAAATGCTGCTCAAAAAATGGTGCACCACACGACCGTCTATCTACTATGTTTTATGAAAAAATAGGAGTTCCTCTTCAAATTTTAGATGTTTGACCTAATTATACTTAACTATTTTTTTTAAAAATTAGTGTTTTGGAAACTAGACTCTAAATGCTACATTTTATATTCTTACACCATCAAATTTGGAGTGTAGATATCTCAAATTATCTACAAAAGTTTAGATTTCTAAAATTTTAGGAAAATCATGTTCACAGGTAGGCTACTTTTTGTCCCCCAACTTTGTGCACTTACTTCATATCTCAAGTGAGAATCTCGAGAAGGAAGAAAAAATGGCCCAAAAGAGGAAGAGATAATGTTGGCAATTGTTACTCTACATGTGCCTTTGCTGAGGGAAAAATTGATGTTTGATGCAGGGCAAAACTGTGACGACAATTACATGGTGATTATGTAACCACTGCCTACAGGAACCAACAATTTCACGACCTTCAACAAAACTCTATTTTTTTGCAATAACAACTCTCTTCATCTAAGATGTCTAGATCATCTTAGACTTGGCTCTATCTATATAGACCCCTTTGTAGTGATTTAATCAACCTTCTTGACTATGACATTATGAGAACCAACTACTAGGAAGTGTTGTAAGTGGCATATTACATATTTTGAGAATAGGGAACTAGTTGGCTTATCTTGCTAACAATTAATGATCCAAAATTTAGATCTTCCCTACTCCCACCTACCTTTTGCATGAACAAAATTGAGTGTCAAGGTCTGGGACGCACATCACATCGAACATAAGTTGGATACATGCATATCATAATCTATTTATGATCTATATTTTACAATTTGACATCTTTGTTCCAATTTAAGGGATCTGATAAATGAATGGGTATCTCTAACACAAACTCAAAAAAATATTTAACATTTTAGACTGACATATTCAACTCATTGTAGGAGGACAAGAATCAAGGCAACATTGAGGGAGAGAAGGCAAAGCGATTTGTCATGATTTCTAAAAATTTATTAGTATCGCCCAAATTTACTAGGAGCATCCATACAATCCTTGCATGTAGTGATCAAAATTGAGCCCGTCACAACCCTTCCAAGGGCTTCAAATCTGTTAGACAAGAGCGCATTTCCTAAATAGGACTTAAAATATATATATATATATATATATATATATATATATATATATATATATATATATATATATATATATATATATATATAATACTTGACAACTCAAAAGTATGAATATATATTTAAAATGACAAAAGAAGGGATGTATTCAAATATGCTAGTGAACACTAGATCGATGTTAATATAGGGTACAAATCTCCAAAACTGCAAGTATTTGATAGGAAGGGAAAATGTTTCAAATTTCAATAATGATTATCAATTTTACACATGACATAATATTCATCCGACTCTCGAGACAGTCCATACTAAGTAATATCAGGAGTATTAATGAAATTTGATAGTAAAAATCTACGACGATATCAGTTCCCACATGAAATGACAAAGATACAACAAATCATGCGATAAAGGATTGAATCTTCAAAAATAACCACAAGCAACATACCTTTCTCACTTTTAAATTTTTTATTTTTTTATAGCCTCATTTACCCTTATACCGCACACAATCTATACCATTCAAATTTGCTAAACCCTTCCCTCTTTTTCTTTTTTGATGAAATGGGAACCAGATTTAGTGGCATTCTCTTTGTTGCATTTCTCATCTACATTTATGGCGAGAAAGCTTATTATCAAAGCTCATTTTGTGTTGTCAAAGAGATTTAGTTTCATTGTATTTGTTTTTTATTCAAATTTCATTATTATTCAAATGTTCAAATCGTTGTTTTCTATCTCTAATATGTCATTTCTGCATGTTTTATTTTTTTGCTCTCCTCACGAGTCACAATGGCCATTTTTCTTCTCAGTGCAATGCAAATCTTTGTAATCCTTGTTCTTTTCTTGCTGGAGAAGACAAGCATGAGCTTGATCCTAAAAAAATGGCAGGCAGGAGATCCACAATGAAGGCATCTACACCCAGAAAAAGTGGTAATAAGCATACAAAATGTTCCTCTTCTATTGCTTTTGGCAAAGGAAAACCATTTAATAGTCCTATGTGTTGCCCCTGCAACGCCCTCAAAGTAAATTGCATTGCAAATTGTGCAATGAATTTCAAGGGTAGGAAGATCAAAGTGAAATGGATAGAGGCATGGAAGTTTTAGTGAGAATGCGACCGCTGACAAAGGAGGATATTATTTCTCAAATGACTTTATCAAACACAATTGTGGTTGCATATCTCCAGTTTATCTTCAATGTCATCGCAAGATTCGAGACAACACAAGTAATAATAATATCATATACCTCATAATTGTATATTTTAGGTTTTCTTTTTTATTTCTGGTAATCTTAGAAGTCAATAATTTGAAAAATTAGAAAATGTAGGAAATTTGAAAAAAACGTCTTACATTTGTGTTGTTTTAGTGTTTTAATAGTTTTTTTTAATTTATAAATCTTGAGACTTACAAATTGTAAACATTATAAAATTAAGTAGTTCATTGAAAAAAGAATGGAGGTTCTTAAATGTAAAAACAACATCCAAGCCGAAATGTGCAGGTAACAACTCTTATCCCCCTGTCATGCTCATTGAATTTACCCTCAGTGCCCAAGATTTCTATTATGTGAGCCTTGTTGACAGATACAACCTATTCATAGCCATTGTTCCTAGGAAAGGTACCGACAAGTGTACCTATCCTGGGTGCATAAGCGACTTGAACATCAGTTGTCCATCTTCTCTTAAGGGAAAATGTTTCCTTTCCTTGATATTGTAAGAACTGTAAATGTCACATAAGATCTCCCCAGTGAAATTTACAACATTATGGCTTCCTTTGTGATGAGCCTTAGCGATTAAATTTAAAGGTCAACCTTATTTGTAGTGATTTTTTAAAATTTTATAAAGGACTAGTTATTCAACATTAATCTTTAAAGTTTTTGATAGTCTGCGCAAAATTTCACCTCACATATGATATGGTCTATCAAAAAAATTGATTGTATTTAGAGTTAAAAATATAAATATAATCATGCTGCCATCAAATTTAGTCCTTCATAATGATAGATTTCTCATTATTGAATTTGGTGAGGAATTTCCTTGTTTTTTGTATTTTAACTTAAAAAAAATTTAAGGTGAGGCCATAAGGAGTAGACAATTATGACATTCATCCCCAAGTGAATGACTCTTTATATTGGTTTTAATATACAATTTCTATTTTCTACATATTCCATTCTTATAAATGTAGTATTCCAAGTGACCTAAATAAAAACACTTTTTTAACAATTTATCTACAAATTATATGATTACAACCAAGTACACTGATTAAGTTGCACTCAAAAACCTTTCTATAATGAAAAGTTGAATAAATATTTACAATTTATTTCGTTAAAGAGTTTTTGAAAAAAACCATGTATTCGTTTTTTGGTTGGGATCAAATTTGAAACGCTAATTCTAATTTTAACATGCGGAGTATATATTCATCCACCCTTTCTCTAATGAAACTTCGAATAAATATTCACATTTCATTTCGTTAAAGAACTTTTTTAGAAGTAGCCCTTCAAATTTGATACCTGCCACGATGGGAGAAAAGCACTCTTACAATCTTAAGAGGGTGACAGTGACATATTCAAAATTTGACATGACATGCATTAAAAGTGGTGAATATGAATGATGAAATTGCAATGATCCCAAGAAGTCGTTAACCAATGAATCAACTACTCAATGACGTGCCTAATAAAATTGTGAGATGGTTGGCGGTTGTTCTTCAACCGTAGTTGATAGGCTACCAAAAGAATACCTTGACGTTTATTTTATGCTTGGCCTTATTTTTGCTTTTCCTTGCCCTATTTAAGGCCCCAATTCGTTTGTGTTTTCAGATTGGGAACAAACAAACCAGTTCCCTCTACATGATTGGTCTCGGTTTCTATGAGAGGTGGGGGAGATCGTGGATAGGGAAGGTGTGGATTCTAAAGTGGATCTAAAGGCGATTCTTCCAGTGGTAAATTTCAAGGAGTTCATTCTTGTCGGTATAGGTTAGAGTCGCAGTTTGACTTTCACGACGGCATGTAAACAAGAAAAAGTACATTTAAAGAGATTAAATCCTACATTTGTAAATTCGATCGTAGATTTAATCACACGTTCGAGTTGCAGCGGACTTCCCAAGATTTCGTCTCTTCTTAAAAGTAAAGGAAAATTATTGGGTTCAGTTAATTTTGTGAATTCAAGCCCAGGGGAAGATAATGGAGCTGCTGGTGACAATGGCCGGTGCGTTGGGGCTATCGGTTCCAGTAATGCGGTTTCTTTTGTGTTTTGTAGCCACAATTCCGGTGAGCTGGGGTTGGCGATTTATCCCAGGGACCAGGGGAAGGCATCTGTACTCGGCATCTACAGGGGCTCTGCTGTCTTACTTGTCATTTGGGTTTTCGTCAAATCTGCACTTTATGGTGCCCATGACATTGGGCTATGGTTCCATGCTGTTGTGCAGACGTCATTGCGGGCAAATTACTTTTGTGGGTAGTTTTGCCTATCTCATCGGCTGCCATGTTTATTACATGAGTGGCGATGCTTGGAAGGAAGGAGGGATTGATGCAACCGGTGCTCTCATGGTCTTGACCCTCAAAGTCATTTCTTGTGCAATCAACTATCAAGATGGGTTGTCCAACGGGGAAGATGATGGCATATCAAAGGAAAACAGGTATGTTTTTTTGTTTTTGTTTTTATTTTTATTTCTAGGATTTGTACCTATTTAGGAATGGATCTCATGGAGGGGGCTCAGGGGCTACTGCCTATATTTCTCTGCTCTGTGATTCCATTGAAACTTTTAGAATAGTCATGTTGGGTTTTTTTTTTTAAGCGAGTCTTGCAGCATCCAGGATGATCAAACTCCCTTCAACTTAGTGCCAAGGTCTGAGGTGTATTTATTCTGACAAAAATAAAAATTGGAAAAGTCATTATGGTCATTCCCGGCACATAGATAGCAATTGTGAGGGAGGTGTGTGTTATGAGGCATTATTCTTAATGGTATGAACATTTTTGATTCTTTGCAATCTAAAAACTGACTTTGTGTTAGCATCCTCTCTCTCTGTGTGTTACTAATAACCCCTTTGAAATCCAAAAGCGGACCGTGTTCGCAACCTCTGTCGATCCAATACTAACATTCTCTTTGCAATTCACAAAGCACACCACCTGTTCGCATCCTGCCTCTATCCACTACTAACATCCCCGTTGCAATTTAATAGCATACTTAGCATTACCATCTTATTCCCTTGATCCAATACTATTATCCTATTCACAATTCACAAGCAACATCCTCCCTCTATACGGTACTAACATCCCCTTTGGAAACCCAAAGCGGAATTTTTGTTACCATCCTCTGTAGATCCAATATAAGCATTTTCTGTTACTAATAACCTCTTTGAAATCCAAATGCAGACTTTGTGTTTGCATCCTCTGTCGATTCAATACTAACATCCCCTTTGCAATCCACAAGCACAATACTAACATCCTCTTTGCGATCCACAATCACACCACCTGTTCGCATCCTCCCTCTATCCACTACTAACATCCCCTTTGCAATCCAATAGCATACTTATCATTTCCATCCTATTCCCTCAATCCAATATTAACATCCCATTTGCAATTCGCAAGCAACATCCTCTCTCTATATTGTACTAACATCCCCTTGGAAACCTGAACGCAGAATTTTTGTTACCATCCTCAGTTGATCCAATATAAACATTCTCTTTGCAATCTGTAAGCAAAGTTTGTATTCACATGTGAGCTGATTACTTGTAAATTACTGCCAAATTTTCCATGCAACACCTTTTCTGAAAGTTAGGGTAGGCCCCCCTCCATGAGACTATTATCTTGCTCCTCTCACACACTAAGCTTTATGCCTCTGGTTAGAACCCATCGTGAAAGCTAACCTCATCAACCACTGATCTGTGAATGCTATCATTTGAGAGAGTGAATTAAAAAAGTGTGGTCTAATATTTATTCACTGACATGTATATAATCAGGAAAAACAGGCTTTTGAAGTGCCCTTCAGTTGTTGAGTATCTGGGCTATTGTCTATGTTGTGGGACTCACTTGGCTGGACCTGTTTATGAGATAAAGGATTATCTCGATTGGACAGAAAACAAAGGGCTGTGGAGTCAACAAAATGAAAGACCTCTTCCCTCCCCTTATGGTGGCATGCTTAGAGCTTTAGCCCAAGCATCACTGTGCATGGGTGTGTACCTGTTTTTGACTCAGCATTTTCCACTTTCTCGTTTCTCGGAACCTGTATATGTACAGGAATGGGGATTTTGGAAGCGGTTGGGTTATCAGTACATGAGTGGATTCACTGCCCGATGGAAATATTACTTCATCTGGTCCATTTCAGAGGCTTCGGTGATTGTTTCAGGGCTAGGATTTAGTGGATGGTCAGATTCAAAACCAAAGTGGGACAGAGCAAAGAATGTTGATATTCTTGGTGTGGAATTTGCCAAGAGTGCTGCAGAGTTGCCTCTTGTATGGAACATTCAAGTCAGCACTTGGTTGCGACACTATGTATATGAAAGGTTGATACAGAAAGGAAAGAAACCAGGATTAGCTCAGTTGCTTGCGACCCAGATTGTGAGTGCTGTTTGGCATGGTCTGTATGCTGGTTATATTATATTCTTCGTTCATTCGGCTCTATTTATTGCTGGTTCAAAAGTTATCTATAGATGGCAACGAGCTCTTCCAGAGGAGGCTGTCTTGGGCAGAAGGGTATTAACCCTAATTAACATTATTTACACAGCGATGACACTAAATTATGCATGCATTGGATTCTTGTTGCTGAGCTTGCATGAGACATTGGCTTCGTATGGTAGTGTCCACTTTGTTGGGACACTGGTGCCAATTGCATTGATACTTTTCGGCTCTGTTTTGAAACCCAAGTCAAGGTTGAAAAAGAAACAATAGCATGTAATTGCAGATTATCTGGTTGGAAGTTGGAGGGACGAGGAAGCAGCACATAGAAGATCATCCGCAATAAACCGGAAACTTACAGAGTATCAGACACACCCACAAGAATTTTTCACATGTATTTAATGAGCCAGAACTCCTTTTATTAATAAGAATGTGAAATTTACAGTGTTTACAGTTTGACAGTTATGGCTGGGAGTTTGCATTCTTAAATCAGCTTTCTAAAACAAATCATTGCCTTAAATGGAACTTCTTTATTCTCTCTTTCTTCTATTTTCTGTTTTTGGAGATGCTTTTGGCAATCCCTTTATGTACTGGTTCATTTATTGTCTTTTCTGCCCCATAGGCCATTCTTGGCCTTATGTGGACGTTAAATTAAATTAAATATCTTTTATCTTCTTTATTTCTATTTACTACTCCTATTCATAGGCCCTTAATTTTTTTAATAAATTTCCCCCCATATAAGTCACTAGATATTTCTACTCTCTCATGTGAGATGAATTTTTACATTTTCAATCGTGCATAGTATTCTCTTTGTCGAGCAGTAAATGATTATTCTCATCCCTTCTAAAAGATTTCCTTTTAGTAAGTTATAATGCTGCTGTGTGAATGTTTCTCAATTTCCCAATAAAAGTTAGAAGCAACATCAATTGCCTTGTTGTCGAGGTCTGTGGTTTACCAAAATCATCTAGGAGCAAATAGGAATAAAAAATGATTGAACAATGCTGCAATGCTTATAATACCTATAATTACTTACATTTCATATGAACTCGAACAACATAAATCACCATGAATGAAAGCGATGAACCTGAAGAAAGCTACTAGAAATAATTGTTTTGTTTGATTGTCGAGCACTGATGGATATTTTTGTTATGATATTTTTTTACTATCATGCATGGGAAATTTTGAATTCTGTTTAGATTTTTACAACAGACCAAAAACAAATGTGGAAAGATAAAAAGCAATAAAAGATGGAGGCGCTCTTTGCAAGCTCATCTCACTTTTTTTTTGTCTCCTACTAATAGTATGTCTATTAAGTGTCTTAGTATTAATGTTTATTCCTTGGTGAATACAAAACAGTCAAAAGGATGTCATTTCCATTCTTGTTCTTCCAATAAAAAACACGTGTTATAGATCCAACGAAGAAACTAAGTTACCGATTCTTCCTTACATGCAGAAGAACTCTTCCTCAGTTCAGGTATGGGTCCAGTTCTGTTGAAAAACACCAAGGGTTCATCCTGGATGACCCAGGTTCATCCGGGATTTTTATTAATTTTTTTTTTTTTTTTTTTCAAAATTAGACATAAAGCAACAATAAAAAATAAATAAAAAACACATTGCAAAACTTAAAAGTTAAGTAAAACACAAAAACTTAAAGATAAAAGAGCGCAAAGCAAAACACCTTTCATATTGCTGATCTAGGGTTTAAGTTTCATCAAATTATTTATCAGGCTAGAATTTATATATAATATATATATATATATATATATATATATATATTTATATATTTTTTGTATTGCCATACCCAAGATAAAAAAATAAATTGCCATACCGGTGGTAACTTAGCAACTGTTAGCATTAGTGCTACTATAAACGGCAACTGTGGATGCAATGCTTTAGATATTGTAGGACTTTTGTGAAGATTGTGAATTGTATGGAAGAATCAAGACATATATCTACAACTTGTAAGGCGACGAGAAATAAACAATTTCACTTATTGGACAAAAAACCAAGTAATGTTTGGTTGCACATGGCTAGTGGCTTGTCTGGAAATTTTAACAATTCCAAAATTGTTTTAGCACTTGGAGATATTTTTCTTTGTAGAGATTCTGTAGTGTTGTTTAAAAAGACTGGTGTGACTAGAGATCTTAGTTAAGGGGTTGTCGATTATTTGTTGATGAGAGAAATGGATCTTCCAAGCGATGAATTCAAGATGTTTTGAATTGTATGAAAGAGATAGCTTTCATGATGATGACATCTTTTACTCATTGTCATCCCCGTATGGATGGTATTCCATCATGTCTGTTCATTTTTAGATAGTCTATCATATTTTTGGATTTAATCCGGCTCTTACATGAGTGATTAATATTTTTTACGAGGGCCCTACCGTTACGTTTTAACAAATTCTTCAAAGTTCGTTCGCCTTAATGGGCTGTTTTCTCGTATATATGGCTTAGTTATTTCTGTTCGAGTCTTTACAGATTGTTTTAGTTTTATTTGAAAGCAGCATGATAGTATTATGATTTCCTTAGTTTTAACTAGGTTCCATAGGGCTGGGTGTATGGTGGTCGATATGCAGTTACTTGCAGATCGCTTATATGTAAAGAGTGCATGGCAGAACCAGACTTGGTGTCATATATATTCCTTTAATGTAATATAAGCAACATTCCTAAAGCTCAATATGAATGACACTACTATGCTCAGTAATTGCCCACTACATTCAACGAAGGCTTTATGGGCAAATAAATATCTGTTCTAGGCCGCGGGCTCAAATTTGACTTGCTATGATGCCTCTAAGCCTACTGTATATTAACCATGACATTTTCACTGACGTTATGTGCCTTACCGATGCTTTGCCCTCCAATTAATATGATCTTTTTGGCGATGTTTGCTCTCATCTGGAGTCTTATCATATTTATTGCTCTTCACAGCACCCAAATGGTAGTGAGGTAAGAAATACGCCATAAAACCTTGGTTTGACCATGCAGTCGGACTTCACGTGCACTGTAATGCCTTTGTTAGACTATCATTTGAGTCTATTTGGCTGCACGAGACATGGTTTTCTTTAGAGTTCTTGTAGTATTTAAAAAACAAATGATAAACTAATTATCTTCAAATTTGTGAGGATATATTATTTATCATAGTATTATTTGTATGGCATATAGAGTAGTGTTGATTCATTCCCCTACGTTTAGAGTAAACGCCACTGTTTCATGAGATGCATCTTTGAGTCTTTCTATTGTGCTACGCTTGTTTTCATGTTTGTTCACTGGCCTAAGGGGATTTTGATGTAGTGAGCATCACTATCATTTAGACGGTCATTATTGTTGATGAAATTATTATTTATTAGCTGTCTCCAACTACTGTTATTAACTTATTACCAAATCTACTGCTGTTATATCTAAATATTTTGTTGTTATCATTATTCTACTATCATATCAAGTAATGCTGGACTGTTGAAAAGAAATTAGCTCATTGTTACAGGAAAACGAACTGCTTGTTGCAAGTCATTAGGTTTTTTTCTGATATCACTTTCCGCTCTTCTCTTTTAAGTTATTAGTTTTCACTAACACTTTCATGTTTTTGTTAGGTATAAGACATCTTTTAATTTTGTTTTTATTTTATTTTTGCCTTGGAGTATTCTAATTAAATGCTTTAAACTTTGAAACATGATAAACATACGTCTAGCTTGCTGTTTGCCTAAGGGTCAATATAACTATGCCGCTCATCCACCCCCACTATCCCTCATTTTTAATTTCAATGCCCTGACCATGTTATACTTGAGCAAATCGTGTTTTGCCAACAGTCTATTAGGTAGCTTCCACTTACAACCTTTACATCTCTGCCGAACACCCATGATGAGAACACACCTTTATTCTTAACCCACAAGTTGAACGTTATTACACCTCCTGGTCTCCTAAATTCTCACATCTTTCTGACTCATCAAGTGAAATTATGTTGGCTTGCTTTCTTTTGTCTTTGTGCCAACGGGAAGCTTGACTGCTTACTGCCGTCGCTCAGCAATTTTTGTTTTTACCTCATTTTATTTCCTTTTTGGCATGGTATTTTTAGGGCACTATACTTTGTTACTCTTAACTTCCTCTTGAACTGAAGCTAAACTTGATGATAATGATGACGACGACTTTACCATCCCCTAATACATACAACAAGGTCTGTTCAGTTTTATAAAACAGAACACACCTGTTTCAATGCATTTCTGTACATGATCTTATTGCAAATATGATCACCACGGTCTTTTTCCTAAGTGCAAATCCTAAAATCAATGAATATTTTCCTGGTTCTACTAATTTTTCATGTTTAGAAGGATCTCAGGTGTTACATCATCTTCATTAGGTTTACAGCGCCCACCATTTTTTATGCAATATGCCTCGCCTATCTGTATATATGACCAAACGGGGCCTTGATATCCTGAGAAACAGCAGATGCAATTTATGTGTTTTCTATACCAAACATCTAAATAGGAACGGGAGAAAAACTTGAGCATAGACACATTTAAAGCTGTTAAGCCGGTTCAAAATACAAAAGAAGGTAATGTAACTAGATTATCTTGACAAATGGTCAACGTTTCATTTGCTCGGCATAAATTGCTGGGGCTCATACATGTTTGGATGGGCATACAAACTCTGCACATATATTACCCACGAAGCCTCGAGTCTAATGATCAGAAAGGGAGGGACCTGAGATGTACTCAACTTTTAAATTTAAGAAACTTTCTGTAAACAATATGTTGCATCATTTGCAACAAAGATAGGCTAGCTTTCTCTATATATTAGATGAGAGGTTTCTCAGACGCCCACTTGCTGTATGATGCAAATTTGCATTGTATAAAATTTGTCTTTAATGCCCTCTCAGAAGCAATTTAAACACTATCTGTGGTCAACAAATAAGTACATGTTATCAGAAACGGCTACACTGAAAAGGATTGACCATTTTGTTTTTCATCTAATAAGTGCCAAAGCTTTCTCTGGTTAAGCTTATGGATTTGAACTCTGTTGTCTTGCCGGCTTCTTGAACTGCAGAACATGCTTGGAGGCCTTTGTTTTATGCAACTGTTTTCAAGCAAAACATTTCTACAAGGCTTGAAAAAAGTTTTGTTGAACTTAGGATATTGGCTTGAACTATTTTGATGAGTTAAGTTTCTTTGCTAGACTTTGTTTTAATTTTTTGCTCAGACATAGTAAATCATACCCACCTCAATGAGTGAAATATGAGGGATGCTCAATGAAACATTAGGTCCTCTGCAATTCTTGCGGAGAAATGTATATGCAACATCAATCACAATTTTTTTCAATATCGAGGATGATGTTTTGGCTTTCACATGCGAGTGTCCTAAAATGTATGCAACACCTGCTTCCTTGGCTTCAACAAGCTCCATAAGCTCTTTCCTGACTCTGCAATCTAGCTCAGGGCTCTTCAATAAGTCAAACTTGACCAGCTTTTTCCTCACTGTAAAAGCATCTTCATCAGGTAAGCTTTCTTGACTTTTATCCAGTGGAGACATGGATTTTTCTTCTTGGTCTGAAAAAACCATCTTTATCACAGAATCTGCTTGTCTTCCGACTACTGTTACCATAGCATTTTCAGGCGTTTCATTGTCATACTCAGTATGATTTTCCTTGGCATCCATCTGTATAAATTCACTAATGTTGACAATTAACTGATTTTCAAAATCATAGTTTTCCTGACGAACATCCTTGTAACCATATCTAACTATGCACCTGAACATCTGGTATTCTTTTGGGCCTATTCTGCCTATTAGATAACGTTCTTCAGAGGGAACATAAGCAACTTGAACTGATTTGATGCATACAAACACAAGCACTCGGTGAAAGGCTGGCAAATTTGTCACAAAATGGCCAAAGATAGCAGGAATTCCTGTTACCAAATCAGTGTATATAAGCCCAATTCCAGGCACGCGCACCATCCCAAGGCTTGGTCCTAAACTCAGTATCCTTCTCATTGAAACCTTGTTCTGGGAATCAAATTCATACTTCTTTAAGGTTCCATAGTGCCAGACATACATGATGGCCATGAAGATCAAGGAGAGTACCAAAGGAACCCATCCCCCCTGAGGAACTTTGTATAGGCATGCTGATATGTACAAGAGTTCAATAGACCCAAAGACCATCAAGAATGATAGAGCGGTAAGAATGCTTTTCTTCCATACAATGATGATCACCAAAGACATCAAGCAAGTTGTAACAAACATGACAGTAATAACAGCTAGTCCTGTAAAACAATCAAGACAATCTGATGAATGACGAAATTCTGCTTAATCTGTCAGCAGTCAAAGGTTGGTTTTTAAATGAATATGTATAAATCAACACATACCACAGGCATGTCCAATCATATTTGTATCTCTGAAGCCAATTGTAACTGCAAGACACAGACACATCAGAATCCAGTTTACTTCTGGAATGTATATCTGCCCAAATATTTGATTGGAGGTGTGGACAATCTTCACACGGGGGAAACAACTGAGAGCAGAACATTGACTAATTATAGAGAAGGTGGCTGAGATGACTGCTTGACTTCCCACTGCTGATGCCAGTGTAGCCACTACAAAAACTGGCCAGAATACAGCTTCTGCAGGAAGAGCACTGCCAATTTAAATTCTCTCTGCATAAATCTACAAGGTATTTTAAATATATTTTTGAAATGTTGAACATCTATTCCTATCCCCATAGAGAAATAAACACAAATGGACATTCAATTCTTGCCTGGAATGGCCTTGTAGAAGCTTCTTTGTAGATCCCACTTATTTTTGGAGAGAAAAGCTGCTTCACCCATGTATGCAAGAATTAAGCAGGGATACACTAGTCCAGTAAAGGCTATCTGCCATGACATTCTAAATATTCAGTGTGATGAAAGATGGAAAGTGGGTACACACAGCTACTCAGGTCCCAGACAGAACATTCACTCACCTTAATTGATAACTGAGAGAAATGTCCCAGATCCGCAAACATAGCCTCAGCACCTGCCAACCACCAACATAGAAATATTCAATAAGGTTACTCAGTTTATTGCACTTTCACACCCATGAAAGAGTCATAGACACTCAAGCACATGCTTTGGCATATTCAAATTAGAAATGGGAACCTGCCTGTGATGCACAGGACTACACCTCCAAGTGACACCCATCCTTCTACACCTGTCTTCTTGAGGAAATTATACATGTAATAGGGAGAGATTGCTCGGAATACTTTCGGGTTCCAACGTATTATATTGTAGATACCAACTCCACTTATACAGATGAGCCAAGCAATCACAATAGGTGCAAACAGAAAAGCAACCCTGTGTGTTCCATAGTGTTGTAGAGCAAAAAGGCCCACTAAAATTGCACAGGCAATGGCAACAACGTAATCTGTAAATAACATTTTAAGTCAGCTGGAAATCGACTTTTTATAACAGTTGTGAAGGACAGAGACCATGGAAGCACCTTTCAATAACAATCCTTCGAAAACTGATTTTCAGATATCCAGGATGGAGACACAAAATTCAGGACAGGATGAAATGGAAAGAATTACCAATGATGCAACTGGGTGTGCAAGTAAGCAGAAAATAAGAATGGATTTCCACATAATTCTAGCTGGGGGAAAATTATGAAAATGATAGGATTGAAGCATATTCCTACTTACTCTCATGTAAATTATGAATTTTGATTTTAACACCTGACACGGCTGAAAGAACTGCAAAATCCACAAAAGATATGGAGATGTATTAGAAAATCTTAGTTCCCAAAGGTAATGATTCAATTTTAACACCAATATTCAAAGTTTTTTCTTCACATAATTCAAATTGTTGTTCTTATAAAATGAATTCAGCATTCTCGTTAAGCAAATTAGATAATTCCACACAATTCTTTTCTAAATTATGTAATTTTAAAACCAAGTTATTGCTACAGTGTAAACCTATGCTATGCTGGCTTCTTCTGGAAGGAGTATATTTTGATCGTCTTTGAGGGAAACTTAGCAACGGTAATGAATCCCATTGAAGCGACTTGATTATTAAATAGTGTAGTACTTGACTGGAATTATTTGCATTGATTCCGAAAGCAAACAGGTGGGCAACGTAAATACATTCTAGAACAAATGGACTTGAACAAGAAATAATCAAAATGCTACTTCCCACGGTTACAGAAGTACTCTAAACCATGACGCAATATTTATTTGTATCTGATAAGATGTGAGACCAATACTACAGAGAAAAATATGGAAACAAAATAATAACATATGGTGGGGGAATTTACAAAATCTGTTTCAACAATTATGTTCAGCAGCATTACATGTCTGCAATATGGCATACTCAAGTGGTTTGAAAGAATGATAGAAACCAGATATTTTGCACCTGATATTGCAGGCGTAAGCACTCCATCTCCAATGACCATACAGGTTCCAAGCAGAACTACGACCAAAAGTACACTGCGAAACCTATGATGCTTCTCGAAGAATTCCCTAACCACAGAACTTTGAGATGATTCACAAGGCCTCTCTAGCTTGTAAGTTGAGAGTTGTTCATCTGCTGGTTGTTGGTTGGGAAGAAGACTCATTTTAGCATGCCTACAAAGCAACGAATAGAGGGAAAAAGTGCCACCTGCACAGCCAATTCAAAATCAAAGCAGAACATCCATCAGGCTCAAATCTATAATCACGCAATTCCAAGTTAAAATGAAGTTCAATTATTCTAGAGTTTAGTTTGTAGCCACAATGCAAAATAATAGTGGAGCACGTATCTGTACCAACGAATTTGCCTTACAGTGTTAGACAATCCTCAAGGTTCTCCAATTTAACCAGACATTAATAAGCAAGTTGGAATCACTTACATATAGATGTTCGTAGGCAAATAATTTTGACTGATTCCTGGATCAGAATTTTCAAAGTAATATCTATCTTAAGCTTGCAGTTTTAATGTTTATATTGTAAGCGAGTACATTGTCTAAGTCTTAATAATATCATTATTCTATCCAGCACCCAAAATTCTAATCACAGCTTATCATAGGATTCCCGAGTATCAGACTTGCAGACTTGCAGCAGGCAATGAAAATAACTGGCCATATTACCACATTTCTATTTCCAAAATATTTTTGACTTAGAAGGCAATATTTGTGATTATGAAGAAGCGGACTAAACCATGTGGTAAGAATTAGGCAAAACTTTAAAACAGTGTATATAAACATGCTTTGCAGGTTGACTACTAAATGTATATTCAGCTACCTCATGTTAATGGAATAAGAGTTCATCGTAAGGATCAATCTCCTGTGAGATGGTGAGCTCCCTCGATATTATTGCCGGGCATTTGTGGCTGCCCCTGCCTCCTTTCTTTGTAGCGGTACTAACAATGACATGGAAGCTTCAGAACTTGTGAACGAGCTCCAGCTTGTCCATTCCCAAGTGGTGGATAAGTTAGTTATAGAAGGGGGTTCGCAGCTCATCATCAATGCGATGATTAAATGCTGCCTTGCCAACAGGAAGTTGAACTGTATTTTTTGGAAAGCACATAATTATGCGGAATGCTTTCAGCATCTTTCCTTCACTTGCTGCTACTGGGAGGCTAATAGACCAGCAGATCTGCTGGCAAATACAGGGGTCAACTAAGAGGTCTTCTTCTATATTGAGAGCTCATTACCTCAGCCTGGAAGAACTCCGTCTAGATGTGCAAGACTTTCCATGCCTCTAGGAAGTCGTGCTAGGTGGCCCATTAATTTTCCATTCAAGGAAAAGGGTTGCGTAAAATAGAATTGCATGGCCAAATTTGTAAGTACATTTCAAATATTATTGATGTAAGGTGGCAGATTTTTCATTATGGATGAATCTAGAGGCTCCTTGCAATTGGCATGGGGTAATCAATGCTTGATTGTATGTGAGCCATCAAGTAGGCTTAAGCATGAGCAGTATCCTTCAGTCCCATTGACCTATTCTTGGTACTTTATACTTTATTCCTTTGGTTCACCTCTAGGATTCTCTCTTCCTAGAACTTTTTATTGCTAATGGTTGTATCCTTCAGTCCCACTGACCTATTCTTGGTCATTTGTGAACATTAATATGATTTCTCTTTCTTTCTTTCTCTTTCTCCCCCGACACCCTATTTGAATCCCACCTTTCACTCCTCTTTAGTTCTGTCCTTTCTGCGAGTGAAATAAATGGCATCCTCCTCCAAATTCTCTCAATCTAATACAACATTTGGGGGTGTTTTTTCATCTAGAAAACTGTTACAGTGCTTTGCATTTGACAAAGATATGGGGGAGCATTTTGTTAAGTGGACTTACTCTTCCTTGAGGGATGATTTTATTCTAAAGCTGGTCGCTACCACCCTGACCTTTTACCCTTTAAAATTCCTAAGGCACTTATCCTGCCTATGTTAGAAAACTGCTTGCAGACAAATTAAGATAACAACAAAAATATAACCAATATGCATTGAATGGAAAGAGAATAACAATACTATATTGAAAATGACAGAATCTCACTACAAAGTACTGCATGTCTCTTCAAGGGGGCAACCTCCTTTGAGCATGACTCTATACAAAATATTCAATAGATGGTCTTTTCTCTTACACAAGCTCTCTATTTAGGTTATTCCACTCAAGACAACAACTACCTTCCATACATGTGGGATAATAACAAGTAACAAACATGATGACTTACAAAGAATGTGTTCGAGCTTTTATTAATATTATCTGGTACAAACTAGAAGAGTTAGGATGAAGGGGTCCTAACACGCCCTCCGACTTAAAAAAGCTTTGCCCTCAAAAGCTTGAGACGAGGAAACTGCTCTTGTAATTGGAGCAGGAGTTCTCATGTTGTGTTTTTCCGATGCATGCCATGCCATTGTACCAAATCTCAGTGATAGAATGATTGCGGAGTTGGTGATAGTGCCTATCGAGGATGGACTTAGATTCTAGAAGGATAGAGCCTTTAGTGTCAACTCTGGAAGTGTCATTTCGGCCCAAATATATTTACCAATGACCTTCAAACATGATACATGGAAAATTGGACGGATCTTGGCAGAGGAGGGAAGCTCCAACTGTATGCTATGAGACCAATCTTGCAAAGCTCTTAATAAGGACCATAAAACTCTGGTGCAAGTTTCTGAGAGCCTTTCAACGTTAGAGAGGACTGCTTATAAGGTTAAAGCCGAAGAAAAACCATGTCGCCAACATCAAAAGCCTATTCTGAGTGGTGTTGATCGACCTGTTGCTTCATGTGGTTCTATGCCAAATGAAATTTATTTTTGACAGATTGGAGGATAATTGCACGTGCATGGAGTGTGGCATCAATTGCTTGTACCTTGGAGCTGCATGGAAGGTATGTCTGAAGAGAATGTGGTCGCTGACTGTAAATAGCCTCATATGGGGTCATATTGGTGGCAGTGTGGTACGTAGAGTTGTACCACCATTCAACAAGTGGTAACCATTTAACCTAGTGAGTATGTTGATCAGAGGCAAAACAACATAGCTAGGTCTCAAAGCATTTGCTAATGGTTTTTGTTTAAGCATCAGTTTGCCGATGGTAGGCAAAACTCATTTTAAGTTGGGTGCCATAACAGTGGAAAAGTTCCTTCGAGAAGTGACTAGTAAAAGTGGAATCACGGTCACACAAAATTGAGGTAGGTGGCCCATGGAGGTGACAAATCTGATCGAGAAAGGTTTGAGCAATAGTGGAAGCAAGAAAAGGATAGCCAAGGGCACAAAAAAGGGCATACTTGGAGAGCTGATCCATCATCACGAGGATCACTGATTTCTCAACTGACTTGGGTAGTCGCTCAACAAAGTCCATTGAAATAATCTGACCATACCCGAATAGGGCAGCCTAGGGTTGGAGCATGCTTGGGGTGGCAACAGTTTCCCCTTTGTGATGCTAACACGTTTTACATTCTACTACAAATTGCTTGATGTCCTATTTAATGCCTTCTCAGAAAAAATTTAGGCTGATCCTTTCATAGGTTTTTAAAAAACTCGAGTAAACCACTGATGGAGAGGCATGAAACTCTCATAGAATGGTCTGTCTCAATGCTGAGTTTGGTGCCAATACTGGATGTCCTTTGTTCCTTAAATAGTGACCATCCCAAGAGTAATTTGGTCCAAAGGTAGGGTTGGTGGTCATTGCCTGAATGAGTTGCTAAATCTGGGTGTCATGGGACCATTCCTATTGTCCCTGATGCACCAAATCTGGCATGGGGAAGACTAGTTGAATAAAGTTGTTTGTTCTTCATACTTGTGAGATAACGCATATGTGCAACATTGTCTTTACCCTTCTTGTATGTAATCTCATAGTCATAGCCCATTAATTTGGTTACCCACTTTTGTTGCTCAAGTGAAGAGACTCTTTGGTCCAAGAAGTACTTGAGGCTATGGTGATCAGTTTTGATGCAAAAGTGCCTCTTGACTAGATAGGGGTGCCACTTGTTAACGACATGGAGTATAACTAGCATCTCTTTCACATGTGGAATGAGGAAATTTTTTCCCCGTAAGTGCCTTGTTGGTGAATACAAGGGGTCGACCCTCTTGCATTAGAATAACTACAATACCAATCCTTGAGGCATCGCTTCCAATGAAAAATGGTTTCAAGAAGTTGGGCAAACCCAGAACAAGTGTAGTGCACATTGCATGCTTGAGAAGTTCGAAGGCTTTTTCTACTACCTCAGATCACTAGAAGGCATCTTTTTTCAACATGGTTGTTCATGAAGTGGCAATTTTTCCTTAGTCTTGAACAAAATTTTTATAATGCCTAGTTAGGCCAAAAAACTGCGAAGGCTTTTGAGTGATTTGGGTTTAGGCCAATTTCTCATAGCCTCAATTTTTTCAGGATCTGCTTTGATGCCTTCCTTAGAGATGATGTGTCCAAGATACTCAATTTCCTTTTAACCAAAAACACACTTCGACTGTTTGGCACATAAGTGGTTATCGACAAGGAGTTGGAAGGTGTGGTCCAAATGTATCAGATGCTCCTCGCAGGTATGACTATAGACAAATGTCATGAAAGAACACCAGGATCAATTTGCATAGAAATAGCTGGAAGATCTTTTTCATTAAGTCCTGAAAGGTTGATGGAGCATTGGTGAGACCAAAGGGCATGACGAGAAACTCGTAATGGCCATCATGAGTTCGAAAGGCCATCTTGAGAATATTATCTTCCTTGATGCGTATATGGTGGTAACTTGATCACAAGTTGAGCTTCAAGAAGAAGCGAGCTTCATGCAATTCGTCAAGCAACTCATCAATCACTGGAATGGGGAACTTGTCCTCAATAATGAGTTTGAGTGCACAAAAGTCAATACAGAGGTGCTAAGACCCATCTTTTTTCTGTACCAACAATAAGGAGAAGAGTAAGGACTGATGTTGGCCTTGATGACTCTAGCTTGCAACAATTCTTGCACCATTTTTTCTATTTCATTTTTTTGTGTAAGAGTGAATGTTTAGAGGTACACCACCTAGAATCTGCTAGATCCCATGATCTTTGGGCCGTTGTGGGAGTAACCCTTTAGGTTCCTCAAAAATAATTTCATGCTTGGACAAGACTTACTATAAATCTGGTGGATGGATGGAATTGGTGGATTCATTGAATTGGATGACGCAAAGCTGGGTCAACAATCCCATGAGATTAGGTTTCTCAAAATGAATTGCATGCTTGAACAAGAGTTCCTATAAGTCTGGTGGCTGGTTGGAATTGGTGGATTCATTGAATTGGATGGTGCAAAGTTGGGGCAACAATCCCATGAGACGTTTTTTTAGCAACTTCTCCATGTAGTGAGAGCTAATGATATTTGTAGAGCTTGGTGTGAGGCCTCTTAATGTGTGTTGTTGGTCCTTATCAGTGAATTGCATCCATAGCTCTAAAAAATCCCATAGGATAGGGCCTAGTGTTTGAAACCGCTATGCTCCTAAAACTATGTCGCAACCTCTTAGAAACAAAACAAATATGTCTAATTTCAAATTTTAGTCCCTTATTGAATTGCGGACATTGCAACATTTGCCATTACAAGGAAAGGTTCCTCCTTAAGCGATCATGAATTCAAAACTTGAACAAGGATAAACATAGAAACTGGTTTGTTTGGCTAACTTAGGATAAATGAAGTTAGGTGCACTTCGAGGGTCAATGCAAATAGCAAGGGGGTGTTTATTAAAATGCCCTTTTACTTTCTTAGTCTAAGGAGTGGATATCCCAACTAAAGCATGCACCGAAATTTTGGGTTTGACTCCGTGGTGCTAAGTTCTTGGACTTCAGTTTCTTCATCGCGGGAATCTTAAACATCTTCCCATTCTTTAGCATCAGGTGGTGACTCGACATCCAACAAATACAACTTTTGTTCGATGCACTTGTGTCATCTAGATTTTTTTCATCACGGCTATAACATAGCTCTTTTTCGCAATGAGCACACATTTTTGCCTCCATAAGGCAATTAATGGGGGTGACTTTTGGAGGAGGGTTTGTGACTGGCCATGGTGCTGTAGATGTCTTGAAAGAACCGAAATTGGAAGATCGACGCTAGGAAGTGATCTTCACTTTTGCAATTTTGGCCAATCCTAATGCTTCCATTATGTTCTCTGGTTTAAACATATTGACCTCTGTGCAAATTATATTTTTGAGCCCACTGATAAAACAACTCTTAAAACAATCATCATTTAACCCTTTGGTTTGGTTGGCCAACTTTTCAAATTCAGCTTGATACTTGTGAACCGTTCCAATTCCTTAGTTTGGTCAGGACGTTGGTGAAATCATCATAGGCATTGGGACCAAAGCAAACCAACAAAAGCTTGACAAAATCATCTCAAATGGGTTATGTATGAGATTTTAGATACCATTGGTACCACTGGACAGCTTCTTCTCTGAGTGAAATGATGCCATGGATACCTTGTTTGCCCCTAATGAATTGTGCAAGCTGAAATACTATTCGACATGGTAAATCTAGTTGGTTAGATTTATACCATCAAAATTTGGAAAGTCCAATTTAAAGCCACATGGCGTGGTTCAACATAGAAATCCACCGTTAGAATGTAGTCACTGCTAAGTCTGTTGGAGAGCATGGTATTTTGTGCATTGATGCCATGTAGTCGCTCATTCAACTCAATGAGTCAGGAGTTGAGCTGGGATTGGAATTGAGCTCAGAGTTCCTCAATGTTTTGTGCCATGGCTTGGCTTCCTGCATGGACGATAACCATTGACTAGAACGGTCTGGGCGGTGTCCAAAAATGCTAACTAAAGTTATATGTTAAAATGACCTGCTCGACGAGATGACCACAATGGTATAAATTTCACGAGGGTGAAAAAAATTGTTTTCAAAGTTGGTGAAAAAATATTTTGTATGGGAACTTTTTTATGAAAAATTGAAATACCCATTGCAATGATTGTCTCAACAAGAAAATCACGACAATGTATTCACCCTATGGGCAAAAAAATTATTTTTGTATTTTTTTGGTTTTCTAACCACTGGCTATTGCAACGAGTTCAGATAATTCATTTGAAACATTTTGACCCTTTTGGTTATTATGAGTTCAGGTATCCATTCCAAAACATTTTGACTCTTCAAGTGGCTATTGTTACTATGTTTCTATCAATTCCCAGAATATGATATTCATTTTCTATCTGTTGGTTGTTACTACAATTTTCAAGGATTTAGAATTGAATTTGTGATTGCAGGAGTTATAGAGTTACAGGAAAAAATACTATAGGGTGTGTTTGGTTTGTGAGCTTGTAAATATACCAATCTCATTCATAAAATTGTGTCAGCTCAATATTTCAGACGCTAATTACGACAAATAACCATTTTGTAGCCCACTATCTCATCTTCGAGGTACGGTGCAAGTAACTTCTTCGAGCTAACTACTTACCAATGAACCATAAAAAAAAAAGCCAAAGACTTCCTATGGCTATGCTACAGAAACAACATGGCCGTCTTCCTATATACCCAAAGGTACGTGGCAGCACAAGTCTATATAAATCGTTGTCTAATGGCTTGCGTATTGCAGCATAACACCTCACTCCACAGGATCAGGGAAAAAAGACAAATGCTTATCCAAAAATGACAACTTTCTATTAGTTTTAAAGTTGCTGAAACACAATTTATAACCTGAAGAAAGAAGAGAGGAGAAAAAAATGGAAAAGAAGTTTAGAGCCGCCACCTTGTTGCCACTTTCTGATCACCAAGACCCTGATTGGGCGAGGTGAGAGCATACGATGAACAAAAGTAGAGAACCCTAAACTACTAAAACATTGTTGTGGAAAAATGGCTTTGAAAGAGCTCCGATACTAGATTGTTAGGACGCTACTTGCAGACAAATTAATATAAAAACAAAAATATAACCAATATGCACTGAGTGGAAATAGAATAACAATACTATATTGAAATGATAGAATCTCACTACAAAGTATCATGGGCCTCTTTGAGAGGACAACCTCCTTTGAGCATGGCTCAATACAAAGTATTCATTAGATAGTCTTTCCTCTTACACAAGCTCTCTATTTAAGCTATTCTACTCAAGACAACTACTACCTCTGATACATGTGGGATAATTATAAATAGCAAATGGGACGACTTAAAAAACATATGCATCTGAGCTTTGATTAATTATACCTAATACAAACTGGAAGAGTCAGGATGAAGGCGTCCTAACAACCTAATTCCCTCCTTCCCCTTTCCAAGATGAAACCCTCTGGGATGTTGTATACCCTATCATTGACCTTTTGGTGGTGGTTGGGGATACAGAGATGCTATCTAATCAGAGTTCTGCTCAAGTCCTTCTAGACTAGAGCATAATTCCAGTGCCATTGCATCACAAACAAGGGAATTTCATGGGCTGCGAGACTATGAAAGCCAAGCTACGCGTCGCTGAGAGTAATGTGGAATCTTTCGTGTACTATTGTAAGGAGCTACAAGAATTTTCCCTTTTCCTCAAGATTAAGGTAAGGCAAGGCATTGTTTATTTGGGGAGTGATATGGAGTTGTTAGGCATTATCAAATCTCTTATCTTTTGTTCTCAGCTGCTCCTAGTTGCAATCGGGAACTAACTGATGGGTTGTGGGGTGCTGTTTTGGTTGTCTTTCGTGGGATGGTTGTTCGACTTGTTTGGGTGGGTTGGGAGATGGCAAGGGGTTCAAGGGCGTTCCTAGCTTTTGTCTGGTTATGGGTTGTTCTTTTGGCTCCTTGGTGATGGTGGTGGCAAGATGGTGTTGTGTGGTCATTTGTTGATGGCATGTGCTTAAGGCTACTCTATGATTTCTGCTTTCCAAGGTGACACAACACTTTTTGGGGTCCCGGTTAGTTTTGGAGGGTGTGCGTGCACGGCCACCCTCCCGTTCTTTACTATTATCTCTATGTATCATTTTTTAGTGTATTTTTAGTGTAATGTTAAGGAATTTGAGGATGAGTCATCATCTTATGCTATGTATTGCAATCTTTACTTCCTCTAAAAGAAATGAGGGCCCCAATAGAACCCCATGTTCACCTATACTTTTTTTCTATGTTCAATTACTGTTCTATACATCTAAATATGCTTAGTACTTTACAAAATACTTGTCAAGGAAGATCTCATTTTTTAATATTGTTTAGAAAAATATTGTGAACAATCCAAGAAAATTTTGAATATCATGGAAATGATCTAGGACTATGAGTAACTATGATATTTTATGCACTGTTAGATTACAATATTTGTGAAAAGAGTTTACCGATCATGGTGATGGCATACATATTAATATTTTCCAGCTGAGTAATCCAAAGCATAGCTTTTATAATAAACATCATGAATATTTCAAATAAATTTGGGTGTGTATATTTGAACCGAGGAGCACAAGTGCTTTGGAGTTAGACCGGCACCTTTTGCAAGGCTTCTACACACCTTTTCAGACTTCGCAAGATGTTTGCAAGCCTTTTGTGTACCTATTGCAAATTGCATGTTGCGAACCACTTCTTTGTTGTGAACTTCAAACTTTGCAAAGCCTTTCTTGTGAAGCACTTTTGTGTTGCAAAGCTTATCTATGTTGTGTAGCATTTATTCTTTGCGAACCTCATGCTTCAAGTTCACTCTATACCAAATCTATTGATCCAAAACTCAGAAGTTCTGGTTGACGAATATTTCAATAGCATAGAAATAACACAATAACAATGAATTCTCTGAGAAGAGATGTCGTATTACTCAAAAATCGCAATACAAATATAGGCTTATCTCTAGGAAGAGATGTTTGCCTTCCTTTTTCGGGTTACAATGCATTTATACATATTTTGAAAACATCGGGGGATTGAGTGGCTCGAGGAATTAACGGGTGACGATTTAAGATTGAGTGGCTCGAGAGAAATAACTGTCACCGACAATTTGACGTCCAAGAATTAAAACAATACAGCGCTCGAGGACATAATGGCTCGAGAAAATACTCGAGGACATAATGGCTCGAGGAAATAACTGTCACCGACAATGTGACTTCCAAGAATGAAAACAATACAAAATTTGAGGAATTAACTGTCACCCAAATTGTTGCTCGAATCATTTCTATCACCCGAGTGGTCACCCAAATTGTTGCCCGGATCATTCCTCCCTCCTTGAAAAGCAATGGTCCCCATTGCGTCAATATTCCCCATCAGGTGGGGTAGTTGTGTCTTGATTTGATTCTCTGTGAGCCACTCACCTTGGTGGCTAAGCTGGCCTCTTCTGACCACTCGATACAGTGGAATAGAGCGTCCTCTTGTTGTCTTCATCCAAGTATCCACAATCTGATCCTCTTCTACTGGAGCAAAACTCTATGGATCAAGCTTATTAATGTCTAGTTGTTCTGCCACAACTGAAGTGTCCAATAGAGGTGCATGATATGGTTTGAGGAGTTCCACATTGAATATTAGATGCAGACCAAGGTAGGCTGGTAGGTTCAACTCAAAAGCATTTTCTGCAACTTTTCTGGTGATGGTGTATGGACCATATCGCAGAGGCCGAATCTTTTTGTGTGGGCCTACAAGTCGTTCCTTTTGAAGCCGTAACCAAACCTTGTCACCCATAGCAAAATGGTGTGCAATCCTATGTTTGTCATGGTGTTGCTTATACTTCTGATTCATCTTCTCCAGGATGTCGTGAACTTGTTGCTGGATATGTTGCATTTGTTCAATAAACTTTGTTGCTTTTGTGGCCTTAGATCTTCCATGAGGTGTGTATTCCATGGTGAAAAATGGAACAGCTATATCAATTGGTGCCATGGGTTGGAACCCAAAACATACTTGGAATTGACTGTGCTTGGTCGAGCTGTGCAGCGCCCGATTGTATCCCATGTGCATGGATGTTTGGAGTGATACCTCTGAATCATGTGAACAATCAAGAGGTTTACCACCTCTGTCTGACCATCAGTCTGTGGATGGAAGGTTGTGGACTTCATCAGCTTAGTATCCATCATCTTCCATAGAGTGGACTAGAAGATGCTCATGAACCTGTTATCTCGATCTGAGACAATGGACTTGGGGAGACCAAAATGGAGCCATACATGACTAAAATATAGTTGAGCAGTTTCCTCGGAAGATATATTTTTCTTACAAGCAAGCATGATAGCCATTTTTGAAAAACGATCAACTACCACAAAAATACAGTCCTTGCCATGTTTGGAAGTGGGCAAACCTGAGAGAAAATCCATTGAAACGGATTCCCAAGGCCTGGTTGCTCCTGGCAATGGCGTGTACAATCCTTGCTTCTTATTTGTTGGCTTGGCTATCGCACATGGAGTGCAAGATTTGAGATATCTTTCCACATCTTTCCACATATGGGGCCAGTAGAAGTGTTTTTGAAGAACTGCCAATGTTTTTTCGATACCAAAGTGTCCAGCTGTCCTACTAAAGTGTGCTTCCCATATCATCTTTTGTTGCTCTGCAATAGGAACACAGATGTGCCCCATATGGCAGAGGACATTATCTTGCAAATAGAAGTCAGAAACATGTTCACTTTTTTGGAGCGCTTGATATGTGTCAGCAAAGGTAGGATCTGCTTCATACAGAGCACCCCAAGTGGCAGTCTCATGTCCGCACAGGTCAAGAACTGTTGTGAGTGCAGTATTTGGTGGGCAGCTCAGACAATCTGCAGCTGTATTTGAGCTCCCCTTTTTGTGTTTGATTATCAGGTGGAATTGCTGAAGATACGTGGCCCACTTTTGGTGCCTCTCATTTCGTAGTTTGCTTTGTGTCTGGATGAATTCCAATGGTCTGTGGTTAGTGTGGATGACCGTCTCTTTCCCCAAGATGTAGTGTTTCTAGTGTTTGCAAGTTTGTACAATGGCATAGAGCTCCTTATCATATGTTGGATATTTCTTGACTGTATCAGTGAAAGTTTCACTGTGGTATGCAACAGGATGGCCATGTTGCATGATGACAGCTCCCATGGCATATTCAAATGCATATGTCATCAACTCAAACGGTTGATGCAAATCTGGCAAGGCAAGAACAGAGGCTGAGCAGAGTCTGTTATTCAAATTCTCAAATGCCCTTTGTTGTATTTCACCCCACTGAAATGTAGCTTTAGCTCCTCCTTTAGTCACTTGGGTTAGTGACCAAGCAACATGTGAAATCCAAGAACAAACCTGTGGTAGAAATTTGCAAGACCCAAAACGCTGCGAAGCTCTATGAGGTTCCTTGGTGTGGGCCATTCTTGAATAACCAGAATCTTTTCTAGATCAACATGGACCCCTTCTTCATTCACAACGTACCCGAGGTACTGAATTGTTGTCATTCCGAATGTGCACTTGTCAAGATTTGCGTACAACTTGTGCTCCCAAAGAGTTTGAAGCACCTTACGGACATGTTGCAAATGTTCTTCCCATGTTTTGCTATAGATGAGTATGTCATCTAAGTAGACAACCACGAATGAATTGGTGGAAGGTCGTAGGATGTCATCCATCATCCTCATGAAGGTTGCAGGTGCGTTAGTTAGGCCAAAAGGCATAACCAACCATTCAAAGAGCCCCTCCTTAGATTTGAATGCAGTTTTCTAGACATAAGTGGGATCGATGGGAATTTGGTGATAACCAAATTTGAGATCAATTTTGGTGAAGAACTTCGCACCACGGAGCTGGTCCAGCAGGTCATCGATTATGGGGAGAGGGTAGCGATTCCTCACAGAGATTTTATTCAGGGCTTGGTAGTCAATGCAAAGCCTCCATGTTCCATCTTTCTTCGGTGCCAAGACGATTGGGCTACCATAAGGTGAAGAGCTTGACCTGATGTGACCCCTTTGGATCAATTCTTGAATCTGTCTTTTTATCTCATCATTCTCCAAAACTGATCTGCGATACACATGATTGTTAGGCAAAGGTGATCCTGGGATTAAATCAATAGAATGTTTTACCTGGCAATGCAGTGGAACTCCTGTGGGTGACTTGAATAAGTCATCATGTTCTCCTGTGATTCATCCTATCTGCTTTTGCTGTTGTGTTGATTGTGTAGTCAGGTCCGCAACATCGGCCTCCTTGGATTTCTGTGGTTTGACCACCATGAGAACAAATTGCTTTGTCTTCTCCACCAATCTCTTGCATTGCTTAGCACTGATTAGGGAGACAGATGTGGGAGGTGGTACCTCTGGTACCCTATAGCGCCGTGTTCCAAGAGTGAGGGTGATCCTTCGAGTTCGGGATTCATAGATGCCATGTCGCTCATACATGAACGATTGACCAAGGAGTACATCACAAACATCTAGATTGACCACATCACACAAGACTTCATCTTGGAATGGTTTTATAGCATATGACAAAAGACATTGATGGGTGACACGAAGGTCTTTCCTTGGGCTCAACCACCCAATACTATATATAGGGCTTTGGATGAGGCTTCATGGATAGATCTAGACTTTTCACAACTTTAGCAGAGATTAAATTCTTTTGACTCCCACTATTAAGAATGAAATGCAGAGGCTTACTTTTTACCCATAATTTGGAGTGAAACAATCTTTCTTTGTCATCTGGGCTTTCCTCACGGGTCTGTGATGAAGCGACGATGGTGTCAGGCTCAGCATCTACAATTTCTTCTTCGTCCTCTTCGACTGTGGGTTGTGTATGAGGCAGAGTAGTAGATGTCGAGTATTGTGACTCAGAGAGAAGTGACTTGATGGCTCGACATTCTTCTTTGGAGTGAGTTCCAGTTTTGTGGTAATCACACCATTTTTCAGCCTTCCCCTTCTGGGATTTCTTATCCTGAAACTCCTGCTTCCAATTTTGGCCTCGTGTTTGACCTTCCCTGTCACTTTTCCATTTTGAAGGTTGACTCTTCGTATTCTTTCTGCCATGCTTCTATTCAATCATCACTGCAAATTTATATGCGTCACCGAGGGTTTCCAAATTGAAGAGTTCCATTTCCCCCCGTATGTACCATTGTAGTCCACCACGATATTTGTGAGTTTTATGTTTCTCACTTTCTTGAATGCCCAGTCTTGCAGACAAAGAATGAAAAGTGTCTGTGTAATCTTGAACAGATTGGTCCTTGCCTTGACGAAGTTGTTGCCACTATATGTACAGATCATCATATGCTCCGATGGGATAGTATTCTTCTTTTACTGCTTCCATAAAATCATCCCAAGTAGGTTCCACCCCAAGGCCAATGATATCCGTACTGAACCTCTTTTTGTACACTTCCCACCAGTTTTTCACAGGCAATGATGATTTCAAAAGAGCAAAAGTGATCTTTTCTCCATTGGTGAACTTATTTACAGAGAAGTAGGAAGACAGTTGATCCAACCAATTTTCCACTGCATCAGCATTGATTTTGCCTTCAAATGTGGGAATATCAAAATTTACCTGAACCTTGAGGGGTGTTGGGGCGCTGAAAGGAAGTTCCCTCGATGAGGAGCCAGGATGTGTAGCCGCAGAGCCAGAATTTCCCATCGAAAGTGTTTGAAGAATTTGAGCAAATTGTTGGAGCATCTACGCTTGTTGCTGCTAGAGGGCTTCATTCACCATTTCCTTGAAAGGATCCGATGTCTCGGTGTTGTCCGCCATTTGAAATCGTTTGGGGCGCATAGGTGGAACGTTTGGAAGCTCTGTCGCTTCCCACCCAAGTTTCCTGTATCCTGACCTCATCCTCGGGATCATACACTCTCAAGACAAACCATTCTGATACCATTGATCCAAAACTCAGAAGTTCTGGTTGACGAATATTTCAATAGCATAGAAATAACACAACAACAATGAATTCTCTGAGAAGAGATGTTGTATTACTCAAGAATCGCAATACAAATATAGGGTTATCTCTGGGAAGAGATGTCTGCCTTCCCTTTTCGGGTTACAATGCATTTATACATATTTTGAAAACATCGGGGGATTGAGTGGCTCGAGGAATTAACAGGTGACGATTTAAGATTGAGTGGCTCGAGAGAAATAACTGTCACTGACAATTTGACATCCAAGAATTAAAACAATACAGCGCTCTAGGACATAATGGCTCGAGGAAATATTCAAGGACATAATGGCTCGAGGAAATAACTGTCACCGACAATGTGACTTCCAAGAATGAAAACAATACAAAATTCGAGGAATTAACTGTCACCCGAATGGTCACCCAAATTGTTGCCCGGATCATTTCTGTCACACGAGTGGTCACCCAAATTGTTGCCCAGATCATCTATTTGTTTTGAAGCTCCATGCTATGCAAAACTGGCAAACAACACTGCTTCCTTCATTCCTAAAAGGGTGGAGCCCCCAATATGACTCAAGGGGTTTCCCTCAAAAGGTGCTATTTTGACACCATTAAACTCAATCGTTTAGATGTTGAAGAGCCACACTTGGAAGTGCAAGCGTTCCCACTTTTATAATGGTTCTTTAGCCTTCACGGCTTTGTAATATTATGTAAACATAACTACATGGGCATAAATTATCAAATATCAAAAGATGGAAGGTTTAATCGTTTTATTTAAAGGCCATCACACTCAACACTAAAAGAGGGGTCCTAGGAAGCGGACATGAAAAGTGATGCATTGAAAAAATGCAAAAATAGGAGCCACTACTATTTAGGTGGAAAATTCGTAGCTAGTACAGCAGCTTATAAATTTTAATGCCATCGCAGCTCTGGATGACTTTTCTGTGTAGGAAAAAATAAATCAATAGACCATAGCTTAAGTAATGCTCCTAACAATCTATGGCTGAGATCAAAATATGATATCCATTATACCAGAGTTGGCTTGTACGCATTAGTGGGCCTGATAGTGAAGAACTTGTGATTGTGGAAGGTAGGTTAATAGTTCAAATCTTCCATTAGGTAGGGTATGTATGCCTCATATTAGGTAGCCAACATCTGCATACACCTGCATATCGTGGATCTTAATAAGACGTTTCCTTTATTACAATTTTTGATTGCAAATGGTTCCCATATTTACTCAGCAGCGAAGGTTTAATCATTTTATTTAAAGGTCATCACACTCAAAGAAGCTACGAGAGGGGTCCTAGGAAGGGGACAAAGGCTCCAATTGTTGTGCCACTGGTTTCTCCTAACAATCTATGGCTGAGATGAAAATATGATATCCATTACACCAGAGTTGGCTTGTACACACGAGTGGGCTTGATGGTGAAGAACTTGTGATTGTGGAAGGTAGGTCAACAGTTCAAATCTTGCAGGGGGGAGGGTATGTACACCTCATATTAGGTATCCCATATCTGCATACAACAACACATTGTGGATCTTATAAAGACCTTTCCTTTATTAAACTATTTAATTGCAAATGGTTCCCAAATTTCCTCACCAGCCCTTGCTGAGAAAATTTAGGAAAGCTCCTCTATGGAACAGCTGTGTTTCAACCCCCCAGCTGATCAAACTATGGACAATACTTGAATGGAGATCTGCCCATCTCAAAAACACCCACAATCTGTGGCAAACTCGGTAATACTGGTTAGAAGGATTTTCAGATGTGGAGATCTACCCATCTCAAGAACATCCACATTCTGTGGCAAACCTGGTTTTACAGGTTAGGAGACTTCTCAGAAATGGGTGTCCCATGCCTTATTAAGAGCTTTAGCAACTATAGACTACATAACTCCACGACGCACACCGCATGATACAAATTAAGAGTACAACACCTGCACTACAGGGAGCATACCAGCACGTTTTGAACCTTTGAACCTGGGTCATTGTGGCTCAAGTGTTCCAAATTCCTGTTAAACCACAGCTAGATAGACAATTGTAGTTATTTTGTTGAAAGCTGTGTTGTTAATGGTGTTCACATTGGATAAGTTTTTTCTTTTTTTTTCATCTCACTAGCAGACATTCATATCTAAATAGTAAATATTGAGCCTAAAACTGTCCAACAAACAACATAAACTTTTCACAGGAATTATGGCCTTTAACTCAGGCTAACCTTTTACAACTGTAGTTATTTTCCTCTGGTTTATGTGAATATCATGTGACAGGATTAGTGATGATCTTGGTATTTTTTATTCCATTTTTCTAAATTGATGAAAAATTAGGCTATCCTGTTTAGTTGGTCATAGCCTAGTGGTAGAAAAATAAAATGATTGCCATGATCAGCCTCATCCAAATTCCAATGAGCAATATTCCCTGTTAAATAGGGCCATTTGCCTGGATATTCCATTCAAGTGCCACTGAATAATGTTCCCTGTTAGAGAGGGTCATTCCCTTGGGACTCGAATCCAGCTGAATCCCTTTTATTTCAGGTACGTGTGGGGATTTGTATCTTTCATAAAAAGGGCCATTTGTTTTTAGTTTACCACCTAGGTGCCTTAGCTATTGGCTAAGTCACAAGGTTTGAGTTTGAGTTCATGTTTGACAGGGATAAAGTTCGGTTCAAGTTCGCCAATGGATAAAGTTTGGAAAAAAAACGTCTTTAAGTTTGAACTAAAGATTTTTTTTTATCATTTTTTTTTTCTTAAAAAAGTGCATAAATATGTCAGAGGGACACAGAGTGGAGAGAGTTTCCTGTCCTCTACTTTCAGTTGGTGTATATATATAAAATAATGCAAAAGCATGTAAAAATTTTCCATGTAAAAATAAAGGATAAAGTTCAAGTATACTTTCGACGAGGATAAATTTTAGCTAAGTTCAGACTTTTCCATAAAATTCAGCGTACCTTATGACATAGGTTATTGGGAACCTAACAACCATGGATCGAACCTGTGACCCAGCATTGGGTAAACCATCTATATACTGCTGGACCAACAACAACTAAGAGGATGTAAAAAAAACATGTTCTAAATCCACGAAGTACAAAATTTGAACACTACAAGATCAAATAAAATGAAAATGTCCTCTTTTTCTCACAAGGGCAACTCATAAAACCAATGCCTAGCTGGTTAGTCTGTGATCTTATACATACCAAAACCTTTACCTTTTACTAGAATTTTCAAGTCAATTTTCAGCCAATAAAATGCTTTCAAATCTCAAAGGTGGTTAAAGCTCGATAGCGCATTGCCATATTTAGTTTGTCTATGCGCCATTGAAATATTAAAAATTAACCAGATCCTAAATAAAGCTATTTCCTTATCCTATTTTTTTGATGGAAAGATAAACATTCTGATGCTGATTTTAGCATCATACACAAAAGTCAAGAAATATAATGAAAATCCCTACAAATTCAGAACTAATGCACACTTAAAAAAACACAACGAAAGTCTTTCTTCGATTCCGAAAGCATACCTTCACCATTATCGTCTGCAGTCAAGACAATGAAAATGTACTTAAAGAGTGGAATAAGCGTGAACGTCCAGAAAATAAATGAAAGAACTCCCAAAATCTCCTCGTCATTCTCGTGCAGTCTCAATTTGCCGGAAAAAGTGCTCTTGTAAACATAAAGCGGCGAAGTGCTCAAGTCTCCGTACACCACTCCCAGGCTCTGGTAAGCCAACGTCAACACACCCTTGAACGAACTAACTTTGCGGCGCTCCTGAAATAAGAGCTCCATGTAAGTGAAACCATAAACTTGGTTCACATAAAAGTAACTTACCAAAATTCTAACTTAATTTGATCTAAAGCTTATACTCTAAACAATTTAATTTTACAACGGTACTTCAATTTTTTTTCCACATTACTAAAAAGTAGTAATATCAAATATTGTTTCTGAATATTTTTTAGTAGGGATTCAATGTATAAGAGGTTTCTCGAGGTAAGCCAAGCTTCTAATCTTTCTTTTCCCTGAGCAAGAGATGTAAAATGTCCGAAACTTTAAATTCTATGCAGCTGTACTCATAAACCTCTGGTACAGTAATAAATTGTTATGGATTGGAGTCGAACCAGGGTTGATTCTCAATTTCTAATCCTTTGAGCAAGAAATCTGAAATGTTAGAAACCTTAAATTCTATGTAGGTATACTCATAAACCTCTGGCACAATTTTAAAATTTTATGGATTGGAGTCGATCCAAGCCTTTTTCTTAATTTTTAAGCAAGAAATCTAAAATGTCCAAAACTTCAAATTCTATATATAGTTATACTTAGAAACGTCTGGCATAGTATTAAATATTTACCGACTGGAGTTCAACGAGGCTTTTCTTTACAGTTTTGGGGGCTTCACACTCTTAAGAATTGATTCAAGTGAATTCTTTGTGAGTACAACAACTAACTGCCTTCCAAGAATTTTATGAAATTTTAGAACACTAAACTCGCAGACAAACAAGAATTCAGTCACCCAAAAAACAAGCAAGCACCACAACATAATAGAGAAAAAAAATACCTTGGTGGCAGAAACGCCCGCCTTCGCATCCATCACAGAAAAATTAAATACAAGAATTGAAATTTTTTAGCAGCTGCTGGAGTTGCATAATAATGGCGTTGCAGTGAGCTGGCGGACTGCGAAATGACGGCCTTCTTTTCTCTCTGGTCGGCAATTACGAGAATCCCACAAGTGGGAAGTGACGGGGATCACGATGTGACGGAAATACTGTTGCGAGAAAAGAAAGACAGAAATGTTACCTATTGGGTGCGCATTCCATCATATCATGGAGGGTGGTTCGGTTAAAGTGACATCCAAATTAAATAAATATGATATTATTGAAAATAAATAATTTAATTGTTCCTTTAAAAAAATTAGCCAACTAAATTTTTTATATATTTTTTTTAAGAATCTAATAGAAAATTAAACATTAAAGAGTTGTTCCACTCAAATTGACAAAGTCCGGTTCTAATTTTATTATTTGTAACGCCTCTAAACTATTGGAAGAATGTTTGTTGTGTAGTCAATTGTGATTCTACTCACCATTCTCTTTGTGGAGGTCATGGGCATGGGGAGAGGCATCTTTGCTTTCTTAATTGGAGGTCTTGAAGTTGGAGGAGCTCCTTTCCTCATTCTTGTTGGCCATCTCTTTATCGAGGATTTGAGAGAGGTAATAGAGACAATAGAGATGGGGGATGTGGAGACCTCTTTTGTAAGATAAATTATCGTGGTTGGCGTTAGCTATCTCTCCTTCCTTCCAGGTTTCTCAAGTGTGACATAATTCTGAAGCTAACTAATACACTGATGGTTGGGACTCCCTCTCGATTGATAAAGATCCCTCGACGTAGGATGGTTGGAGAGGGAAGCCTCAAGACCCTCCGTCTCCACCTCCTTTGTCGACCACCATGTTCGTCGATGCTGCTTAATTGTTTTCACTATTTCACTCTTTTTGTTTTTATGTGCACTTGAGTTAGTTTAATTATGATTATTGGTTGGGTTGTGATCTCTTTTTATTTTATATAATTAACGCTATACGATTTTTTTGTTAAATTAATAAAAATATACTCTTTAATATATATATATATATATATATATATATATATAAAATTACAAGAATTTTTATTATTATTACATAATTAATTAAAATTGTATATGTTGAAAATATCTCTAATTATATATATATATATATATATATATAAAACAAATTTACAAGAAACGTTTTTATTATTACATAATTAATTAAAATTGTAAATGTTGAAAAAACCTCCTATTAATGTTGAAAAAACCTTTAATTAATGTCGTAAATGTTGAAAAAAAACCTTTGATTAATGTCGAAAATGTTGAAAAAACCTTTGATTATTGTCGTAAATGTTGAAAAAACCTAACCTTTATTATTACTATTTTTGGTCCCATAACTTAGTATGAAAAACCTACTTGTTTCGTGGGGTTGGGGAAGCGGGGTTAGTTGAAGGGTAGTTACGTGAAAGAAAAGGGTGGACGTGCACGTTGATGGGATGGGAATAATGGTAATGATAAGTATTATTATTGGTAGGGGCCGGGCACCCACGTGTCAAGGGTTGGTCGAATAAGACAGCGTGGGTGGGTCCCACAGGTTGTTTCACGAAGTATTGTGCCTGTGACGTGGCGAGAAGATTCTGGATATTCTGTGGACTGAGGTCGTGGGTTTTTATTTATTGTGAAGTGAATATTTGGGAGAAGTGTGCACGTGGTGGGGTTTATGGAGAATATTTTGTCAATTAAATCTAAGAAAAAAGGACGATGTGATCGTAATGTCATTGTAAGATGATGTGGTCCAATGGAGGGGCGATCGCTCGCTCTTCAAGTTTAGATTTTTTTTAAAAACAGTGGAGGGGGTGATTTGAACCTCTTCACATGCATTTGTAGTAGTTTTTTTTTTTTTTTTTTTTTTTAAAAGCGGAGGTTTTTAAGTTTGGGGTTTTTGAATTTATTTGGTATAAAAGTTTTTAAGTTTGTTTAGTATATAATAATCATTTTATTGTAGCTTCTTTCATAAGTTATATGTATGGAGGGAAAAAGCGTGCTTTAATGTATTTGAAACCTTCCTAAAATTAATCGTACATAGCTTTGTTATATGTTTAGATGTAGCCTAGGTCCATGGTAAGGCTATGTAATATTTATATTTGTTTTCTAATGTTTGACATTAAAATAGAACAATATTGAATATTAGTTATATATTTTTTGTTTTATATAATGTAACGTAATTCTTTTATATGGTAAATGTGTGCGGTTTATAGATGTTTTAGGGGTGTTAAAGTCTATTTTTTGATTGAATAGTGTATTTTCATTAACAAAATAAGATATAGTACATTTATAATCATATTAAAAAGATAGGGGGAAAAGTCACACTCACAAAAAATAACTAAATCGAGCTAAAACAAGTTTCAAGAAGAGAGCAAAGTCTATACATAAGGTCACTTCAAAGATAAAAAAATTAAGGTTAAACTAACTCAAGTGCGTATCCACTAAAAAAAGGATAAACCAAAGCACAAACAACAAGGAACCCATTAAACAACAACAACAAACATTGCGACAGGCAGAATTGGAAGAAGCAGAGGATCCTGAAAGTTCCTTGCCCACCTCCCTTGAGTAGGGGGGTCTTCATCAACAAGCACAAAATCCAAACCATCAATCTGTTGGTTTTTATCAGTATCATCCTACTGCTTAATTGCAAAATCCGACCTAGAGGGTGAAACAACGAAGGCTAACCGTAGGAACTTGTCCTATAGAGGAGGACCTCAACCCCCTCTGCCAACCCCCCCCACCCCCACCACTGTCTTCGGTAGCCCTGTCAAATCCACGATGTGGAGATGGATAGTGAGGGTGAGGAGAGGAGCTCCTCCAACTCCTAGACCATCGGTTGCGAGAACATTGACATCCACCCCCACACCCACATCCCTATGGGGGTAATGGTGGTGGGGGGATCAAGAGGCTCGCCACCGACTGCACAAGGAGCATTCCCTCGTAGGTCCAAGATAATTTGCAGATGGTGGAGCTTGATACAGACTTTATCCATTTGAATATGGATCTGGAGGGTAACATTAGATATCACAACAACTTTATTAGTTACAGGGTTTTTTTTTCCATATCTTCTTGATTAAAACATGCTTTATTTTTAGTTTTCCAAATCTGAAAAACAATATCAGTACCAAAAATTTACCAAAATATGTTATATGTTATAGGGAACAACACAGAGTCCCCTAGGAGAGCCATCTTCCAAGTGAACATTTCAGGTCTAAAGAGCTTGAAGAGGGTATGAATCCATCTCCAGGCAAACTAAACATGAAGGAAAAATTAAAAAAGGTGATTAAGGTTTTCTGGGTGGTGACATGCAAGGCAGGTGGGATTTAAAACCCCCATGTGCTTGAGCTAGTCACCCACATGAAGACCTTGGTAAATAATACACCAAAGGAAATGGGTTTTTTTTTAGGTTCAATGAAAGCCACCCAAATATGCTCAAACCTTCTAGCCCAAACATGGTGAAGGGATCTAAGATTCCATCAATGATTGAAGGTTTTAGTGTCAATATGCCGAAGGGCCAAAAGATTATATCCAAGCCAAGGGGAGTAATGATGATATGATATAGCAATAGGCTAGGGCCAGTCTTTCCACCATGGTATAAGAGAGGTAACACCAATTTTGTGTAAATACTCTTCAAGTATGGAACTCTGCAACTCAAAAATGGACTTTGTATCTTCTTCATTAAGCTTGAACTTAGACTTCACAAGGTTCCATGAAAGCTAGTCTCAAATGGTTTTACAGTATAGATCCCCAATTGTGTGGGTAACTTTTTTAGATAGTCTCAAACTTTTAATCCAAGGGACCATGGCAAAGGGAACATTACGAAAATTCAACTTGGGAGACCACCAAAGAGATTGAGCATTAAGAGAGAGGTCGCTTCAAAACCCTTCCCCACCCAAATGAGGCGAGGTTTGAGCTTCCCCCAAGCCTTCCAGATGGTTTGAGAAACAAAAGTACCCCTATCTTAATAGAGATAAGGGTGATGAGAATGTTGTGAAGACCAATCCCTTGCCAGACCATCTTCCAAGAGGGTAGCCTTGAGAGATGCAATGCCACAATAATATTTTGTAGGCCTTGTCCCCTTCCAGACTTCTAATTATCTATTTAACACTGAGAGCGAGACCTTGGAGTTTAATGTAAATGAAAAAAAGCCCACCAACCTCTTTAAGTCGATAACAAAAGGCCTAAGAGAGCATGAAAACCATGATGTCCCTCAGAATTGGCCCATAGAAAATCTCTTAGGAGTTTCTCAAGTTTGGCATAATATGCATTGGAAGGGCCCCAACAAGATGAGTAGTAAACATGAGTAGTAGTGAGCAACTTAGAAAAAATTTGAAACTTCCCAACTAGAGTCAAGGGTTTGGTGATCCATAATGATTTTCTTTTCCAACCCTTTGAATCACATAAGACCATAACTCAACTAGCGAGGCTCTAAAATCAAAGGGAATGCCTAAGAACCAGGGAGAACCCATTGCCATTGGTATCCCTCTAACCAAGGAGGTTTGGGAGAGAGGGACTAGTGATAACATTGAGTCTTCTACCATTGGATGGAAGACCCAAAAGCGAGGCAGAAAGTGTCTAGGCAATCCATAGCATGTTTAACAGAGCTCTCTTCTTCTTGAAGAGTGTGAAATGAGTCATCAACAAAGTGCCCATTAATCAATTGAAGGTATGAATTAGGGAGATAAATACCATTCACCAAACCCCTAGAAGCATAATTAGCCAAGAGATAACTAAAGCCCTCAACTGCCACAACATAAAGAGAGGGAACTAGAGGGCACCCTTGTCGAATAGACCTGTGAAGCTCAAAGCACTGAGATTGAGACCCATCGATAATAATGAAAGCACCAACATCCTGAAAAAACATATAAATAGTTTTCACAAACCTAGGGCCAAAACCAAGAGCCTGAAGCATAACTATAATGAAAGGCCATTTAATTCAATCATAAGCCTTTTCAAAATAAATCTTGGTGAATAGCACCTTCTAGTTGGACATCCTAGCCCATTTCATACCTTCCCACACAACAATGATGTTGTCCAAAATGTATATGTGTTGAATATATGTCTTATTCTGAAAGTTAGAGCTTTAACTATAATTTTACAAGATACATTAAAAAGAGTGATAGGACTTTAGTTGGTAATAACTCCAGGGTCTCCATATTTAGGAATGAATTTAATGTTACCTTGATTAATGAGAGAGCCCAAAGAGTTGGACAAAACAGTTTCAGAATAGACTTTATGGAGATCAGGCCCAATAGTATCCCAGAGGGTTTGATAGAACTCACAAGGAAACCCATCAACTCCTGAGGCTTTGTCAGTGGCCATCTATATAATAACTTCTTTAAAATCACTCAAGCTGAGAGGTCTATCATAGAAAATTCTTTAGGCTTCTGAGAGCTTACATGAAATAACCCTAAGGCATTTAGAGAGAGCAACTTCATGAGCAGAAGAGGTGGGATGAACAACAAACACACCATGATAATGATGCACAAAATCTTGTAATATGTCATGTAACTTGGTAAATCTATTTGAAGTTCATCTAATGGTTTTGATTATATCCACAACTTATTTGGATCAGAGGAAAAAAATGATTCTTTGGTCACTTTGTTTCCAACTTTCAGCCAATGCATTTGTGTTCTAATTTGTGTTCCTCTAGCCTTGTAAACCTCAATCGATTAGAGTTTATGTCTCCACATGATTGCTTGAGCCTGTAGATGACGGCTAAAAGGTAAGACTTCTAGATCTTGTGAAACCCTAAGGTAATCACAATTTGTAGCATGATGTATATGTTATCAAAATATTGTAACTTGTTTACCATATATTCATAGAAAAGCTATGGTGTGAGCTATGGCATCAGCCCACCAATCAATCCAACCAATATCCCTAGTGGATATGGGAGCCAGGTTCCAAATTCAAATGATATGCCCAACATTCCGCTTGTGATTGAGATGGGAAGTATTGAGGTAAAAATGAGAATTATGGGGTTTGACCTGGGGTAGTCCATTCAAAATAGAGATAAATAGGGTGATGGTTAGACAAGAAAGTATTTGGGATCACAATTATAGGTCAATTATGCATAGGAGCAGCGAAGAAAAGGTCTTGTTCTAATAGCAAAACATGGTCAAGACACTTAAGCACTCTATCTTCTCCCTAGTGAAAATTAGACCAGGTGAACTAGGGAGAATTTGACTCACTCCTTCAATGGTGATTGGGATTAAAAAACCCCAAATTTGTTATGTATGTAAATTAATGCTTCATGTTTCCCTACACACCACCACATGGGGAGACATATTTTTTTGTCTTCAGTGAACTCAACCATGTTGAAATCATTGTAGAGGATCTAGTGGGCATCCAAAAGAGAATTTGCCAACCATCTCTAGAGGAAGGTACGTTGTGTTGTCCCCTAAAAGTAGCAGTCATTTTTGGGACAACATTTGAACTATTTTGGTCCTACAGACCAAAATTGTATCTTCCATTTTCAAAAATTTGTCTTAGACATTCAGATTCCTCATTTTCAAAGCTTCTCAGAAAATCTACAGACTTTGCAAGTCAAGCTCAATGGATTTTACATGTTGATTTCTACGGACTTTGTATCTTCAGATTCTATAGGCAGGTTCATTTATATAGGTTCAAAGGCTTCTATAGGCGGTTTCAGTCAAAAGATGGTTTTTAACACTTAGTCATTTTCCAGATTTGGTTTAGAGCTTTGGTTCAGTTGAAAATCTTCATCGGCAAGCATCTGAGTACAAAAAGAGACTTGAACCACTGAAACGTTGAACCATTGAACCATTCTAGTTCAAAGATTCAACGGGTTCAAGGTTCAATGGCGGGTTCAACCAAAGGAACAGTTCAATGGCTCGGTTCATCCAATGGTTCAACATCTTGGTTTAATGAACAGGTTCAACAACAAATTCATTCACTTGGTTCATTCGATTGTACCATTGACTTGAACCATTGGCTTGAACCATTTTGGTTCAACCGATTAGTTCAACAAGAAGGTTCAACTGTTGGTTCAAAGGCAAGTTCAAATGTTTGGTTCAATGTTTAGTTCATCGGCTTGTTTAATTCATTGAACCATCGGCTTGAACCACTTTTGGTTCAACCGATTGGTTCAACGTCAAAGTTCAAAGGGGCGGTTCAATGCAAAAGGAGACTTCTCAAAGGACAAGTGCCCTTGCGGAGGACACTTAATCCATAAAAGCACCCTTTGGAAGGGTCATTTTCAAACAAGCCCGAAAGGTAATTCTTTCAGAATGTTTAAGGCATTTAAAATTGGCTAAGAAATTTTCCCCAGACTTTTGTCTGAAGGAATTCCTTCAGACAAAAAGTCTGAAATAATTCTAAGCAAATGCAGGCAAAGTTTGAAGACCAGTCAAAGACTTCGCAGAACAAATTTTTGTAGACTTTTGTCCACGAGAATTTTCCCCAGGCAAATTGTCCGCGGGAATTTCTCGCGGAACAAATGTCCGCAGAAATTACCCGCGGGAGAAAACACCCAGGGAAAATGTCTGCTGGGAACGTTTACGGGAGAAAACACTGGGGGAAATGTCCACGAGGAACATTTGCCCGAAGGAAGCCTCAAATAGAAATCCTGGGGATTTGTCCGCAGGAACTGCCAAGGCAAAGGGCTGTCGAAGGACCCCGAAGGGCAGGTGCCCTTGCGGGGGACTCTTGACAGCCAAAGTAAAGGATCATTCCAACTCGACAAGGATCATTTCACAAGGCCTGAAAGGGTAAGTCCAATCCAGAAAAGTGCCAAGCATAAAGCCAAAAGAGGACCAAGGGGTGACACGCTCGAAGACGTCAAATTCAACATAGCCGACTAGCCATTGGAAATATAGTGATGGGCGCGTGAACGTCAAATTGAAGACAATGAAATAGTCGTTGATCCTTTGAATTCACAGACCTAAATGCATTCCCAGAATTCAAGACCAAAACTAGCTGAAAGCGAGGAAAGATAGAATAATGAATGAATTCATGGCCCGATTTAATTAACCAAGAAAGGAGGAACGAGGAAGACAAGATTAGACCGCCATCTAAACATTGAAAGTTGTAATCTTTCAATTGCGTGGCTTGTTTATCTACATTGAGAAGATCAAATAGGTAAAATGCCCCAAAGTTCTAGCCCATCTTCCTAACAGTTCCCAACGCATCATGATGTATTATTGTTCCCGAGTCCTTCTTGAAATGGCTATATAAGGGACTTTCTTTCATTGTAAAAGTATATTATTTTTGACAATCGGAACGAAACTTTGCTCAAATTGAGAGGCATCATTGAGACTTTGTGCTCAGTCTGTTGATCATACTCTGTTAATGGAATAAGAAAGCAAGGGACTTTTTCAGACTTTGTGCTGTGATATCTTTTGTTGTTGAGGAAACTATTCTTATGTCTATTTCCTTGATTTATTTTTTGTTCCATTGATTTAACAAGCAAGATTAGTAAAATTAGTCAGGAAGGTGTCTTGAAGAATCAATTGTGGAGAGACTTTGTGCCCCCATAGCTGCCTTCAGTGTGTTTTCTTTTTCATTGCTATGTAAAAGACCTTGAAAAGACTTTGAGCTTTCATTGCCCTTCGTATATTACTCTTGAGCATTTCAGGTAGAGACTTTGTGTTCTGTCTTGATTTGTTGGTTACCATACTCTTAGTTACATTTTGCTTTTATTTCTAGAAGTATTCTTGTGGTTGGCTGAATAGTTCTTCTGAAAGAAGAGGAGTGTTTTCTGTCATTCCCTTGAGTTTTTCCTTTGTTTTGTATACATCATCTCTGAAGAAAGAGAGATGAATGACTTGTCCTACCCTTGAGTATTATTTTCTGTTTATGCATATACATAGCATATCCACAGGGAACCTCCCCTTGATGAGAGGAGAGAGCAATCTCCTTCTGATGTGATAAACTTACACATTATGATGACTAATCTTCTTGCTTTGGCTGATAAGACCTATTTTGTTTACCAGTACGCTGATAGACAAAATATTCAACCAACAATTTTTGGCGACTCCACTGGGGATACACCCATTATCCATTTATAGTCTATCCATTCCATTCACCTCCACACCAAACGGGAAAGAACGCACAGTTTAAAGCCTCAAGCTTTAACTGAAGCAAAATCAAATCTTTTCCATTTTTGTTTTACAATCTGGCAGATCCAAGGTATACACGAAGCCAAAGGGCTAAAGGTATTGTTGATCCTTTGTTTGAGCTGGTACAACAAAGTGATTTTGATCTATTTCCTTCACCATATCGTCTCCAATGAACCAAGAGCTTCCCTCCTACTAAAGCCAGATCTCCATTACCAGATGAAGTATCTACTTCTGTTGTTGATAAAGCTATGCCTATAATTACTCCTTTGAGATTTGTTATCCCTCCTTTTCAATATCTTATAATGGCAGTTCAAGGCCCCTGGGGTAATGCTTTTGGCCCTCTCAATCTTACTCCTCTACATGAGCTTCCACACAGTTCTAGGAAGAATTTTCCTAAATTCTATGGTGATGGCAAAGTTCATCTTGATAAACACATTGCAGCATTCAATATATCTTGTGGATTAATCAGAGTAGAGTTTGAAGATGTAGCAGTCAGGCTTTTTGTTGAAACATTACAAGGTCCTGCTGCAGATTGGTTTTACCATCTATAGGCTTGATCTGTGACTGATTGGAATACTCTTAAAGCTAAGTTTGAAGCCAGATTCAAACCTACAGAAGATGCACATACACTTCTGGCTCAACTTACACAGATGAAGAAAGAGCCTCATGAGCCTATGAGAGACTTAATAGCTAAATTTGACAAATTGAGAAATAGAATACCTATCATTGCTAGACCCATAGCTGAGAATCTCAAATGTTTTTTCATTAATTCTTAGCTACCTGAAGTCAGTTTCCTCTTGAGACGTGTTGGCCAAATAGACCTTGCTGCAGCTCAACTTTTGGCCACTGAAGTATAAGATGATCTCATCTTATCAGGGAAACTAAGAAGAGATCCAAATAGAAACAAAGCTTCATCATCTTTTGAATTTGCATTTACAAGCACCACAGATCCAATGGTACAAAAATTAGCAAATGAGTTGCTTGCTCTTAAAAAGCAAATGGCTCAAGGAATGTCTTCTGCTCTTACATACAGAAGGACATTCCCAAATCAGTCATATTAGGGCAATGTTGCCAAAAACTAAGGACAACAAAATCGCCTTCCTCCTCCACAAGGGAAACTTGCCCTGGAAGCTCCTCCAACCAATTCATCAATGGGATATCTTGAAGTAGAATTAGAATTCTCTTATCAACCTAAATTAAATCAAGAAAATGATGCTGATATTATTGAAGACAATCAAGAAGAATTAGCTGGTGACTCCCACATTGGTTTCCTAAATTACCAAGATGAACTCGGAAGCAAAGGAGAAGCTTCAGATGGATCATATGCAGTGTTTACCAGGTCTTAAAACCAATCAGCCCAACAAGTTGATAAAGAGAAGACAGAAGAGCAATCACAACCAGTAGTCACAATTGTCAAGCGTGGGATAGCTCTACCTTTTCAACCAAAAGATCTGGCAATCACTCAAAAGGTAAATACATCCATTGCGCCTTCCCCTTCTACTTCTAATTCGCAAACCAACCCACCTCCCATCCCTATGAAAACTCAGAAAGTTGAAGTACCTTTCTCAGTACCTAGCTCGATTCAGCCATTTGACATAATTGATCATGTCAAAAAGACAAAAATATAGATGTCTAAATTTGAATACTTGCAGTCTAATTCGGATCAACTGAACAAGCTGGTTCAATATGTTAAAAATCAGACCATCCCTGTAGGATAAAAGATGAAAAAAGTAATTTTTGATTCTCCAAAAAACACTCTTATTCCAAATAATCTGGTCATTACTCCTCCAGCTGCTCTTGGAAAAATAGAACCCTTCTATGTTTCCCTGTTAATCAATGGCCACAAGCTGAGTAACTGTATAATAGACTCAGGCGCATCTGACAATGTCATGCTTGCTAAAGTCGCTGAGTCTCTTGGTCTCACATTGACTAAGACATTTGGGAGATGTTTCTCAATGGAGAACAAGCAAGTACCATTGCTAGAGCAAATCAAAGATGCCCAATTTGCATTCGCAGCCTTTCCAGACAAGAGGATTAAGATGACTATCTTGGTGGCTGACGTCCCATCATCTTATGGCATTTTGCTTGGACAAAATTTTTGTAAGGATGTGGGAGGAGAACTAAACATGGATCTATCTGAGGCAAGGATCCCTGTCCAAGGCGTGATGAAAAGATTACTTCCTGAAAAGGAAGCAAAGTATGTAGTTACCAAGACGTCAGCTCCTAAGCTCAAATCTTTTTTGAATCCGTAGGTATGGGTAACTACTTTTTATATACAAATGAAGAAGGGCCCTCTATCTCTAATGAGGGAAAGTCTGAAGTAAATTCAGTATCTAATGAGATTTGGACTCTAGAATTTGACGGTAGTTGTTCCTCTACGGGTTCGAGAGCTGGAATTGTCTTGATATCTCCTTAAGGAGATATGTTTCCTTCATCTTATAAATTACAATTTAGCAACAAAAGTAATACAACTGAATATGAATCGCTATTGCTGGGTATGAAGGCTGCTCAAGAAAGAGGCGTCAAGTCTCTTCATGCTAAAGGGGATGCCGAATTAGTGGTCTGTCAAGTGAAAAATTTATATCAAACCAAGAATGAGAGGTTATGCCACTACCGTAACCTGGTTTGGGATCAAATTGAAAGCTTTGATGCTTTCAATATTTCTGCCATTCCAAGAGAGTCTAATGATAGAGATGATGCACTTGCTATTTCAAGAACTCTTTTAATTCCTCATTCTGATTTTAAAGAAGATAAATATACCATTGAGCTGGTATATAGACCAAGTGTTCCTGACAATGCTGATCATTAGCAAATTTTTAATGATGATCATCAGATCATTGCTTTCTTAGAACGAAAAGACAATTTTGAACAGCTGTATTTTGAAGGCAGCGAATCTCATAAGTTTGAATCTTTTTCTGAATCTAGTTTAGATGTAAATGAAGAATTTCTACAGCTGAAAGGAAACAAAATTCCTAAAGGCCTGGTTTCTCTTGAGAAGCTGTTTGACAAGCATGATAAATTTGTCAAACAACAGCAAACAAATTTAAATATCTCTCAAGGATTTGACCAAGTGAATCTAACCAACAAAGAAAATCCCAAAATGGTCAACATTGGTAAGTGTTGCACCCTTGAAGAAAGACTCAAATTCACTTCTTTGCTTCATCAATACATTGATGTCTTGGCGTACTCATATGAAGACCTAAAGTCTCTTAGACCTGATGAAATTCACCATCATATTCCTCTCAAGGCTGATTCAACACCCTACAAGTAGAAATCCAGACAATACAATCCAAAAATTTTAGGTAATATTATGTCTGAGATACAGAAAATGTTAAATGCTAAAATTATTTTTCCAATCCATCATTCTACATGGATTACAAACATAGTACCTGTAAGAAAGAAAAATGGCAAAATCTGCATTTGTGTAGATTTTCAAAATCTGAATCAGTCATCTCTGAAAGACAATTACCATTTGCCAATCATGGACCAAGTGCTTCAAACAATAACATGATCAGAAAAGTTATCAATGCTGGATGACTTCTTAGGTTATAATCAAGTTGAAGTTGTTGAAGTTGACCAACACAAGACTGCATTCATCACGCCTTGGGGTACATTTGCATATAAAAGAATGCCTTTTGGCTTAATAAATGCTGGTGCTACCTTTTAGAGAGCTATGGACATGTCTTTCAAAGATGAAATTGGCAAATTTATAGTGGTGTATCTTGATGATTTAATTGTCTTTTCAAAGCATCGATCTGATCATGTACACCACTTACAACAAGTGCTGGGGCGTTGCCGCCAAAATGGTATTTCCTTGAATCCTAAGAAGTCTATTTTTGGAGTGACAGAGGGAAAACTCCTTGGACACATTATGTCCAAAGAAGGCATAAAGATTGACTCAGACAGAGTCAAGTCTATTCAAGAGCTGAATTTGCCTGCAAGTAAAAATATTGTTCACTCTTTCTTCAGAAAAGTGAATTTCTTACGGAGATTTATTCTTAAATTTGCTGAGAAGACAAGACACATTGTGAATATAATGAAAGGGAAAACTACCTTTAGCTGGAATAAAGAAGGTAAATCAACATTTCAAGATATCAAGGTCGCCATTGCTCACACCCCTACCTTGGTTTGTCCAGATTACCAAAAAAAATTTATTATATACAGCTATGCGTCTAAGCATACTCTTTTAGCGATTCTTGTTTAACAGGACAAGGAAGGTATGGAATCCCCCATCTCTTTCATGAGTTGTCCTCTCAAAACCCATGAAATGAAGTATTCAAATATAGAGAAGCAAGCCTATGCCTTGGTAAAAGCAGTCAAATATTTCCGTTTCTATATTCTGAATTCACATACTATTGCTTTAGTTTCTGACACTACAGTTAAGTCTATATTAACTCAGTAGGAGTTTGGCACAAAGAGAGGTAATTGGATTGCAAAGATCCAAAAATTTGATTTGGATATCAAGCTAACAAAGCTGGTCAGAGGTAAAGGCCTTTGCCAATTAATGGCTGACAATAAGCCAGAAGATACACAGCCTGAAGAAGCTGAAGTGGAAGATGTGCCAATAGTCCTTTTTGTCTCCACTACCAATGAATGGTACTCAAATATTTCCTATTTTTTGACTTATGGTGAATTCTTGCTCATTTGTCTTACAAAGTAAGGAGGACTATCAGGTTGAAAGCTGTCAATTTTATCCTTTGGGATAACGGCCTGTACAAGAGAAGTATAAATGGAGTTTTCCTTCACTGTGTAGACAAAGAACAACAAACCCAGCTCTTGAAATCTTTCCACAATCTGGCCTGTGGAGGACATTTTTTTGCCTCTGTGACTGCTCACAAAATCCTGTGAGCCAAGTATTATTGGCTGACTTTTTTCTAAGATGCACATAAGTGGGTGAGGAAATGTGAACTTTGCCAATAATTTGTTGGAAGACCCAAGTTGGCTGCCTTGCCTCTCAAGCCAGTAATCATAGAGAAACCTTTCCAGCAATGGGGACTTGATTTTATTGGGACAATAAACCCATCTTCAAGTGCTGAACATGATTATGTCCTTACAACAACTGATTATTTCACCAAGTGGGTAGAATCAATCCCAACTAAGCATGTTACTTCAAAATTTGTATGCAACTTCCTCAAAGAGAATATCATTTCCAGGTTTGGAGTTCCACTTAAAATTGTTATTGATAATGTAGCTTGTTTCACCTCTCAAGAAATTATGCAATTCTATTTTCATTATGGAATTATGCTCTCTCATTCTTCTGATTATTTTCCACAAGGGAATGGACAAGCTGAGTCCAACAATAAGAATTTGGTAACTATTATCAAAAAGTTAGCAGATGATAATCAATGGACATGGCACAAAGCATTGGTTGATGCTCTGTGGGCTGACAAAATCATGCCAAAGAGGGCGATTGGTATGTCTCTTTTTTAACTTCTTTACGGTATTAATGCTGAGATAACAATCACCTTGGAGTTACCAGCCTTGAAATTGGCCAAGGCCATTGAAGATCAGACATATGAGAGTTATCTTGACAAAAGAATCATGTGCCTGACTCAGCTGGAAGAATAGAGAATCATGGTGGTGGATAGAAACACTGCTCATCAAAGTCTGGTAAAGAAACTCTTTGATCAGAAGGCCAGAAATCGTGATTTCCAGATTGGGGATCAAGTCCTACTGTGGGACAAAAGAAGAGAACCAAAAGGGATGCATGGAAAGTTTGACTCCCTTTGGAGAGGCCCATTCATAATTCATCAGCATATGGGTGAAAATAGATTTCTATTGAAATACCAAGATGGCACACTCTTTTCTCTGCCCCACAATGGGCAGCATCTGAAACACTTCAACTCTTGAAGTATTAGATCATTGCCTCTGTATATATGTATATTTGTACAGTTTTAGTGCTATTTTGTTTTGTTTATTTTCTTTTTGATGCCTTTCATTTCTGGGTAGCATGACTCTGAAGCCCAATGGTACACTTGAAGACATTGGAAATTCTGAATTTTACTCCTTTCAATTCATTTTGCAATTGATAGAAGTTCCCCAACTGGAGCCAGCTGTTGTCCCCCAAAAGTAGCAGTCATTTTTGGGACAACATTTGAACTATTTTGGTCCTATAGACCAAAATTGTATCTTCCATTTTAAAAAATTTGTCATAGACATTCAGATTCCTCATTTTCAAAGCTTCTAAAAAAATCTACAGACTTTGCAAGTCAAGTTCAATGGATTTTACATGTTGATTTCTACGGACTTTGTATCTTCAGATTCTACAGGCAAGTTCATTTATACAGGTTCAAAGACTTCTGCAGGCAGTTTTAGTCAAAAGATGGTTTTTAACACTAGTCATTTTCCAGATTTGGTTCAGAGCTTTGGTTCAGTTGAAAATCTTCATCGGCAAGCATCTGAGTACAAAAAGAGACTTGAACCACTGAAACGTTGAACCGTTGAACCATTTTGGTTCAAAGGTTCAACGGGTTCAAGGTTCAATGGCGGGTTCAACCAAAGGAACAGTTCAATGGCTCGGTTCATCCAATGGTTCAACATCTTGGTTCAATGAACAGGTTCAACAACAGATTCATTCACTTGGTTCATTCGATTATACCATTGACTTGAACCATTGGCTTGAACCATTTTGGTTCAAAGCCTTGGTTCAACCGATTAGTTCAACGAGAAGGTTCAAATGTTGGTTCAAAGGCAAGTTCAAATGTTTAGTTCAATGTTTAGTTCATCGGCTTGTTTAATTCATTGAACCATCAGCGTGAACCATTTTTGGTTCAACCAATTGGATCAATGTCAAAGTTCAAAGGGGCAGTTCAATGCAAAAGGAGACTGCTCGAAGGACAAGTGCCCTTGCAGAGGACACTTAATCCATAAAATCACCCTTCGAAAGGGTCATTTTCAAACAAGCCCAAAAGGTAATTCTTTCAGAATGTTTAAGGCATTTAAAATTGGCTAAGGAATTTTCCCCGGACAAAAAGTCTGAAATAATTCTAAGAAAATGCAGGCAAAGTCTGAAGACCAGTCAAAGACTTTGCGGAACAAATTTCCGCAGACTTTTGTCCACGGGAATTTTCCCCAGGCAAATTGTCCGCGAGAATTTCCCACGGAACAAATGTCCACGGAAATTACCCACGGGAGAAAACACCTGGGGAAAATGTCCGCGGGGAACGTTCACGAGAGAAAACACTTGGGGAAATGTCCGCGGGGAACGTTTGCCCGAAGGAAGCCTCAAATAGAAAGCCCGGGGATTTGTCCGCGGGAACTGCCAAGGCAAAGGGCTGCCGAAGGACCCCAAAGGGCAGGTGCCCTTGCGGGGGACTCTTGACAACCAAAGTGAAAGATCATTCTGACTCGACAAGGATCATTTCTCAAGGCCCGAAAGGGTAAGTCCAATCCAGAAAAGTGCCAAGAAGAAAGTCGAAAGCCGAAAGCCGAAAGAGGACCAAGGGGTGATGCACCTGAAGATGTCAAATTCAACATAGCCGACTAGCCGTTGGAAACATAGTGATGGGCGTGCAAACGTCAAATTGAAGACAATGAAATAGCCCTTGATCCTTTGAATTTCAGACCCGAATGTATTCCCAGAATTCAAGACCAAAACCAGCTAAAAGCGAGAAAAGATAGAATAATGAATGAATTCATGGCCCGATTCAATTAACTAGGAAAGGAGGAATGAGGAAGACAAGATTAGACCACCAGCTAAACATTGAAAGTTGTAATCTTTCAATTGCGTGGCTTGTTTATCTACATTGAGAAGATCAAATGGGTAAAATGCCACAAAGTTCTAGCCCATCTTCCTAATAGTTTCCAATGCATCATGATGTATTACTGTTCTCAAGTCCTTCTTGAAATGGCTATATAAGGGACTTTATTTCATTGTAAAAGTATCTTCTTTTTGACAATCAGAACGAAACTCTGCCCAAATTGAGAGGCATCATTGAGACTTTGTGCTCAGTCTGTTGATCATATTCTGTTAATGGAATAAGAAAGCAAGGGACTTTTTCAAACTTTGTGCTGTGATATCTTTTGTTGTTGAGGAAACTATTCTTATGTCTATTTCCTTGATTTATTTTTTGTTCCATTGATTTAACAAGCAAGATTAGTAAAATTAGTCAGGAAGGTGTCCTGAAGAATCAATTGTGGAGAGACTTTGTGCCCCCATAGCTGCCTTCAGTGTGTTTTCTTTTTCATTGCTGTGTAAAGGACCTTGAAAAGACTTTGAGCTTTCATTGCCCTTCGTATATTACTCTTGAGCATTTCAGGTAGAGACTTTGTGTTCTGTCTTGATTTGTTGGTTACCATACTCTCAGTTACATTCTGCTTTTATTTCCAGTAGTATTCTTGTGGTTGGCTGAATAGTTCTTCTGAAAGAAGAGGAGTGTTGTCTGTGTTAGGTTGTGGAGCTAAAAGCTTCACTGATGCAAACATGGGAGGAGGTTGCTGAAGGTTGCTGAGTTGCAGAGCAACCGGCGTCGATCTGATTAGCTGACATCGGCAGGATTAGTGAAGAGAAGCAACCAACGTCAGTCAGGGATCGATCGGCGTCGGTCACCTCTAGGCAGACAGGGATCGACGTCGGTCACCTGTGCGGTTTGAACTGCGAGTGTTACGGGCAGTTAGTTAACGAACCAAGTGTTTGCATGTCAAGAGCCAAATTTAGACTTGAAGCTGCGAATCTAATTATTGTAATTAGATGTCTAATTATTGTTTGCATGAGATATATTTAAGAGACTCATTGGTTGTATTGTAAAGTGTTCTAGTTTGAGTTGAGCAAAGTTAGCTCCTTCTGTGTGTGAGGTGAGTAAGGGTGTTCCTCGTAGTTTCACAACAGTGCCAAGTGTGGGTGCTGGTTTTGGAGAATCAAAAAGATTCTTCAAGTGTGTAGGATCTTGGTCAGCAAGGGTGTATGGATACGTTTGGAGATCTACATGGTAAGTAAGATCATTGATCTATAGGTGTGTGTGTGTGCAAGGTCTAAGGTTCACAGGTGTGCAGAACTAGATTGATTTGTAGGTGTGCAAGATCAGACAGGACAACAACACAACAGGGAGCAGGATCAGGCAGGATCTACTTGGAGTACAATGTGTACTCAGAAAGAGAGCAAAGAGGAAGGCAAGGAAGATCCTTCCATAAGTGAGATCATTTGGGTTACAGGTTGTTTCAGTTCATGGGAGATCTACTTGAAGTATGTTTGTGTACTTGGAGTGCGTGGAGCACTGGTGTACTAGCAGTAGTGGATACTGACTGGTTGGAGGTGAACACCAACTCTGTGTTTGAGTTGTGTGTTGGGACCGTAAGAGAGAGAGCTTTGAGGAGAGAATTACTGTTCACTTGAGGTGTGGGAAGCCTCTGAGAGGTGGTGGAGAAGTGGCATCTTCTTTATTGTATTCTTTTCTGTATGAGTATTAATACAAGTTGTGTATTGTCTCTCATATTTTGTGTTATTTCTAAATTCTAGTTACTTGTGATTCTGGTTAATTCCGCATATTAAGTTGCTTGTATTTGGTAATCAATTATGTGATTCTGTTATTTCCCAACAAGTGATATCAGAGCCTAGTTGTAGGTTCAAGAGTCTGATACCAACAAGTGGTATCAGAGCTAAGGTTGCAGGGAGCAAGTTTTGTGTTTGGTTACAGGGCACTCTCAGAGGTTTCTGATTGAGTGGGAGTATAGCAACGACAGAAGAAAGTAAGCTAAGAATGGAGGAATTGAAAAACACGAATGGTCTATTACGGTCCTATGGAAAGAAAGAGTAGGTAAAAGAAAATTGTTGGTTTGTGGAAGATCAGCATGAAGGAACTGAAAAAGTAGATGTTGCAGGTGTTGTTGCACAGGATGCTCTGGGAGGTTTCTTGGATAAAGTAGAATCTTGTTTTATAGATTATGTTGCCTCTTTCCATGTAGCCCCAAAGAGAGGAGCTAGTGAGCCTTGCCAAAGAATTGGCAAAGGGGAAGTGAAGTTGAAATTGCAGGCGGCCAACACATGGGTGTTGAAGGAGGTCATGGAGGTCCTAGGCTTGGAGATGTGGCTAATTTCTTCAGAAAAGTTGGGTGATGAGAGATGCAAAAGAACTCTCACAGCGGATGCACTTGAATTAGTTGGTGGTAAGAAAGCAAGTACTCTTTATCTACTTACTTATATTACTGATTCTTCTTCTGTTGCGGAGACGTGGCTTTGTAGGCTTGGTCACATGAGCAAGAAGGAGATGCATGTTCTTAAGAGGAAGAATGATATATTTGACAGGCTTAAGAACTGGAAAGCCTTGGTGTTTATGGAGGAGATGGCGGATAGAGATCAGTGGAGAAGGCTGAGTAACTCTGAGCAGGGCAGTTTGGACAGGGTTTTGATCCATGGAGAGCTCGCGGGTAAAAAGTCATCACTCATAGGAAAACACAAGTACCGACATCGGTCAGGAGGAACTGGTGTCGAACAGACAGGTGCCGATGTCGGTCATGTGCAGACCGAAGCTAGTGATGTCGGGCAGGGTAAGACCGATGTCGGTCAGAAGGACTGACGTTGGCAATAGGTAAGACCGACGTCGGTCAGGGGGACCGACATCGGTAGAGTTGGTAGTCAGGACAGGCGCATAGAAATTGACGTCGATCAGATGCAGACTGTGTGGTGACCGAGGTCGGTCACTGTAACAGATTTGGGCAGACAACAAGCTGTCAAGGAGTCTCAAATGCCCATATGGAGGACTGAAGTGGTAAGCCTCAAATTCGTTGTTCCTCTTCTTTATACTCGTTGCTCACTGCAGAGCAGGAAGGATCCAGGGAACAGTGGGAGCATGGCATGATGAGAATGCAGAACCAAGCAGGAGATTTGGTAGGGTTGCCAGCCGGTATGAAAGCATAGAGACGAATGGATACCTTAGTTAAAGAATAGAGAGAATGGACACGTGAGACGGAAGGCCAGGTCATATGGTCTTGAGGAAGCTGCATGACAGTGGTATAGGGCTGACAGGTGGTACCAGGTGGATGACAAAGCAGGGCTTTAGTCAATGTCAGTTTAACCATTGTGTTTGTCTTACCAAGTGGATGATGGTCGCAACATTATCCTGTTGCTGTATGTGGAGGATGAGCTTGGTGCAGGTTTAGACATACAGGGTTTTGCTGAGCTAAGGGTAAGGTTAGTTCAGTGGCATGTCATGAGGAATTTGGAGCAGTGAAATTCTTTGGCATGAGAGACATGGAAGATCACAGGGTGATTTTGTCTCCAGTGGGAGCTGATGTGAATCAGGTGTTGGCGAGGTTCAGGATGTAGAATCAGAGCACACCAAGGGCTGGATAGTTCAATGTCTGAAATCACATGAGGTCTGGTATAGACCTGAGTTTGCCCAAGCAGTGGGTGCTGTCAGAAAGTTTGGAGCCAATCCGGGAAAGAAGCACTGGAGGGCAGTTCAGTGGATTCTTAGGTATTTGAGAGGGACCAGCAACAGGTCGACATGCTATGCAGGGTCAAGTTCTTTTTCTACATGTGTGTGTAGATGCGGATGCGGCAGGTTACTTGGATGACATGTGGTGCACCACAGGTTGTGTGGTGGGTGGTCTTCAGGATTGATTTTGAAGAGGGATACAAGCCAGGAAACAAATTAGATGGGGTACAGGTATAGGTACAGTGTAGCTATTTATCTCCAAGTGACCAAGCCTACAAAGCCACGTCTCTGCAACAGAAGAAGAATCAGTAATATAAGCAAGTAGATAAAGAGTACCTACTTTCTTACCACCAGCTAATTCAAGTGCATCCGCTATGAGAGTTCTTGTGCATCTCTCATCACCTAAATTTCCTGAAGAAATTAGCCACATCTCCAAGCCTGGGACCTGCATGACCTCCTTCAACACCCATGTGTTGGCCGCCTGCAATTTCAGCTTCACTTCCCCTTTGCCAATTCTTTGGCAAGGCTCACCAGCTCCTCTCCTTGGGGCTGCATGGAAAGAGGCAACATAATCTATAAAACAATATTCTACTTTATCCAAGAAACCTCCTAGAGCATCTTGTGCAACAACACCTGCAACATCTACTTTTTCAGTTCCTTCATGCTGATCTTCCACAAACCAACAATTTTATTTTACCTGCTCTTTCTTTCCATAGGACCGTAATAGACCATTCATGCTTTTCAATTCCTCCATTCTTAGCTTAATTTCTTCTGCCGTTGCTATACTCCCACTCAATCAGAAACCCCTGAGAGTGCCCTGTAACCAAACACAAAACCTGCTCCCTGCAACCTTAGCTCTGATACCACTTGTTGGTATCAGACTCTTGAACCTACAACCTGGCTCTGATACCACTTGTTTGGAAATAACGGAAGCACACAATTGATTACCAAATACAAGAAACTTAATATGCAGAGTTAACTAGAATCATAAGTAACTAGAATTCAGAAATAACACAGAATATGAGAGACAATACACAACTTGTATTAATACTCATACAGAAAAGAATACAATAAAGAAGATGCCACTTCTTCTCCACCACCTCTCAGAGGCTTCCCACACCTCAAGTGAATAGTAATTCTCTCCTCAAAGCTCTCTCTCTTACGGTCCCAACACACAACTCAAACACAGAGTTGGTGTTCACCTCCAACCAGTCAGTATCCACTACTGCCAGTACACCAGTGCTCCACGCACTCCACAAGTGCTCCACGCACTCCAAGTACACAAACGTACTTCAAGTATATCTCCCCTGAACCACAACAACCTACAACCCAAATGATCTCACTTATGGAAGGATCTTTTTTGCCTTCCTCTTTGCTCTCTTTCTGAGTACACACTGTACTCCAAGTAGATCCTGCCTGATCCTGCTCCCTATTGTGTTGCTGTTCTATATGATCTTGCACACCTACAAATCAATCTGGTTCTGCACACCTATGAACCTTAGAACTTGCACACACATACACCTGCAGATCAATGATCTTACTTACCATGTAGATCTCCAAACGTATCCATGCACCTTTGCTGACCAAAATCCTACACACCTGAAGAATCCTTCTGATTCTCCAAAACCAGCACCCACACTTGGCACTGTTGTGGAACTAGGAGGAACACCCTTGCTCACCTCACACACAGAAGGAGCTAACTTTTCTCAACTCAAACTAGAACACTTTACAATACAACCAATGAGTCTCTTAAATAGATCTCATGCAAACAATAATTAGACATTTAATTACAATAATTAGATCTGCAGCTTCAAGTCTAAATTTGGCTCTTGACATGCAAACACTTGGTTCGTTAGCTAACTGCCTGTAACACTCGCAGTTCGAACCGCACAGGTGACCGACGTCGGTCCCTGTCTGCCTGGAGGTGACCGACACCGGCCGATCCCTGACCGACGTCGGTTGCTTCTCTTCACTAATCTTGCCGACGTCAGTTGATTAGACCGACGCCGGTTGCTCTACAACTCAACAACCTTCAGCAACCTCCTCCCCTGTTTACATCAGTGAAGCTTTTAGCTTCACAACCTAACAGTCTGTCATTCCCTTGAGTTTTTCCTTTGTTTTGTATACATCATCTCTGAAGAAAGAGAGATGAATGACTTGTCCTACCCTTGAGTATTATTTTTTGTTTATACATATACATAGCATATCCACAGGGAACCTCCCCTTGATGAGAGGAGAGAGCAGTCTCCTTCTGATGTGATAAACTTACATATTAGTATGACTAATCTTCTTGCTTTGGCTGATAAGACCTATTTTTTTTACCAGTACGCTGATAGACAAAATATTCAACCAACACGTTTCACAACATTATTAGATGCATATAGGTTGACAAGGCCAATGATGTGGCTATCAAAATTAAAAAGTGTCTATACCACCCAATGGGTGGGCTTGAAACCCAAAGAAATGATAAATTGAGAAAGCTCAAGTGTCAAAAGAGTGACAAGATTGCCATGGTTGGGCTCATCATAGGTGGTCTGACAAAGGGCCCCAATTAGATAGTGAAAGAAATAGATTGAAGGAGGAAGTCATATATTTTGACTTCTTATTTCATTTTAGAATTTTTTTGATAATTATTGACGATCGTATATTTACGCGTTGATCGGTGAGACCTCTAACATTTCATGAATAAACATTCATTAAGAACTATCAAGATTCATATCATTTCCCTTTATAAGGTCTGAGAGGGATGCAAACCAATCGAAAGTTGAACTAGGAAGGGAAAAATCTCTAAGATTGAAGGGTTGTCTCTTGTTTGGCACATAGTCCTCATCCATACAAGGTGAGGGGATAAAAGAACATTGCATAATAGCCTTGCAATTAAGAGTCACAAGTCTGAGCTCAGAGTCTCTAAAAGTTTCCCTCGAAGGGGGTTGTGAGGATGGAGCTATAGGAATAGGAGACAAAAAAGAGACAAGATGGGCAATTGCTTGAGGCGAGAAGGTGATAGGAGGTAGGGGTTTAACTTGCAAAGGTGCAGGAGCCTTACCGACAAAGATTGAAAAACTGAGACACCTTATGGGTTGGTAAACAAATGACTAGGGTTTGGCATCATTGTGGGCTGAATTATTTTCCTATTAGTGACTGTCGTCCACCCATAAAAATTCCCATTCTAGAGTTTTGAGTTAGGCCCACTTTTTTCTTAAGGAACAAAAGAAGTGGGGACCATTAACGAGCATTATCTAATCATATGATCTGAATCCTAGCATCAAAAATAAGTGTTTGGAAGGTTAATATACATCACACACTATGTGGAGTGATTATTAGCCACTTGAATCTCAATGGACTCCTTAAGGTCTTTGGCTAGGTCTATTTCCACACAGACCATTCTCTATGGATGTGCTGCATAGAAATTTAGTTGTTTATGGAAGGTAAACTACCCCAAAGGCTTAATAAGCTGGTCAACAAAATTCCACAGAGAAAAAAGTAAGCTCAAAAATTCTATCCAAACTATGATTTTAAGTTTGGCTTGTTCAAAGACCTGAAAGTCTTAGGTCCAATGTGAGAAAATAACTAGTGTGTTGTGAATAAACCAGGGGCCATAGTTAACAATAAATTTACAGTGTCTGGGGTTAGTGAAACAAAACATAAAGAAAATTCTATTTTGACAATGCATTTATTACGCTGAGTTTGGTTGGCATTCTACCCTTTTGGTGGTGTTGTTTTCCCTTTATTAAATGGTCTTCACCACCATTCCTGCATCATTTGATGTTAGGATAGTTGGTGGGAGCTTGAGAAGAAATGGTGTTGAAACAAGATCAGAAGTTTATTCCAAAGATCTACCATGAGATATTGACTCTAACTCAGATACCCATGTACCTGATATTGTTTTGGATTTACCAAAGTTTGATAAAGCCTGTAATTATTTTGAAAACTTTACCTTGGTCATTTATTTTTTGGGTCAAGTCCCTCTGGAGAACTTATTAAAGTCATGGGTTCCGAGTTATCATGTGTGCAAACAACAATAAAATGCCCATTGATATCTCAACAACGTCCTTCCATACTGCACTTTTTTACCATCATATACACAGGCTATCAAGTAGAAGTTTTAAAGCTCGATTGTGGAATATGAACTTAGATCAATTAACTTGTAAGTATAAGTCCATGCTAAAACATCAAACCAAGATACTTGGTAAGGCATTTAATTTTTTTGATGTATAGTAATTTTTCACTTAGTCTCCCTACTTACTACTTAAAATATAAAATAAGAAGGTTGTTAGAGTAATTATTTTATTTTAGATTTACTTGTTAACAAATTATAGTTTATAATAAATTATAGTTTACAATTTAAATATGGTGTAATTTTGTTGATAATATTTTTTAAATTAGTTTTGATGATTTTTTAAAAATCTAGCTAGAGCGCATCTAATGGCTTTGATTCTATCCACAACTTGTCTAGATTGGAGGAGAGAAAATAATTATTTGCTAACTTTGTCTCCAACTTTCAACCAATGAATTCATGCTCTAATTTGTTCTCCTTTGGCTTGTAAGCCTCGACCGATTGGAATTTATGTCTCCACATGGTTGCTTGAGCCTGTAGATGAGGTCTAATAGGTGGGGCTTCTAGATCTCGTGAAACCCTAAGGTATTCACAGTTTGTAGAATGATGTATATGATGCCAAAATATTTCAACTTATTTAACAAACATTCATAGAAAAGCTATGGTGCAAACTACAACATCAACCCACCAATCAATCCAACCACTATCCCCAGTGGATCGAGGAGCCAGGTTCCAAATTCAAATGATATGCCCAATAGTCCTCTCATGATTGAGATGGGCAGTATTGAGGTAAAAATGAGAATTATGGGGTTTGACCTAGGAGGTAGTCCATTCAAAACAAAGGTAGATAGGGTGATGGTTAGACAAGAAAGTGTTTGGGATCACAACTACAAGTAAATTATGCACAAGAGTAGAGAAGAAAATGTCTTGTTATGATAGCAAAGCATGGTCAAAATGCTTAAGCACTCTATCTTCTCCCTGGTGAAAATTGGACCAGGTGAACCATGAAGAATTTGACTTGCTCCTCTGATGGTGATTGGGATAAAAAACCCATGTTTATTATGCATGTAAAACAATGCCTCTTGCTCCCATACACACCACCACATAGGGAGACATATTTCTTTGTGTTCAATGGACTCAACCAAGTTGAAATCACTGTAGAGGATTTAGTGGATGTCTAGAAGGGAATCTACCAACCATATCTACAACAAGGTACATTGCACAACATCATTAAATGCATATAGTTTGATAAGGCTACTGATGTGACTATCAAAATCAAAAAGAGTCTAGACCACCTGATGGGTAGGCTCAGAACCCAAAGAAATAATAAATTGAGAAATCTTAAGTGCCAAAAGAGTGACAACACCACCATGGCTGGGCTCATGATAAGTGGCCTGATAAAGGGCCCTAGGCCAGATAATGTGAGCAACAGATTGAAGGAGGAAGTCAAAAAAATTGACTTCTTGCATGCAAAATAATTTCATTTTGGAGAAATTCTAACAACTATTTTTTATCATATAATTACGTGTCAGATTAGTGAGACCTTTAACATTGCATGAATAAACATTTATTGATAATCTCCAAGATTCATATCATTTCCATCAGTAAGGTCTAAGAGGGATTGAAACCAATTGAAAGCTAAACCAGGAAGGGAAAAATATCCAAGCTTGAAGGGTTGCCTCTTGTTTGGCACATAGTCCTCATCTACAAAAGGTGAGGGACTACAAGAGCACTGCATAATAGCCTCATGGTTGAGAGTCACAAGGCTAAGCTTGAAGTCTAAAAAAGTCACCCCCAAAGGGGGCTATGAAGATAGAGCCATAGGAACAAGAGACAAAAAAGAGACAAGATGGGTGACTTCTTGAAGTGAGCAGGAGATAGGAGGCATGAGGTTAAATTTGTGAAGGTGCAGGATCCTTACCAACAAAGATCGATGAGCTTGGACCCCTATGCGCCGGTAAATAACTGACTAGGGTTTAGCATCACCGTAGGATGAATTATTTTTCCTATTAGTGACTGTCGTCCACTCGTTAAAATTCCCATTCTAGGGTTTTGCGTTAGACCCACTTTTTTATTGAGGAATAAAAGAAGTGGGGACCATTAACGGGCATTATCTAATCATATGGTCCAAAGCCTAACACCAAAAACAAGTGTTCAGGAGGTTAGTAAACATCACACATTATGTGAAGCTATTATTACCCACTTGAATCTCAATGGATTGCTTAAGGTATTTGGCTAGGTCTATTTCCACACAGACCCTTCTCTAAGGACGTGCTGCATAAAAATTTGGTTGTTCATGGAAGATAAACTACCCTAGAGGCTTAATAATTTGGTTAACAAAATTCCATAGAGAAAGAGGCAAGCCCAAAAATTCTATCCAAACTAGGATTTTAAGTTTGGCTTGTTCGGAGATCTAAAAGTCTCAGGTCCAAAGTGAGAAAATAACTAGTGTGTTGTGAGTAAACTAGGGGTCATGGCTAATAATAGATTTGCAGTGTTTAGGGTCAATGAAACAAAACATGAAGAAACTTTTGTTTTGATAACACATTTATTGTGCTGAGTTTGGTTGGCATTCTAACCTTTGGGTGGTGCTATTTTTCCTTTATTAAATGGCCATCACCACCATTCCTGCATTGTTTGATGCAAGGATAGCCGGTGGGAACCTGAGAAGCAATGGTGTCGAAACAAGCTCAGAAGTTTGTTCCAAAGGTCTACCACGAGGTATTGGCTCTAACTCAGATACCCATATACTTGATATTGTTTTGGATTTACCAAAGTTTGATAAAGCATATAATTATTTTGAAAACTTTACCCTGGTCATTTATTTTGTGAGTCGAGTCCCTCTGGAGAACCTGTTAAAGTCATGGGTTCCGAGTTATCCTGTGTGCAAACAACAATAAAATGCCCATTGACTTCTCAATAATGTCCTTCTATAGTGCACTTTTTTACCATCATATGTACAGGCTATAAAGTAAAATTTTTAAAGCTCAATTGTAGAATCTGAACTTAGATCAATTAACTTGTAAGTGTAAGTCCATGTTAAAAAACAAATCAAGATATTTGGTAAGGCATTTACAATTTTTTAATTTATAATAATTTTTAATTTATAAAAATTGTAATCTCCCTACTTATCACTTACAATATAGCGTAAGAAATTTGTTAGAGTAATTATTTTATTTTATAGATACTTGTTAATTAACAAATTGTAATTTACAATTTAAATATGGTATAATTTTGTTGATAATATTTTTAAAATTAATTTTGATAATTTAAAAAAAAAAAAATATATTCTAACAATTATTTTTTCATAAAATTATATAATTTATTTTTAAATATAAAATATATATTTAAGTTATTAATTTACTTGTGAAATTGCTTAACTTATAAAAAATCTACCATAATTAATTCAAAGTCAAAAGTAGAAATGCACAAACCCAAATCCATTAAAAAATACTTATATATTTTTTTCACATGGTCCCATCTATGGCATTCACATTTCGGCCTTTATTTACTATTATATTGAAGATTTGTTTAATGTTACTTGTCTAGTTGTCATATGTGGATCTAACTTTCACATACTTGGTGGATTTAACTTTTATGTATTATAAGTATATTCTTTTTAATATAATGTTCTTTTTTAATGGAGGTTTACTTATTTTTTTAAATTTTTTATTGATAACATTTTTTTTTAAAGATGTTTTATACTTGTTTTTTAAAAAAGAAAAAATTGATGGCGATAGATATCTTGCTTGATGAAACGTTTAATTTGTCATTTACCCATATGTATCACATCTTAGTGTGTAAACCACTCTTTATTTGTTATAAGTATTTATTTTCATTTAATTTATAATTATAAGTGGGGTTGAATTCATTAAGATAGTATATTTTTATTTTTAATGATTATTTTGAAAAACATTTACATGGTTTTGTATTTTTGTTTTTAGAGTTTTAATATCTAATTTTTTGAAAAATGTGATTTTAGGATTTTACATGGTTTTGTATTTTTTTGTTAAGAGTTTAGATATTTATATTTTTCGAAATATGTGAGTTTGGGAGTATGTTATAAGTAATTTGTATTATGTGGATTTATGATGTAATCAATATAAGTATATGAGTAATGTGCTTTACACAGGTGAAATGTGAGTAGTATAATAAAAAGCGCAGTGTACACCATATGAATGCAAGATGTAAGTAGTGTAAGATCAATAAGTGATGCCCCATGTGGTCCTAAAATGCAAGCAATGTAGTACCAGTAAGATAAGATTAATAAAGCATAAGTATGAGTTCTTGTCATAAATAGATGTACAATATAGATCATGGCACAACAAACACATAACGACAAGAACTACAATAATAAATATGTCACATGTGACCAAGTAAGAAACAAATACTTCATACATCAAAAGCATACCAATTACATAGAAGACACATAATACAGTGAGAGCACATCATACACACAATAGACATAAAATACAAGGTACACTAGACACAAAGTAAGAATGCCAAATATGCTAAAAATACATCAAACATTGAACATACACATAAAGAAGTGAAGACAAATTAAGCACGAAGCAACCAAGTCAACTATTTGACCAAACACAAAGTAAATGTTAGAACCCTACTTGGTTCAACTTAGAAATTACACAATTTTTTTTGAAGGAATTAAGATCAACTATCTACAACCTGTCATAATCTTATACTTTATGCAGTATTAAAATTTGTTCCCTAATGAGAATGATCTAAACATAACTAATTTCAATAATTGCACTTCATACAATAATGCTTTGATTAATCATTTATCCCATAAGAGAGTATCAATAGTGCATAAACTGTAAGAGTATGCAATAGTAATTTATTTAGAAATAGAGGTACAATATGTCAATGATAATGAATGCCAACGTGCCAAGCATCTAAATCACTATATACAACCACTACTGAAGTATAATGTAGCCACTGCTGAAGTATAACATAATAAATAATGAATTTACATGGTTGACAACAACCATTGCTATGTGAACCAGTTAAATACAATTATATCAAAATTACAATAGTACAATAGAGCTTCAATGAGACAACTCATGATGTTAGAATAGTAGTCATAAGTATTCATCAAGATCGCTTCAGATTCAGTTATCGAGAGGGAGAACATCATCTGGGAGCTTTTCGTCCAACCACAGAGTGATAATCGCCTCTGTAACTCTCTACTAGGCGTAGTCCTTCCATTCACAGAGGGATAAATAATGATGATGCAAGAATATGAAATCATCTGAGAACATATGTGAATGTACAATCACTATTACATGCAACTAGTCATACAGATTCTAGGTACTCCTCTATCTGTTATGACCTCAAGCAAACATGTAAACTAGAAATTATGGTGGACAAACAATATATAAAATTATAACATTACTTTGGCCAAAACATTTTTATAGTATTATCAGATTTCACAAATCTAGATTTTAGTCCACATTACCATTATTCTCTGCTATAAAACTTAGATACAGACACCTTTCATGTTACCCAAGGATAATCAACTATAGCTAGGCATCTGACCTATTACTTATCAATGTTTAACAAGAAAGGAGATTTTATAATATACTTTTCGATGATATCATATAAATAGTCCATATACAATACACCAACCTATTTTAGGATTTTTCAATCATTCCACAAAATTCCATTACCATACAAAGTCATATAATTTCAGTCACTCGAAATTAAGCTTTCTTTTTTTAACATTTGATTGAAAACATACTTCCTTCCAAGAAGACCAACTACACATAATCATCATAATCATCCCTTCACATTACAAAGGTGAAGAAGTAGATATGTACACATTATTACTTATCATTATAAGGGTTACCCTCAAGTTTTGAGTTATGACCATTTATGGCCTACAAACCTACATAACTTCTTTTCAAACATATATTCAACTAATTCAAAAGCCCTCCATAAAAATATGCTAACACTAGTCAAGAACTCAACCAAAAACCATACTTATCTATAATTCAAGATTTTCTTATAACTTGGGAAAATTAAAAGGGAAGTTTCTTACTTATTTACTTCCTCCCTCCGCCCCCGCCCCCCTCCCCCATAAACCTATAGGTGGGAGCAAACTCACACCTTCAGGTTTATAAGAGGCAAATAATCTTCCCATACTATTCCTATTTAAAAAATCAAGTATAAATCAACTGAATATAGTAGACCCCAAAAAACATTTAAATTTATAGCCAAGAAAGGTTCTTATGATAGTCCTTTTAGACGGGATATGCTATAGCCTTGTACAATTCTCATGTAAATCTATTTTTAAATGAAATGAGTTACAGTTAGTCACATAAGTGGCATTAATAGCAAGCCACTAAAGTGGGGCACAAACTAAAATAATATGCAATGTTGGTTTTATTTATCAATAAAATGCAACCTCCATAATTAATACCAAACCTCAAAATAATATGCTACAACCAAACACTATAAACATTAAAATTCAGCCGACAAATTAGATCACAAGACCACCAAAATGACATGCTACAACCAAGCATTGTGAACAATAAAAGTCAACAACTAAATCGGATTAAAAGACCACCCAAAAGACATGCTACAACAAACATTATGAATAATAAAATTCAGCCACCAAGTTGGATTAAAAGACCATCAAAATGACATGCTATAGCCAAGCATTATGAATAGTAGAGTTCAGTCACCAAGTTTGATTACTAGACCACCAAAAAGACATGCTACAGACAAGCATTATTAATAATAAAATTCAGCTACCAAGTTGGATTACTAGACCACCAAAAAACATGCTACAACCAAGAATTATGAAAAATTAAAATCAGCGACCAGATTAAATTATAAGACCACCAAAATGACATGCTACAACCAAGCATTATGAATAATAGAATTTAGCCACCAAGTTGGATTACATGACCACCAAAAAGACAAGCTATCGTTAATCTTGGAAATGATTTCCACATGCTAAGGTTGTATCATTCAACATAATTATCATTGTCAAGACTCTTTGAAATAATCAAATTATAACTTGGAGTAAATGTACATATAAATACAGTGTGACTATTTAATAACAACATATACTATTATGTTGGGACCATAATTGTATACATAATTTCTTTAATATAATGGTTATAATATATATATATATATATATATATATATATATATATATATATATATATATATATATTTATTCCCAACATAATAGTATATATTGTTATTAAATAGTCACATGTATATATATATATATATATATATATATATATATATATATATATATATATTAATAGTATATATTGTTATTAAATAGTCACACACACACACACACATGTGACTATTTAATAACAATATATACTATTATGTTGGGACCATAATTGTATACATAATTTCTTTAATATAATGGTTATAATATTGTATATATATATATATATATATATATATATATATATATATATATATATATATATATATGTATGTGTATATATATATATATATATGTATATATATATATATGTATATATATATATATGTATATATATATATATATGTATATATATATATATGTATATATATATATGTATGTATATATATATGTATATATATATATATATATATATATATATGTATCTATATATATAGATACATATATATATATATATATATACATATATATATATATATAATCAATTTTGGAAAAAGTTCACATTTTAGTTTTAGTCATTGAAGAGTAAAACAACTATGCAAATCAAGTACTCACTTAGGACTTATTTTACACCATGATGTAAAGCCTATGAATTGATGTTTATCCAAAATAAGTTGTGGGTTTCCGTATTATAGCCAATGATGTTTACAATCATTAGGGTTTCAAAAATATTCACCCTTTTTATCTACAACTACAAGTATGCTGGAACTTGGCCAAGGACAAAGAACATGTTCCTTTCAAAAATGAAACCCTCTATACATTGATTTGTCATAACCATGGAAAAAAATATAAATCAAATGTATAGTAAACACATATACTAAGAGAATAATTTGTACACATATTTAAAACATTTACCAATTAGGTATCCCAAATCTACCCACATAAGAGAGTTTTGTTTATAAACATAAATGATTTTAAAAAATGCTAGATACTTGTCTTGTAAAGCTCCCTTGAGGGTCTCTCTTCCAAAGCCATGCACCCCACCAAATTTCTCTTGTCCTCCCATGATTTTTACACATGATGCATTGTATTTTTCTCCCCCTTTTCTTCTTCCATTTATTATTATGAAAACTCTTATTTTCTAGCATAATATTCTCCTCAATCTCCTTTGCTTTTACCACTATTCTCTCATGCAAATACGATGATGTCCTTACTTTAAGAAATAGGCCATAACAATAGATTTGAGTGACAAGATTAGGGTTTCAATCACCATTCCACCATAAAACCCCCCCACTCCAACACATTATTGACTTTGCATGAAAGTAGTGAAACCTAATCATTGCTCTTTTTCCTTTTGATGCATATTTTACCAAGTCTTTTGACTTGTTTGAAGTTTATAAGGGTTAATGTGAATTTACCATAGTTTCAAAGTGGTTATAATAAGCATTATAAATCCAAAATCCTATCAACATAGTTGATTACTTTATAAACAATTTAAAGCCCTATGCATAAAATAAGCTTAATGCAATATAAGTATGCATAATTATTAAGGGTGCAAGCAATATAATCTCTGGTCATGCCACTTGATGAAAGGGAATTTTAAGGACACTCATTTAATGCATATTCAAAGGCATAAATAATAAAACTGACAAAATAATCCATAAAGGTATATGAAAGCGACACAACCACAATAATTGACAAGTTATTTTAATTCTAGATCACAAATAAAATAAATCCATTATTCACTAAGCCAAGATAGTTAAATATACATTGTGGTACTATTCACTGTCTAAGACTCACATAAGTAAATAGACATCAAATGAAATAAATGAACTCATAACTCTTGCGAGTATCAATTGTATTGGTCCCACTGGACCTTTCTTTGAGCCACTGCTCTATTACGCAAGCCATTTCTGATTATCAATAATTTACCCATTTGATGTTAAAAATCAGCTATATTTCCTTATCCTTAATTTACTTATAAACTTATTACTCATAGAATCATATATAAATTTTTACAATTCATAAGAACCACCTTGCCAATCCATAAAAAACAATGTATCTGGAAATTTTTAATCATGCAACTAAAAAATCCATAGTCTCAATTGCCATTTATGCACAGTTCGCTAATATTAACTCATATGGACAGTGTTACAACCATCAACGAAATGGTCAAATCCACTCAACTATTTGTTGAATTAGTTTTATATAAACATAATAACAGTTCTATTAGGTGGCTACCTACTCATACTATTATCAAAGTAATATTAATCTTTTAACTAGCCTTCTTCTACTATATACTTATAGGTAGTTGAACCAACTGCCCACATGTCTATAATATTTATTTATATTTGAAGAAACTAAAACCCCAATGACAGAGTATGTCATAGTTTTAAAAGGTATAGAATCAATAGCCATAGGACCATTGTAGTACAAGAAATAACTATCACTATAGAAATACCATATTAGTTCTCAACACATTACCCCTTCCTACAATCATTTCCACCATGTAGTTGCTAATTGCCTCTATTTAAAGTCATAGTCATATGATAACATACAACCTTCAAATGCAGTCATGATCATAATAAAAAATAAATCATAATTGTAAGAACAATGTCACAATAATATATTGTCTCCAACAAGATTTAAAACCATCAATAAAGACACAATAACATGCTACCTTCAAGTGATGCCAAAATTCACAAGGACAAATCATATATTCACCATTTGGTGTCACAATCCATGGACGAAACATGTAGTCACCAAACAATATATCAATTCATGAAGGGAAGCAGATGATTACCTATAATTTTTTTAGTTACAAAAATGAAAATACCAATATCATGGTCACAAAACAAAGTGTGTAGCCACTATACAACACCATAGTTTACCAAAAATGAAGGTATTAACAACATTTCATCGTTAGTTTCAATCAACAAAATAAGGAAACAAAAACATACCATTTCTTAAGGATATCAATGGTTAAACAATTGAAAGTACAACATACAACCTCCAGATACAGTCTAAATCATGAGGTCAAAGCATACAACCTCTATTTATTTTCTCAAAATATTAATGATATCATAATCATGTGAAAACATTAAGTGATAACCAAATATAATTCATAACCACTAGGTAAGGTCTATATCCACTAAAATATTACCATTAATTTTAAGTAAACAACTGTCAAAATATTACCATACAACCATGACCATAATTTACCACTCACTTTGAGATATAACTCATAGTTAATGATGATAATTCATGAAACACATTAACCTAAATATGCTTATTTCCATGTACTCTCATCTACCTATTCCAGAAACAACGACACATACTTCTGAAACTCACAATACTTATTTACTACTATCTTGCCGTTGATATAATTCAAATATATTTTAAACAAAATAATCACTATCAACTTTATTAGAAACTTAATAAGAGAAGTAAGTAGCAAGGGATATATTTTCCCACCATTTTTAGGGTAAACTCAGATCTAAAGTTATGCAAGATTTTAAATGGAAGTAAGAACATTATGTTTACACTATTTAATTTTTGTACCAATAGTTATACTACGTTAGTAAGGCTAGATCACTGCAACACAATTTATATTTATTGACACAAAATCACACACACACACACACACACACACACACACACACACACACACACACACACACACACACACACACACACACACACACACACACACACACATATATTGATGGTGATAACTTCATGAAATTCAATAATTAATTCAACAAGGATAGTTTGAATTCACAAATGATCCATATATTTATAACATATATGTAGGGTAATTCATATACCATATTTGGTTAGACCCCAGTCCAATCGTATTCTTATCGACTTGCCACATACCAAAGGTATTCAATGCAAGAAAGAGAAGTTGTTTAACCTTAATTTAATTAAAGTGGAGATAGGATTAAGATATATAAAATTAATCTTAACACAGGGGTGATAAACTAATCTATAATAGGCCAATTATTTACAAACTTAGATAAATGAATATTTTAAATTTTAAAATTAAGATATGTTAAATATAGTAATTACCATATTTGAACGATATTCAATAGAGTGTAATAAATGAAATAAATTGCTACTTTTTTGGGTTATTGTGCACAATCAAATTTGGGTTAGAAATAAACAAAAGTGTGTAGGATTAAGATTTTGAATTAGTCACCAGAATCTGTAAATTATGCTTCTGTAGCCATAAATAATACCATCAACACTAGTGTCAAAATGTAATGCAAGTGTCTAGTACCAAATATTGATTGGATCTCAGTGTGACCAACTTCATCATTATGGGGTTTTTTTCACCTTTATGATGATGCTTTCATATTTTTAGTACAATTTTTTTTCTCTTTTCTTATTAATCAAACCTTAGCTCTTCATCGTTCTTCACCCTTGGATTGAGTTTGCCGAAAAAGGGGCTAGTAATCTCATGGTGTCGAGTTGAACTCAATGAACCCTCTACCACTGAGTGCTGCCTACATAGCCAAAACTCCAAGGATTTCCTCAGTCTTATGTAATTATCCCCTAAGTGTGGGTGTGTGTGTGAACAATGGTATAATATGCTATATGTAGATGCATGCAATGATCTAGCTTATAACTTAGAAAATATCATTCATGGGCTGCTCTTTGAATTCTTTAGACCTATTAGATGACTGCTCCTATGAATGATAAATAAATAGGGATGAATGCGGTAGAGTTACTTAGTTGTGTACTTGATTGAATGAACCTTAGTATATGCTTACTTGGCAATTGATATGTCTTTTTTTGATATCACTTGATTTCTAATGAGATGGATTAGAAATGTATTTATACCTCACCAGGGTTAATTAAAACACATTAAAAAACCCATATGTTTCATTTATTTTTAACATTATATGAATATTGGAGACTAGACACTAGATAAGGATTTAGACACTATTGTCGACGCTAGTTGTCCTATGCAGCTAGTAGTGTCTAAGGAATTAGAAAATAAGTATAAGTCTATAAATGATAGTGAAGGATGATTATCAAGTTTTAAGTATTTTTAACAAACAAATGATTTGGATCATCAAAATAATAAGGGTCAAACTATAGGATAATTATTTAGCCATAGTACGGTGGTGAATGTGAGCCTTTCGGCAACGAGAAGGTCTAGAATTGAAGGCTAGAGCCTATATTGATATTTTATAAGTATATAAGACTGAGATGTTATAATATTCAGTTTTAGTGTCAACATAAATTATAGGCCTACTAAGGTAGTTTAATCATATGAAGTTCAATCCCATGTTGTGTTTTCCACTAATAATTTTTATGACTTCACAATCATTAATGCCAAGAAGAAACAATTAGTCAATTCATACTAGAAATTTTTGAAGGTATTTAATAAGTTACTGCTTATATCTAAATTTTTATCAGACACCAAGTTTATTTTTGCATGTTTAAGGAGTCTACATAATAGTTCAATTTTTTTTAGAACAAGCAATTTCGAACCTAAGATAGCAAAAAGGACAACAAAATCATATTTCACAACAATCCTATAACATTACTCTTGACCAATTTTGAACCCCAAGGTCAAAATGTCAACCCCTATAGGTGGATTTTTTTTCTCATGTCTTGCTAACCTAGTTCAAGATCTTGTCATGTCTTATATGGTCTCTAAAAGTCTTCATAAAACCTTATTATCATTGCTTGAGGTAATTTTGGAGAAATTAAGGTAAGGTCTTGTAATGGCCTTGTGGTGGTCTAGCCATGTCATGGAGTGATGAAACTTGGTCAATAAGTGAATTAGGTTTTTAGGTGTTTTTCAAGGTATTTTCATGCCTTAATCACCTTCAAATAACATTTCATGCATGTTTGGAAACTTTAAGGTTCTTTTGTGGAATTTAGGGTAGTGTTTTATAAGGAAAAAGGTGATTTTTGGATAATTTTCATGTATATCAAAGATTCCCAAGTGAAAAATACATACAAGACACTTTAAAATACCTTGGATTAATTACATAATTTCCATACCTATTATAAATTCAAGAAGATGTCAAAATCTTGAATTTCAATGCCTTAGAGGGGAGTTTTGGAACTTGTATGGGCTTATGAACCCATATTCTAGGTGAAAACAATTTATCAGTGTCATTTCAGATTCTACAAGTCATAATCAGGCATGGAAATAAGTTTCAAGTTTAAAAATTATAGAAAACTCTCCCTCTCCTCCATCGTTCCCTTCACAAGCTCATGAAGGCCATTTTTTAATGCATGGTACATGTCATATATGTAGATTTGGAGGCTAATATTTTGACTAGAGTTGGGGACCCATATGGGATTATAATTAGTGGCATTTTTCATTTGATTGAGCTCCTTAGCTTTATGAAAAATTACTAAGGAGCTAAGGTGCTTTTTTTAGGCTAAAATCCCCACTAGCTCTATTTTGTGCAATTCCCATGAAAGTGTGAAATATTTGGATGCATGAAATAAATTGGAAAATATACTCAAAAGTCTAAAAATAAATCTCATAAAATTATCCAACACTTTCTTGACACGTGTGGCCTCAATTTGATAAGAAACCTCCATTATTCTTAGTCTACAAGGTAGTTGTTTTGGTCTCATGAATGTTTTAGGGTCTTCAATAAACAAGAATGTTGATGTAGGTTCTCCATACTATTTAAATTATTTCTAATTCCATATAACTCTCTAAAATATTCCAAAAGTGCTTGCTCTTATACTATTCTTCCAAGCAATGTCTAATGTTCGTCACTTTAAGACCGTGAGAGGGTTGTCTACATGGAAATGGTCTGAAAGATCTAGTTTTGCATTGTTCAAGAGTAGTTATAGGATATAATTCCTATAGACTTCATGAAAAATTGATGGATATTGACTTCCAAGTCTAGAAAGGTCAAGACAAAGCTTACAAAAGTCTCTTATATCAAAATGTAGACCTATAGGTTTGTCTAGGCTTGTAGGTCTCTTTTGCATACAATATGTAGTAGTTCTTGTTTAAAATGGTGTTTAAATAGGGTCAAAGTTGGAATCATAACTTAGTAAAAATGAGAGAGGTCACAAACCAATAGACATCTAAGTGATTGGATAGTCAAATGAGGGTTAAAAATATTGGGTATGCAAGTTTAATACTAATACACTAGCTTGTGTATGAAGGTAAAAGGCAAGAAAGTTAGAAGATGCCATAAATTATAATGGAATTGGTATAATAGAAAGAATTAAATTCTAAATATATTTTCATTATTTCAAAGTTCCAATGACCTTAATTGAAGAAGCTCAATTTTTAAATTCTAATACCCAAAAGGTTCTTAGCCATCGTCTACAGTCATACTGTGGAAAGAGAGTGTATGTTATGTAAATATGTAGGTTTTATGGGTCAAAAAAAGGTTATAGGTTGCCAATATATTAATAATGGTCTTTTAATGATCAATGGTTTGTGCTATAACCTTAAAATCCAAAATACAAACAAAGTTCCAAGGACAATCAAGATTTCAAAGACTAACACCTACAACCACCTTTAGAGAAGGCATAGTACATAAAGGACAATGAAGTATGAGAATGTTAATGTGGGTGGAAAGCAGAATGCGTGAAGCAATAATTGATAATATAAAGCATTATCAGAATATATTGGTACTTTAGGATCAAAAATAAAACTTATCTATGGATTTGGAGAGACCTACAGGTTTGTTAGGCAATGTATGTTAGTTTCAAGATGGAAAGTAGACAGAGTTCATGAAGGAACATTGGAGTTTGGCTTGGATTAGCATAAAAATTTCAATGATAGGTTTTTGAAGTGTCCAATAACTTTCATAAGAACCCTAAACACCTCAGACTACATTTAAGACTCCAATACATGTTTGGAATTAGTCCTAACATGGGTGCATTAGTTGGATTAGATTAATTGCCCACATTATTAAATATTGGTTAACATTTGTGTATATTTAATATGTGGTGCATATTAGTTAACTAATGTAAGTAAGTTATGAAAATAACTCATGTAGGTTTTAGGAGAGTGTTTTTAGGAAGGTTTAAGGAAAATAGGTTGTGAGAGATTTAGAGAATAAAAGTGGTTAAACAACCAACCTAGATTTAGTATGAGAGGTTAGTGGAGTTGTTATAGGAATGTTCCTATAAATATGTAACCAAAGTATTGATTAAATGTTGAATTGAATTATTATTGAGCTTATGCTCTTTATGAATATGGGGTAACACCCACATTTGGTATTAGAGTATGCTTCCTATGAGACCTCTCTAAATTTCACCCCACTCATGCTTTGTTTGTTAAGTTGATCAAGGAAATGGGTTAGCATATCCCACAGACCTTTGTGACCCCATTCCCTTTTTCTGTACCCATCCATTTTTTGTGAGGTCAAGTGATGCAAACAAAGGACTAGTAGGATACCATATACCTCATGTGAAATTTTGAGTTCGGATCATCCACCCTTCTTGCATACTTGTCAACAGTACTAGCAGATACCATGGACCTCATAGCAAACCTGATGACATCCATAATCCACTTGCATTTCCTGCCTCTTTCATTATGTTCATTCTATTCATAGTTTTCATCCATTTTGTTCAAAGTGTTCATGCTTAGAATTAGGTTTGTGTAGCCTAGTTTGTGTCTTAGATTTATTCGTTGTTTAGTGTGTTTATGTGAGCACCTGTGTGAATAAATTTCCTACAACATTCTTGGTAGATTTTTTTTGGGTAAATTAAAATCTGTCGAAGAAGAAAAAGAGCAAAGAAAAAATAATTTTTTTGAGCACAATCAAAATCTTTGATGGATGCAACTCCTCATATGCATTATAGATCTGGATTGGCCATAATTCATTGATATTTGTAGATTAGTGTATTTTAAATGTGTAGAGTCGCATTGGCCACAAGAAGAATTCTAGATCGATAGTATTACATACAAAATTCAGATTAGTGGAGGACATATCAAATTGGGCAACCTTGAGACCATATATTCGCATCGACCAGATTCATTTTATGACCTTCATCATAACATATTAGAAAGGAGATCAAATATAAAATATATTATACATCATAAAGATAATAAATTGCAGACTGACATCATAACAGTTGAAATGATGCCAAGTGGAAGAGAGATCAAGATAGAATGACAATGATAACTTGAGTTAGCGAGTTTCAGGTTAGAAATAAATATTATGAACGAACTGGTGAATTAGAGAGGAATTAGATAAAAGAGCATCAATGACATAATATATATCTAAATTAGATCAAGCAATACAAAGTTAGGATAACTATGAATAAGTGAAACTCAAGCTTCTATTAGATTCCTTTATTTATGGCATATAATTTTTTAGGGTTTCCCCATATTTGTTTATATTATTGTTATTGTTATTGGTATACAAAATCAAAACAATAATAATATTTAAAAAATAATAATTTATTATAAAGGGAGATTGTTAAAATAAATATGTAAAGGAGATATAAGTGTTATTTTTTGACAAAGTTTTAAGAGGTTATCTTCATTTGTACTTGGATGCAATTTTGGTAGAAACCAACATCTAATAGATTATTTTTTCATTAAAGGCAGGGGGTAAATACAAACCATAGGAATATCCATTTGTGTCACCAAGTCAAAGTTGCAGAATGGACAAAACCTATAACCTGGAAGATGAAAGCAATAGAAAATCATGTTGTAGCTCTAGAATGTAATGTTCTCTCCCCATGTTAGCACTAAGGGGGGGATTATTAGGAATTAGTCCTAACATGGGTGCATTAGTTGGATTAGATTAAATTCCCACATTATTAAATATTGGTTAATATGTGGTGCATATTAGTTAAATAATGTAAGTGAGTTGTGAAAACAACTCATGTAGGTTTTAGGAGAGTGTTTTTGGGAAGGTTAAAGGAAAATAGGTTGTGAGAGATTTAGAGAATAAAGGTGGTTAAACAATCGAACTAGATTTAATATGAGAGGTTAGTGGAGTTGTTATAGGAATATTCCTATAAATATGAAACCAAAATATTGATTAAATTTTGAATTGAATTATTATTGAGCTTATGCTCTTTTTTAATATGGGGTAACACCCACAATACATACACGTAGCTAGCCTGGATAGTTTAAGTTGCATATCAAACTTGAAAAAAGAGCTAAATGCATGATGGAATAATGAGAAGGGAATTTGGGTCAGAACATGATAATAAGTAGGTAATGAGACTATATAGGTGAGAAAAATCAATGGAATTGAAGAAAGAATTCAAAGAGAATGACTTAGATGACTAAATTGACCTTCAACCCTACACACATAGTCATATACCTATAGCCTGTTTGTCTCATGAGATATTTTTATTGACTAAGGGAGTTAAAGGTATGAGAGAGGGAAAGGTAAAGAATATAAATATTTTTATAGAAATTAAGATCTCATTTAGATCCTCAGATTTAATATACAAATAATGAGAACCCTGCCTACTCAGGGAATGCAAGCTATAAGCCTGCCTACTTTTGAGAAGTATTTGCTTGTTTGAGAGGTTTAAAGGTCTATAGGAAGAATGAGGGAAATTAAAATATTCAAATATGATTTCATGGAAATAGTATAACTCCATAAATCCTTCAGATTCACCTAAATTGAAGTAAATATTGGAAACTCTGTTTAGACCTAACAAGCCTAATTACATACATAGACCTAGAAGGGCAGTTATAAGAAAGTGGTTATTTGGAGTTAAATCGAGAAGTTTGAGGGACCTAAGGAGATGGTAATGAGTATGTAAAATAATTTCATCAAGTTTATAATCCTTGAAAGTGGAAGAAATGAATCAAATACAACAATTAGGGTCAGGTGAGCTAGTATGCTCAAGAATCCTAGCTTGAGCAATTGAAGGCTAATACAAGGTTAAAGAGATAGAGAGAGTTGGATAATAATGTGAGCAAGTCATGGTGGATGTAGTATACCTATGGAGGTCATTATAAACTCAAAATTATATTCAAGACACCCCCTATGGACCTATTCTCTCTCTAGACCTCATAAACATGCAATCTATTAGTTGAAAGTCTCCTAAACTTGCTCATATCTCCCATAAAAGGATGCATAGTGGCTCAAGCTATTGGGCATAAGAGGAAACCCCTATGTACTTGTTGACTATTTTGATGAAAATTTAAAAATAGGTCAACCAATTATGTTACAAAACTTTTTTAGGGGCCTAATAGGATGTGTCATGGTCATTTTGATGCTATTCTAATGAGCTATTAATCTTGGTCATAGTCCAATTTAGTCCTAAGTCATTCTATGTCACTTAAGGGTCATTAATGAGATTTATATAGTTTACCAAGGTGTCCAAGTGTCCCAATATCTCTTTTAACATCCAATATGTTAGGGACTTGTTAGTCTTATCAGTTCTAACTAAAAACTTGTAGGTTCTTAACTGAAATCAAGAAAACAAGTGAAAAAGGAGGTTTTGGTAGTTGTATATCCTATAGAGTAGTGTGGCACATGTGGAAATCTCATATAGTGACCCGTTAGCTTTCATGACTTCATTTCCATGCTTGATATGCCTTTGAAGTATAAAAAATGGCTAAAAACCATTCTTCTTCTCCATCGATCCACTAGACATACAAAACTAATCAACAAGTATTTTGATGGTATGACCAATATGAGAGGTTCCAAGTCAAATGCTCTTAGTGGTAGATATTAAACTTGTTACAATTAATTTTAATAATAGGAAGTGGAATAATGGTTTCCTATACTTTATAAACCATTTTTAAGAAGTTGACTGTCTCATTTAACTTATTAATCCCCACACCCTATAGATTTTATTCTTGTATGAGCTTGTCCATATAATTTAGTTGGTTAAACTGATTTAAAAAGATTTGGAAATCCTTATTTCATGGTTTCCATTTTTGGTTTCATGTTAGGATATGATTTTATAAGCCAAACATCTTAAGTTATAGGTTGAGTGCACCATTACAAAATTACAGGCATATTTCACCATGTACAGAGGTCCTTGTTCTTAAAATGGTTTCAAATGAATGTGAGGTGATATATTTAATGATTTTAAATTAATATTAATACCCTCTACTTCCAATCTCAGCCTCAAAGGAGATCATCGATGGAGTTACAGTCAAGCATGATAACACAGTCGGTTCCTTACTTGTAATCAACTGAGTCATGGTGTATGGAGGTCCTGAACATGTTCATGAAGATGTCATGAATATTATTAAGAGGTTAGACACATTATTATGACATAAGAAGTCAAACCAAAACATTTAAATGATAGATAGTGGAGATTTTGAGTTGCATATAGACTTGAAGATTCATGTTCACATATGAATGAGTTTTAAGCACTGGTTTCCTTAAAAACTCTAAAACAGAGCCTTAGCCACTTTTGATGCTGCCATATGATGAAGAGACATGGAATATAGGTGATTTTATATGATCCCATATTATATCAATATCATAGGAGAGTTTCATTGACCAAATAGAGTGAGTGTTTAGTCTCAATGTGCGATGTAAATGAAGTCCCTAATTCATGCAACTCTTTACTGCAAACTTTCAATGTTACTACAATGATTGGAACCTCAAATGACTTTACAGTCTAAGATGGTAGTTTAGAGACACCTCTCCATGTTAAAGTGATCTATATATTTTTAAGGCACACTAATTAATATAAGTAACATTAAGAGGTGTAGAAGTACCAGGTATGGACCTGCATCAACACCTGTAAGTGTGCCTTGTCCTAAAAAAGCTCACTTACAGTTTGACTGTGAGTACTTACAGATTCATGGTGTGAACTAAGAGATAAGCCTTGAAAACATAAGTACTTTCTATTTGAATTTGGTTCCAATAATCCAAATTTATTCCATGAGGTGTAACACAATTTCAATTTTTTCAGGTCATCTACAGGGTCCCTTCTTGCTTCAAGGATGGTCACCTACAGTCAGTTGTAGGGTGACAATGTACTAACATATGATTGCCTAGTCTTATCATAAGTATTTGTGCATGATGATATAGGTTCAAATGAGTGGGAATGGATCCTAAAGGACTTAAATATGCTTTTAAGGTAGTGCATAATGTATAATATGCAAAGTTCACCTATAGGTAGACTCTTTTTATGAGGAGAAACACAGTCACAGTAACCTGTGAACTAGGCCTATCAAGTAGAAGGTATGTCTTGAAGAGTTAGAATATAGGAATGAATGTTGAAATTCCTAAGAGATATTTGAAAATTATGACCATATTATGAAACCCCCATAGCATGGAAACATAACATGGATGAATCCCTAACAACAACCTACAACTAGTACACAAAATTCTACACATTGTCAGTGACCATCCGATAAATTTACATTAAGGGTTTTGAATTTGGAGGGGAAAATGATGTGATCCAAACCTAAAATATGGTACAAAACTCCCCCATCACTTTTTCAAGACTCTCATAGGCTTGTTTTACCTGAGGCAATAGGGGAAGTGCCCTCTGTTCTATTTCAAATAGAGGGCACTCCCAAAGAACTAAACCCTACAAACTTAGCATGAAAATGGTACATATATGAGTTGAGAGATTTTGGAACTCTATATAAAGGTGTATGAGGTTTCTTTAAAAATTAAAAATCATGACTAAAAACTCACAAGTGTTAAGAGTCCAACATGATGGCCGAAGAACACATAGGTGCAGTCAGACCTACTAGGCCTTGACTAGGCCTAAATCCAAAAAGGGGGTCTAATACCACTTATATGGATATATGATAATTGAAAAACATTGGATCAACTTCATAGGGAGATATAATGTGGGAAACAACCTTTGTTTTGTAGGGGAGGTAATAGAGGAGTCATTTCTTGACTTGAGAACATGGTAGGGTATGCAAAATAAAGAGAGAATCTCGAGAAGACAAGTTTAGAAGCTCATATGTGTACAGACACATAGCATGGGATCCTAAGGAGTTGGGAGATGTTGAAGAGGGTCATAAAAAAGTTTCTAGTGGCATTTTTCAAAATATTAAATGTAAATATTGTATGAACAATCTTTAAGAACCAAAACATCTTAAAACCCTCTAAAATCCTTGATAAGGACCCGATGGGAAATACAAAGGAGAGAAGGAATCTAAGAGGGTATATAATGACTTTGGAGATGATTGGAAGTTTCTAAGGACTCTCCAGGGCTCTTTCCCACTAGATTTACAAATACCCTACTTATACAAACAAGGTGTAAAATGGATTTTCTTGATAGATTTATGTGTTGTGTAGGTACATAAGGGTTTCAAAAGATGAAAATCAATTTAGGAGTTAGGATTGGATGTAATATAAACTCTCATACTCATTTTTTTCTTCATAAAATATCACATGTACCTTTGCAAACAACTTTACTTCAACCAATCTAAACTGGTATAGTGAATAAAGAATGATCACCAAATGTGAAGGTGAAAACTCCAAGTAGGATGAATTTTAAGGTTTTCATTATGCATATAGAGACATGAGGACCATTTAAAAGTGTCATAAACCCCATTTTACATATTTTTTTGAGAAAATTATGAACATATTAGTGCCAAGTGTGAGGGGTGAGTGAAAGGAGAGTGGTTGTGACTGCAGGTAGTGAGAACACTTATATAGAAGAATATTGATGATTAGGGACACATATAGTGTATGTTGGATCATTTTTATAACCCTTCATTCATATTTAAATGATCTAATATATACCTATTCTACTATGGAGCACTCAAAGAAGGCCAAATGATGAAGTCAATTTTCAAAGAGCAAGTTGGAGAGTGTTACGCCACATTTGAGGAGTTTCATGCCTTTGAAGGAATTTTTTCCAGTTATAAATTGCATGGTATGTTATATATTAATTTATTATGTATATGTTTATCTCAACTTGACAAGTGGATTTGTGACTCTTGAAATTCATTCTCCTCTCTCCTCTCTCAAATTCCATAAGTACTAGCCATTTTGGCTCTTGTTTTAATAATTCCACTCCATGTATGGCAAATCCCTATTGGTTTGATGTTGTGTTTTTCCTTTGAAAAATAAATTAAATCTAGTTTTGAGTTCATGCACATTTTTTCTAAGTGTTTAAAGTGATGAATGGTGAGGTCTATTGATAATTTCTATCCTTGCTTCTCCTTATCCTTTAATGTTTATTCAAGAATTCCCATTATAACAATTCATATAGAGTGTATCTAGTGTGTTAGGTTCCATTAAAGTGTAAAAGTGTCCTTAAATACAAAAATCTAATCTCTAGTTTACTTACCTTGATTTTTCTCATGCATATCACCTTTATATTTAAACACTGAAGTTAGAACATCTTAGGACTTTGAAGCTAGTTTGTATGTTTTATTTCTTAGTGAAAGAAGTATGATAGCATAGTGGAAATATTAATAGTATATCACCCCCTTATATTATATTTGTTTCATACATACTTTATCCCTTTTCCCATAAGCAATCGGTTAGTTTATGTGAAAGCACTTCAAGGCAAATTCAGGGAGCTAGCTCTTAAACCCAGAGGTCTACTTCTACTATAGGTAAACCCACATTCCTAGAAGTATTCCCATGTTTCCCAAATCTTAGAGTAGGCTTGAAAAACATAATATAGGGTGAAATATTTGGTGAAAACATTTTTGGGATGCTCGGTGGGACCCATTGTCCTAAAGATAACTTGTCAAGGTGAATGTTGGTCTTGACAACATCAGCTGCATATTGGTGTTCTATTCAACATTTGGAAACTCCATTCAAGGAAAAATCTAGTTGTAGACCATTGTGTTGTTATATATTTTCTCTCTTATTTCATGGTCCTTACTAGGTCATATTCTAGTAGAGTTTTTAATCCTACTAATCCACCTATTCAACCTGGACTTCCTCTTGAATTTTAACATCCTCATCCTATTCTTCCCTTCGAAGAGAAAGAGGCCTTTTCTAGCCAAGATGATCAAGAGAGTGAGGAAGAACTTGAGGATAAAATAGGATAGGCAACATTCCTTCCCTACATTTAATACTTAAAATCCAATCCATCTTGATTCATATGATGCCATTCCCCCTAATGCTATAAAGAGTGTGCCTACATTCAATGGTGAAAGTCATGTTACACCTAGTGAACACATCAGGATATATCTAATTTATGTAGTTTCCACAATGTCACTGAGGATAATATTTCCATTAGACTCCTTTCCATGTTCCTTATAGGGAAAGCACTTGATTGGTATAGGAATTTTCTTGGTAGATGCATCAAAACATGGGATGACTTTGGAGTGTTGCTAACTTCAAGGTTTGAAGATGAAAGTGACCACTCTTCGCTCCTAAATCAACTCAATGTGCTCCAAAGAGCTCATAAAGAAATAATTCATGAATTAAATGAAATATTTCAAAATTATTTACATAGGTTGCCTCCTCCCATGAAACCACCTGCTATTTTTATCTTCCCTACATACTTGAGAGCCATTGGTACTGATATTGTTATCATGTTTCAATCCATGGGTGGTTTTAATCTTCCTAAGACATATGAAATTACTATTGGAGATAATAATTGCCTCATTAAAGATGGAAATCTACCTCTTAAAGTTTCTATGCCTCTACTACCTAATGTTTTTTCTACTGCTCTAAACATTGCCCAAGTTCCAAGTAAAAATACCAAGACTAATATTGCTCCTAATAAGTCAAATGATGCCATGGATAAAGATACATATACTCAATGGTTATAAGTTAATCTTAAGTAATAAAATATTCAACTAGGTGATAATAAAAACCTCTATCCTTATCAATAGAAATATGGTCAACAACATGGGAGAGGGAGAGGTCAAGGGCAACCTAATTTCAATAGGCCTTCCAATGTGTATAATCTTACTTCCATAACCAACACAAAAGAGATGGTACTGATGCATAACATGTTAGTGCAAGAATAAGAGTGGAAATAAGGCCAATTATTGAATGCTAGTGAGGGTAGAGAATAATCTCTATTTTCTCAAGGAGGAGTCACTCCTCTCCTATCAGCTGAAGATGAAGTCCTAATGCAAACAATTCAAGGTTGGCAGCCTAAAGGAGAAAGCTTCACTAACTTCCTAGTTGAGGACACTTTTGTGATAAATCAGGAAATTCTATTAAAAAAAAATATATAACTAATAAAAAAGCTTTAGGAAGTGATAATAATGTGCCTAAAAGTTTATCTAATCCTACTATAAGGCATCAAATCATGACTACAAGCATGGCAGTCCCAAACACTCCCACACGTCCTCCAAATTAGAATGTGGTAAGGTCTTCTCAAGGTGATTCAATTCCTCAAGTTCCAAAAACTTATTTTCATCTAAGGAATCAAGTTAAGGTAAGAATTTATGCTCTCAACATAGTAGATTCATTGAATAATTCCAAGGCATCAATTTCCCTTTGGGATGTCCTTCATATGCATGGCCAAAAAGAACTCCTTCAAAAATAGTTGTTCACTATCCCTAATAATCATCCATATTAAATTAAAATAAATGATCATGTTTTACTTACAAATTACCCTAAAAAACATTATGGAACCATATACCAAAGCTGAGAAACCTCCACCCTTTTACCTCACTCTTATTGTGGGTGATAAACTAGTTCATAACTGCATAGTTGATTGTGGATCTTCTACATCAGTCATGCCCAAAGTTATAGTGATAAGTTGGGCCTAAAGTTATATGGTAAAACTATAAATTCAATAGGGTTGATAAAAGGATTTAAGGTTTTCCTCCATGATTATCTTAGTTTCCACATCCTCCAAGACATTGTTGTTGTGGATTTGTCTGCTCATTTTGTAATCTGCCTTTCAAGAGATTTTACAACCAAGATAGGTGTCTACCTCTCAGTTGATTGGTCCTTCTTGGCCTTTAGGAAAAGATATGGAACCAAGGTAACCATAAGAACTCATCCACTTTCAAGGTTTCACATTGAGCACTATGTTGAAGCAAGTTCTAACTTGAATTATGTAATCAATGAGAAAGAAGATCCTAATGTGGATGATTGTGCTTCTTCTAAGCTTGAGGGAATAGATGACTTGTTTCTAGATGAGTATGGTGTAGATGCTTATGAGCATGATCCTTATGTATAATTTGATAAAACTGACCTTGGTACCTATATCATCCATGAAGAACCATTTGAACAAGTTGAGGTACGTGTGAAACATTCTTTCTCACAAGATGCTAAGAGTAACTACTTGATCCATGCATATGATGATCATAGATTGAAGAACCTGATTGATCACCATAGTGGGAAGAATGATGTATTTATGCCTATTATTGATGAAGCTACCTTTGATGATGACATTCATGAGGAAGAAGAAGATGACTTATGGCAAAGGTTTAATGTCATATGTTAAGAATTTGATCAGTTAAGTAATGTTTATTCCCCTCCTAAGAAGTATTATATCTAAAATATTTGCTAATGAGTCTAAAAAACATGATTTTGAGTGTTTCATCAAACATGAAAAAGAGTGTTATGTTGTGAATGAAGATAAACTATGGTAAAGGTTTAATGCCATATGCCAAGAATTTGATTAGTTGGGTAAGACTCCTTTTTATCTAAGAGATTGGATATCTGATGTTAAGATTACTAATGAGACTAATGAGAAAGTTTTTGAGTGTTCTTTAAAACATGAAAATGAATGTAATTCTATTTTTCAAGAACCTACAGTCATAGAGAAGCCTAGTGAAGTCAAGGCAATCATGTTTGTGCTTGAAGAGCAATCAAGTTCTCTACATGAAGTTAATACTCCTTCAGAGGTATTGGAATTATTAGCTAATTTTGGCTTACATATGGAAATTTGCTTAGATGGATCAATTTATAGAGGTCTTGGAATGGTTTGAATAGATGATCAGAGTTCTGGATGGAATGAGAGGACCAAAGGCTTGGAAACAAGTCTAGGATTATAAAGTGAAAAAGACCAACATGTTCTCACAGTGTTGTAAGCATTCAAGGGAATGAATCATGTTGTACAAAGTCTTATATGTTTATTGGATCCTTCTAAATGGACAACAGTTTCTTTCACAAGCCTAGAAGAACCAGACTATCATGATACATCATGGAGAAGTCAATGGGTCAGCTTGATTGTGTATTTAATAAGTTCACTTAAAAATCCTATCAGGCCAAAATATCACATGGACATGAAGTTATTCATGCCTAAATAATGCTTTGTAAATTTGGTATCTTTTTGATCTTGATATCTCAAGATATAGGTCTTTAAAGTTGAACTTATAGAGTGGTACATGTGTGTAGACACCAATTTTGGGCCTCGTGAAATAGCCATTTAATTTCAAATATTTCTAAAGATGAATGTAGAGCTGATAAGTGTCAAGATCTCAAGTACCCAAATGAATATCTAACAATGCACATTGACTGATAAGTCCAGTGGGCCCAAATAGATTAATGGAACACATTTAATCATACCAAAGTAGATTGACAATGAGTAAGGAGTCAACAAGTTAGTGACTCTCAAAGAAGAATACAAATCTACCAAGTGTCATAACCATGGTAAATTATAGATAAATCAATAGAGTGTATTTATGCTATGTAAAAGTATATTGAAGGTGCATGTAAGGTCAAAGAGTTAATGTTCTTGAGATTGAATGTGAGGCTGACACATGGCATAAGCACGCTAAATCATGGAACTGATAGTAGGATCCCATAAAAGAATGTAGAGATGACAAATGCCATAATCTAGAAGGCCAAATTCAAGATCAATGGTTGACATTAAAATTAAAAAGCTAAGGGACTTCAATGGAGAGCAAATGTGACCTAAGGTCAAACTAGGGCAAATATTTCAAAGGATGCCATTGAAGCTCAGTCGAGATCTCTATTGGAGGATCCAAAGCATGTAGACTCAGTTTTATTATGTTTTTAACATCATGTACAATAAGTACTTGGTTACCATAAGGGTCAAAGGTAGAATAGGTCTATTTATACCTAATATAGTTTAAAAATGATGCTACATAGTCTGTAAGCTCTTCATCGATATTATAACTATATGAAAACCAATAAATGAGATTGGTTTTCAATCTATAGTGAAGATCTATGTTAAAATTAGAGTAAGGATAGGTTTGAAGTGTCTCATCTATTGACATGGATATATCTTTGATAAATAGGTACCTACAACTGCTAAAAGTAGACTTAGGCATGGCTCTATCAAGTCTATGGGTATAAGGACCTTGCCCTCGTAATGAAGCAACTGGAAGACAACGTGAAGTCCCAAAATAGAGAACTGACACTAAATTGATCAAAGGATGGTGGAACATTCATAAAAAGTGGTAGCTCAATTAATGATCTTAGATGGCATGCTCCACCTCTCTCTCCCCTTTATATATTTCATTTTCTAACACATTGTAACTTTCTCTTAGTTTTTAGAAGAGAAGATCTCTCTCACTTTTGAGAGAAAATACTCTCTCAATTCTAGAAGAGCAGAGACTCTCATTTGATAAGGTTAGACCCTGTCAAAATTTGTATGAAAGACCTCTTGAAGCAATAAATACTTTATTTACCTATCTCTCCTCTCTGATTATGTGTAGTAAATCTTGTGCATGATGGCATTGTGAAGGAGAATATTTCATGCCCATTATCCTTCTTTCTTTCTCATTTTTAGGTGTCTTCAAGTTAGTTGTAGGTATAATTTAGTGTTCTTTCTATCATTTATGCAAGTTCTCATTGAGTCTTAGAAATCCTCTTTACCTTCATTCATTGCTTCATGAACCTACCTTATGAAACACTTATGCAACTAGCTAAGTTTTGTGAAATTGTGTGATTTAGAATTGTCTTATACTTCCTTGGTGTTTACTTCATACTTATGTGAGTTATCATTTAAATTTGGTGCATCACCATTTTATCCTTCTTAATGAAACTTTAACCCTTCTCTAACCCTTTTCCCAATGCAAACATTAGTATAGGTGATCCATCAAGAGGAAGTCAACCTTCTCTAGAGGTTTAATCCCACCATAGGTGACCCACAGCTTGGGTTTATTCCCGTAGTGTAAATCAATTGGATAGATCCTGAAGAACCCTCTCCAAGGGTGAAAATTTATGCTATAATAGTTTTTGGCACACCTGATGGGACTTAAGTTCAAGGAATATTGGTTAAATTTTGATGCTAGTTTGATCAATTTGTATCAGTTATAGTTTTCAAGCAACAACATCTAGCGACTCCAAAAGATGATTTAACATACTAGTAGCAGGCAGTGACTACATCTCATGCCAAAAGTGACTACAAGGTTAAATTCTATAGGTATTCCCTTTGAATTTGTTTAATTGCCTTTAAACTGAGTAAAAATATTAAGATTTGATAATACACACCCATATAAAGGCAAATTTTTTCCTAAGTCAATTTCAAGGCCTACCCCTAAAAGTAGATCTTTGTTAAACCCTTTCATTGCCATGACAACGCCTAGAGCTTTCCCCTTTGTGGATTTTAATGGACAAAGTCCTCTAGACCTCCCTCAATATGATCCCATTCTAGTAGCATCTCTTAAAAGTGTCCCTTATTTTATTGGAGACCAAGCTACAACCACTTCTGAACACCTCATGGATATAGCCAACTTCTATAACATTCATGATATCAATGAGGAAAATGTGGGAATTAGATTATTAGCCATCTCTTTCAAAGGTAAAGCCGTAGAATTGTATATAAGCCTTATTTCTCACTCTATTACATCATGGGATAAATTATGTAATATATTATAAGACAAAAGTGACCATTTGTCACTTGCAAAACAATTGACCACAATTCAAAGATCCCCTCATGAAGTCATGCAGGAATTCAATACAAGGTTCTAAAAAAATTGGGATAGAATCCTAGTCTCTTTTAGGCCTATCCCTAACTTTGCCTTTCTTTACTATTTAAAAGCTTTAAATAGTGACATTGTAGTAATGATCCATTCCATGGGAGGAAACACATTGCCAAATGTATATGAGGTGGCAAGTAGAGCAAAAAATTGTTTGGTGCAGGTTGACAAGCTTACACCTAGACCACAAATGCCTTTGTTCCTTGAGATTAGAAAACCCCCTATTTCTATTCCTCCCCTTAGTATCATTCCTACTATGCCTATAATTGATACTATACCCTCACCTAAGCAAGAAAAGGCTTCCACTGTAGACACCTAAATCTGGCCACCGATAACTTCCAATCAGGGTTTTAGCCAATTTCCACTCAAAATGCACAATTTGGCCTAAAAACACTAAAACATGCTAAATGATGTGAAACTAACATATTAAAGTGATGATTTTGGCTAGGGTATCACTAAATGGGGTAATGTAATTTATGGGCCAACTAACTTTGATCAATTTATTTTGAGTCAAAATGCTAAATTTACACCTGAGTGTTTTAGATTGCTCTTTCCTATCAAATATTTTGCACAAGACTTGTGCCTTATTTATTTATTGTTGGCAACATCCTAAACATGAATACACATATAACACATCTAATAGTGACTTCCAATTTCAATCCAGTCAAATTTTGGACCAATAACAAGGCATTCTAATCAATTTGGATAATTTGTGCACAATGTGCTTAATCACGCTTAAGAGCTAATTAACCCAAATTAAGATGAATCAATAATTCCATATAATTTTTTTGAATACTTGTTTTTAGAAATAAATATTGAATATCTACATCATCATTTGACCTCATTTCTTGGGAAGGCATCCCTAGGCCATAAATGCCACAAATATCAGGATTCATGCCCTCCATGCCTCATCAATGCCTTCCATGATGCCCTCCATGCCTCTTAATTTCCCCTTATTCCAATGTCATGATGAGGATAATTACAAACTTAATTCCAAAAATTGAATTAATTCTCAAACACACATCTCAATCTTGAGATGGATGGTTGAGGTTAATTATGATCAAATCTAAAAATCTATAAATAGGAGGCCTCACAACATCATTTCTAAGCTATTTTGGTGCAAAGTTATTATGCTCAAATATCTTCAAGGATTTGATTATACAAATTTATAATGCCAAATTGATTCCAAACCAAGCCAAGCTAAAACTAAAGGTGCCAAGAAGAGATGGAGGTAGTCAAGCTTCCATTGCCAAGGACTTCATGAGCATAAGCTAAGCAAGCCACCACTACAAAGGCATTTGGAGCATCCAAGGAAGGTGAAGGAATTATTGTTTTTTCATTCCTTGTTTTTTATTTGTGTTTATCATTTGTTTTTGTTAACTAAGCTCTCCCTAGTGTCTAGGCCTAGAGATGTTATGCTATTAGTGTGTTTATTTCATTTTGGAACTAACACCATACTGACCATCCTCTCTTGAGTCAAATTCATAGATCACATAATGGCATGCCTGATGGGACCAAATGTATCCTACACATGAATAAGATCATTTTATAATTTTAAAATATTTATTTGAGCTCTTCAAACTCTTGCAAATTGATTTTCTAACTTTATTTTATCATTTTTGATTGCCACAATTTTTACATAGTAATCGACATCGGTAGAAATACTGACAACGATTACTTGCTTAATCAAAGTTGATCAGAAAAACTAGCATCGGTTAGATTATGGTTAGCCAGAGTAACCAATGTCAGTGGTAATAACCGACATCGGTCATTGTGTTTTTCCAAAAACATAGACTCGAGAGCTACTTTTTCAAAGTTCATTATTCCAAGCTAAAAAGAGCTTCAAAGATAAAGGACATGCTAACAATTTTGCTACAGGACCAAGCTTGATATTTGTTCAAAACATGTTTAAATCACCTTTGCATGCTTAAAAATAAATTAGGAACCTTGTTTTGGGTATTTAATAAAGAATTTAGATGTTTTTGGTGAATTTTTTTTCAAAATTTGCAATTAAGACCAAGGGGTCAAATGAACACCACCTCATGTTTTAAATTTGGGCTTAAAAATGAACTCACCTTTCTAAGCTTTTTGTATTCACTTAGTTGTTTAAATTAAACTTTTATTTGGAAAAAAGAGGAGTGTTGTGTGTATGCTCTTCTATTTGTCCCCTTTAGGGAACCCTTGGAATCAAAAGCACCATTCCTATTTTAAGTAGCCTAGTCCAAGGCTTATAAAGAATGTCATCTGAAGCACTCCCCAAAAACTCATCAAAGTTTGGGTGACCTTGAAAATGACCCTAAAGTCTTTATATTAGTATTTTATTTTCATGCAAAGTTGTCTTGCGAGGGGGATGCCATCACCTCCCACATGTTCTTTAGGGAAGCTTTGACTTGACATTTCATCTCCTGGCATTGACTTCATTTGGCTCCTTTGGAGTTGGACACAAGATGTAGTGGTACTTTGGACATTGCACTACATTGAGAGAACAACAGGATGTAGTAGTTGCAAAAAGGACTAGACCTTTTTGCAACAAGTCAAGTGATACAGATCCAAAATCCATGCTTTTCTTTTGTATTGTTTGACGTGAAAGTCATTATGCAATTGATTCCCCTAGATCATTAAAAAAATTGTTAGATCTTAGACAAATCCTCACTTGTCGTGGAAGTATTGTTGGTGCAATGTGCACCTCAAGGTCCATGTCACAATACTGTCATTTGAGAGAAGGGGGGGGTGTAAGAACCCTACTATATAATGTGTATTTACTTTTGCATAAACACTAAAAATCCTCTCAAATGACGTATATTGATGGATTCCAACAATACCAGGCAACCTTGTCAGTTTAGGATCTAAGAACAGTTAATTAGTTGGTCTTATCCTAGTTTAAAGTCTTGTTTGGAGTCCAAACTTGGTGTAAACAAATAGTCCAAAACTAAACACATAGTCCAAATTCTATTTTGAACAAAGAGGCATTATGCTACCCACATAATATCATCAATTTTCCTTCAAAAGGTTTATCAAAATATTGAGAGTCATATCATGCACTTTGGCACAATTATGCTGCCCAAATTGAGTCTAGACCTTTACCAAAATTGTTTAAGTCCTTCACTTATAATCTAGATTCAGAATTACACCTTTATAAGTTCATAGGGTTGATGTGTTAAGTGGATTCGCTATTTGTACTAAACTTGAGGAAACTTAGGTTTAATTTCTAATTTGGGTTGAAGGATATTTAAGACCCATAATCATTATCATCATTTAATAAAATTAAGCTATTTTATGCTAAACACTTGCACTTTAAGTCTATACACCACAACATTTTGAGTCAAGAAAGGTAGTGTTATGTTGTCAAAAGTGTAGGAAATCATATTTGCCTTAGAGAGTCTTTGAAACAAACCTTTTTTGTCACACCTTTTGGGTAGTATAGCATTGTTACGCTGCCCAAAACATTTTAAACATTGTTTCATAGACCCCTTTGCATAGAGTTCCAAATTTGTTCCTATATTTTTCAGACCAATCTGAGTGTACTTTTGTGATTTTTTGTCTAAAAGAGTTATATTTTTCAATTTTGTCTAGCTTGATTGTCCAAAACAACCTAATTTTATACCATTTTTTGTGAGAAAATAAACTATAGCTAAAGTGCCTTTTGTTTTATACCTTATACCTAGTTGACTAAGTTCATGTCCAAGAATCAAATTCCTAGTGTTTGTTAGAAGTGTTTCAAATCTGTTAGATCAAAACTTTCATTTATTTTCAAAGTTTAGCTTTTGACATCATTTGACCAAGAGTCCTAGCACATGGCTTGTTTGAGCCTAGCTTTTGATGTCGCGTTTGGCCAAAAGACCTAGCAACTTTTAAATTCCTAGATTAGATTGATTTGAAACACTTTAACCTTAGAGTTTGGCATTTTGATTTTTAGACCATTTACTTTCTTATCTTGGTGTGAATAGTGAAATGTTAGATATTTTACGCTAGCTTGTTTCCTCATAAACCTTTGCATAAATCTATTGATCCTTTTGATAAATCTAGACTAAGTTGGAACATCATCTATTTTAGACATTATTCTTTTTAGAGTTTGTAGAACTCTTTGACCTTTTATCACAAAGCATTTAATATGGATCCCAACATGTATTCCTACACTCGTAGTGGACTCATGTAGAATTAGGGATTAGTAATGTGGTTGTGCAGGAAGAAATGGTGTAAGACCCCTATGTGGATAATATTGATTATGAGATGGATTCTTATCCCTCTTATAATACTCAATCAGGGGCACAAGGCCAAGATCCATTGGCTAAATATTTGGTTAACACACCACCTTACACAAAATAGGACCAAGAGCAAACCGTGCAATACCTAGCTACAATACCCATGATAGATGAGCTAGTTCTTCAACAGTCATATTCTACTAATACAGCTTCCACGTATGATCCATTTTTGTTTAAGTGACATTTTTTAGAAAACAAGGATGAAATTTTGGTTAGAGCCATTGAGGTAGGGGCTAAGTTTCCAATAGACTTCCCCCATGAAAATTTTCCAAGTCTAGTAAGAGTGCCCCATAATATCATTTATGATCAACAAGCTTCTTCTAGCAATCCTATGGCTCTAGTCCAAACAATTTATCAAGACCCTAATATATCTGATCAAAGCAAAAACATCATGGAAGAGCACTTTAACCAAATGTAGACAGCATATCAAATAGATTTGAATCTAGCACATGATTTCAATCAGATGAACATGGTAAGTGAGCCTCTCATTGACCTAGTTCCTTTAATAGGAGTGATGACAGAGTTAACTGGACAAGAAAATCCAAATTTTGACCCATTCATACAAACCATTTCAATAGATAAATTGATGCATATGCCCATTATTGCAGAAGTGTCTTCGGCCTCTACACTGAACAGTGAGCCAAATGTAGTAGATAATGTGCAAAAAATGTCCAGTCTTAATCAAAGTGGTACTAATGTGTAAAAAATTAGCCAGCAACATGTGCTTGTAGTTAATCCTATGAATAGGTCATCATACCAAGGAGTAGGGGTTTCTACACCCCAACCTCAACCAGCTGCTTCCTTGAGTGTACAACCTATGGGGTTAGGTAATCAAACAATGACTAATGTCACACCTCAATGACATAATGTGACGAATCTTACTCCCCCTCAATATGTAGCAAGTAGTATTAGACAACAATAGACATAGTATAGTGTATTAATGCAACAAAGGATGAATATATTGCCACCTCATTCAAGGGTAACAAATGTTCCACCTCACCAAGTAATGACGAACATACCTTTTTAGTCATAGACTAATATGCCAATCCAAAACCAAGCAATGAATAGTCAAAAACATGCAAATATTTTCACTTCCTCATAGGGATTCATGCAACAAAGAGGTCCTCATGTTTCTCAAGTACCTCCTAGACAACCATTGGTTCAAAATGTGCCATAAATCCAAAGACAGGGTCCTGGTCGACAAGTTTCCACTCAACAAAAAGGTTTGATTAGTCAACAACATGTCCTTTTTCAACCACAATAGGCATAATATAATTATATCCCTCCATCTCAACCACAAAATCCCCTAGGTTAAAATTTTATCACCAACCCAAACCATAATATCATGCAGCCAAGTGTACAATTTTAAGTACATCTCAATCCATGTATGCATATTCCTGGTCCATTCCCAAACCAAACCAATATACCCTAACAGGTATCTTCATCTTACCTTGGTTAAAGTGTTCCACTTGTGACCTCCCAACCATCTATACAAACCCAAATTCTCCCTCAAACCAATATTCCATCTAGTTTCCTATCCCAAGAATTGTAACATATGAAGGATATAATTGCTGCCATTTAGGCTAGGAAGTAAACCAAAATGTTCAAATTGGATGATGTATGCTCTTATCCATTCAAAATGGAGTATTTGTAGATACCATTTCCTCTAGGATATGAACCATCAAAATTTAATAAATACAAAGGGAAAGGTGATCCTAAAGCTCATTTGACCAAATTCTTTGTCACATGTCAACCAATGGCATATATCAACATATACCTTTTGTTGTTGTTTCTAAGGAGCTTGGATGGACAAGCCTTAGAGTGGTTTTTGAGTTACCCAAAAACTCAGTAGCAGATTTTGGTGGTTTTTTTGATAAGTTTGTGCAACACTTTTCCTATAATCTTGAACATGAGATTTCATTAGTGGACCTGACACATGTAAAGCAAAAAGTTGGGGAGAGTTTTGCAAGTTATTTATAGTGATGGAGATCCCTTGCAAGCCATTTCACCCATAATTTACCAGATAAATAATTAACCGTTATGTTTACCAAAAATTTTCCTAGTGAGATAGCTTACCATCTTGAACTACAATGTGTGCATACTTTCAAGGAAATCATTAACAAAGGTTTATTGATTGAGAGGACACTCATCAATAAAGGAGTCATCAAGCTTAATTCAACTAATCAAAATCAAGGTACCAATCAGGAAATGACCAACATCCCATCTAAATGCAACCATCACAATTAGCATAGGCCAATAATCATGAAAGATTAAAGCAATTCAACCATGATAAGAATGTTGTGGGAAATGGAGTAACTGAATCTCATCATGTCCAAACTATGCAAACATCATCTATACCACCTTTTCATCTTAATCCTACCTAGAAACCTCTCCACCAATGTACTAAGCACCACAACCAAGACCTGGACAATAAATACAACCTTTACCATTGCAAACCCCTCCTCCTAAAAGAACTGTCCCTACACATCATGTCTTTAGTGATCTAGGAGAACTTATTGAGTCTATATTTTGTAAGCTTACCATCACTAATATGATTAGTTGGCCCATACCAAAGCATTATCTACAAAGCATTCCTTATCTGGATTGGTACCGTGAAAACAAATTATGTGACTATCATCAGGTCAATGGGCATAATTTACGAAGACGTGTCCAAATCAAGCATTTAATCAAGAATATGTTGGAGAATGGGGAGATAAAATTAGATAATGATGATTCCACTTCTAATCAAACTCTTGAGATCTACTAAGACCCCTTTCCCTGACATAAAAATCACTAACAATATAACAATCAACAAAAACAACAATGGCTAGCGTAGTAACAAAAGCAACAATATCAAAATCAAAGGTTGAACTAGTAGAACTAACAAAATTAGTAGCACAACCCACAATGATAGAATATACGACAAAACCAAGGTCAAAATGGTAACAACCAACAAACCTACCATGTATTTGTACATGACTACAACAGGGTTGTAGGTCATATTGTAGGGGGTAACATTAGTACCATCTCCATTAATCCTAGACCACACACTAATCAGCCTAGACCATTGCTAAACAACAATATTCAACCAAATTACATGAAAATTCCTTCTTTGACCTAGGAGTGCATATAGGCAAACCAACAAAATAGGACTTCCCCTTTTGTATCTTATAGCGACAACTCATTCTTGCCACATGACCACATGCAAGTGCATCAACAATTGAGACTTGCCTGCCTGGTCCCACACCATTCCCATCATTGATTAGCAATAATGGTCCAGTATTTGATCCTAATTGTGCAATCACAACTCAAAGGTCAAAGATTACTATCCCAAGCCCAAAACCATCTACCACTTTGCCTATCATCCAACCAACCGTTCAACCTCAAAATAAACCATTCACTACTGACCAAGACAAGAAGTTTGATATTGTGAAACAATTGCAAAAGACACCAGCATACATTTTTATTTTAGATTTGCTATGAACATCAATAATCCATAAAAACATCTTGAATGAGTTTTTGAACCCATCCACTATTGTTAGTGACATATCCCCTGATAAATTTCAAGCTTTGGTTGGACACCTAGCTCCAACCCAACAAGTCACATTCAACCAAAGTGATATGTCTTCCCTTGGCCCACTCCATAATAACCCATTGTACATAGAAGTTTGTATCAGATGGGATAAAGTGAAATGTGTCCTTATAGACAATGGATCTGGCCTCAACATAGTGTCTCTAAAGCTCATCAAGCTTTTTGGGTACACAATGACATATCTCTAGCCAAAAATAATAACCATCAAAGCTTATGCTAATCAGGAAAGAGAATCACAAGGAACCATTAGTTTGCTAGTTATCATTGGGCCTTTAACCATGATACACTTTTCCATGTGCTTGATATCGAGTTATCATACAACATGCTTCTAGGTAGGCCTTTGTTTACATGAGATTCGTACAGTCCCATCAACACTGCACTAATGTATCAAGTTTTCCCACTCAGAGATGGAAGTGAATATTCTAACAGATTTACACCCATGAGCACTGCAAGTATTTTGAGGTCAAGTTTCAAAACTATAATTATCAGTAGGGTATGAATCCAATTTCTAAATAGGATAAAAGAAAAGCTATATTTATTGATCCTTCACCAGATAATTGCATAGATCATAATACCTTGGATTCTCTTTCCCACATACTACCTCCTGAAGCTTATAATCATTTCACCATTTTAGATAATAGATAGGGAAAATATGTGACCCATGATATATTTTATATTTCCAATCTTCCATAGAATTTGAAAACCTTTAGGCGACCTAAAGTCATCCCTTGTATGCGTTGGTAACAAAAGAACAAAGATAAGGGACTGGTCACATTTGTACCAGCATCTGGCCTAGAACCTGACCCTCTTGAAGGAGATGAATCATGGTTATACAATGATGACCAAGCTGATTATTATAAAAATGCAAAGTATCCTATTCCCAATATGATCATAGAGCATCAAAATTATGAAGGAAGAGGCCTTGAACTAAATCAACAAGGAACTATCGAGCCAATTTCTATGACTAAGTATGAAAGACCTTATGGACTTGGATTTAAACTGCCTGGGGATGCCCCATATATCTTATTCAAAATCCATCACCAGTGACTACTGATGATGATGCTGATAATGAAGTAGAATCTGATCATAGCCTTACCTTTGATAACCTATCCAAAACTAACCTATTTGATAACAATGCCATTTGTACCCTTACCTTTGTCATTCATCGTAACCCATTACCATTATATTATCCTCAACTGATAGATTAGGACCAACAAGAATCCAGTTTGCAATAGAGGTAAATATCAGGACTCCATCAGACATGAAATGGATAAAATTAGGAGCATCTCTCATTGAGGAGGAATGTGATGTCTTTTCAGCTCTGTTGAGAGAGTTTGTGGATATTTTTACATGGGCCTATTCTGACATGTCATGTTTAGACCTCACCTTGGTTCTGTACCACCTTGTGGTTAATCCTAATACCAAACTAGTAAAATAAAAGCTATGTAAGATGCATCCTTACATTGTTATATTGGTAAAGAAAGAGTTGGAAAAAATCTTAGAAGTCCGATCCATTGACTACTCTGAATGGATCTCTAATGTTGTACCTGTTAGTAAAAAGCTTGAAGGGATTAAAATTTGTACTAATTTTTGAGACATCAACAAATCTTGTCTAAATATGATTTTTCCTTGCCTAATATTGACATGATCATCAATTCCATGATAGGTTACGAACTGATTTCACTTATGGATGGATTTTCAAGATATAATCACATCAGAATAACACTAGAAGATCATCATAAAATAGCATTCACCACTCCATGGGGAACATTTTGTTATTAGGTGATGCCATTTGGACTTAAGAATGCTGGAGATATATATCAAAGGGCCATGACTTTCATATTCCATGATATGATGCATGATATTGTTGAAGACTATGTTAATGACATATTAGGAAAATCCAAAACTAGGGTTGACCATGCAATAGTGTTACACAATATATTTGAAAGACTACAAGAGTATAAAGTCAGATTAAATATAAATAAATATGTGTTTGGTGTAATATTAGGCAAATTAATTGGATTCATCATGTCTCATAGAGGTATTGAAGTCGATCTAGCTAAAGTCCATGCTATAGCCGAGATGCCACCACCAACCAATTTGAAGTAACTTTGTAGTTTGCAGGGTAAGATCCAATCAATCTGAATTTTCATCTCTTAGTTAGTAGATAAGTGCCATCCATTTACACACCTTTTGAAGAAGGGAGTTTCATTTCACTAGGATGATCATTTCCAAATATATTTTTAATAGATCAAAGATTATCTTGTCAATCTACCTATTTTATTACCTCCTATGCTAGGAAAGCCAATCTTGTTATACTTATCAGCTACCGACCATGCTTTGGGGGCACTCTTAGCTAAAAATGATGACAAAGGAAAGGAGCATTCTATATACTAACTAAGTCATACCTTGGTTACATATGAACATAACTATGCACCTATTGAAAAAGCTTGTCTAGTCGTGGTTTTCATAGCTCATAAACTACATCATTACATGTTGAATAATAAAACTATGGTCATTTCAAAAGTAGATCGGCTCAAGTATCTACTGTCTAAAATAGCTTTGAAAGGTATAATGGCTAAATGGATCATGCTTCTAAGTGAGTTTGACATAGAGTATGCCAATCAGAAGGCAATTGAAGGACAAGTTCTTATAGATCAGCTTGCTAAAGCACCTCTCACAGACACCTAGCCACTCACATTTTAATGTCCTGATGAATCGATCATGACCATCATGGACTCACCCCTTGAGGAACAACCCTAGTAACTATAATTTGATGGTTCATTCAATACACATGGATTGGGGGTAGGCCTATTATTTATTATACCACAGGGGGATTTAATCCTTAAATCATTCAGAATCAGCTTTCCTTGTACAAACAACATGGCCGAGTATGAAGCACTTGTAGTGCATTAGAATATATCTCATCTTCAAGTTTATTGTGATTCTCAGTTAATCATCAATTAGGTCATAGATCATTTTTAGACAAAAGATGACAAAATGGTTCCATATAAATCCATGGTTGACACTCCTAAAAAGCAAATTACCAACATTAAGTTTGAGCACATACCGAGGGTTAGTAACAAAACTACAAACACCATGGCTACTATTGCCTCTCTAATTTGACAAATAGATAAATCTAGAGAGTATCAGTTCCTCATCAAAAATTTGTCAGCACTAGCTTATGAACTTTTAACCGTTACCATGATTTATGATATTGTTGGTCCTAATTCTATCTAGTACTCAAACCTTTACAACTACTTTCATGACCAAGTTTTAACACCTAACTTCTCTTGAAAACAAACCAAAGCCTTTACTCATCATTTTTCTCATTATACTCTACTTGGATCCACTCTTTACCATTGTAGTTTTGATGAAACTCTATTTCATTGTTTAACTTCGATAGAGTCTACACTAGCATTAAGAGAAGTTCACGAAGGAGTATGTGGAGCCCATTCTAGTGGGGTAGTCCTATCTAAAAATCTCTTGTGTACTAGTTATTATTGGCCCATAATATATGTAGATGCCACTGTGTATGTAAAGAAATGTGACAAATGTCAATGGCATGCTAATCTGATTCATGCCTCAATCAAAACTCTAAAATTGATGTTGACACCATGGCCATTTTTTACATGGTGACTTGACCTCTTTGGGAAGATTAACCCTACTTCATCTGATAGCCATAGACATATCCTTACTGCTATTTAATATTTCACTAAGTGGGTTAAAGCTATACCCCTCACTTATGTGATTGGAAAGCAAATTTCCAAATTCATCTTTAACCATCTCATCTACCGCTATTATATCCCCTCTGACATTATATCTAATAATGGAGGATCATTCAAGAACAAGGATGTAGAATAAATATGTATTGAATGCAACATCACACAACATTTTTTTACAACATATTACCCTCAAGTGAATGGCCAGGCTGATGCATCCAACAAAACCATCATCAACATTCTCAAAAAGATTGTCAATGATACTAGTTGTGATTGGCACCTCTAGATATTCCCTACCCTTTGGGCATACCATACCAATCATATTACCCCCACAAGAGCCACTCCATACTCACTTGTTTATGGTACTAAATCCATCCTTCCCATTGAGGTCAAATTTCCTTCACTACGCATCTCTTTCAAGCATGTCCTAGATGATCATGATTATCGAGTAGCTCACCTGCAAGAACTAGACCTACTTGATGAGAAATGCATGACCACACTCAATAATCTTCAAGCATATCAAAACCAACTCAAAGGCCACTATAATTAGCATGTTAAGTATAGAACATTTGAACTTGGTTATCTTGTTCTTAAAGAGAAAAAAAATACCATGGCTGAGAAGAAACATAAAGGGAAATTCAAACCAAATTAGATAGGGCCTTTCATCATCACTGTAGATTATGAATCAAGAGCATACAATATTGCAACACCAGATGATGATGAACTTCTGAAGCCAATGAATATTATTCATCTTAATCAGTAATATGTTTGAATGCTAAGGTGTATTATTTGTAAGGATCATTTTAGTTATACCATTTTATCACTATTCTTCTTTGTACAAATATCATATTTTTTCATCTCTTCACTGTATCCACTTTTTGCTTCTATTTTATCGACCCAGTGTGTTCTAAAGCCTAGCCCATTTGACCTTGGTTTTTGTCATTCATTACATAGTTTCAACATCAAGGTATTTGATCAGTTCATCACTTAGTTCAAGTATTTCAGATAGGGAGCATATTTTGGGATAGTGTGACAGAAGTTTTTGGTAGTTACATCCTTCATTTTTTAGTCCTTTCTTACCACCAGTCTCGATACTAATTATAACTGCCTTTGGGAAAATTAATACTATTGACCTATGCCATTATGTCCTAGTTATAACCACCTATGTGCAAACTAGGGGAAATATTAATCTTGACTTACCAACTTGCCACTTTCTATGCCATACTGTGTCTTTTTACCACCTATGCCTATTTTGTTTGAATTGACTATTGCATTGGTTGAATTCCTCCGTTGTAAGGGAGAAACTACAGTGACATGAGGTCATACTCTGGGACTATGTAGGTAGTGCTCAATACTTGTTGAGGTTAGCTCAGTCACCCTTTTCCCCATGCTCTCACTATTTTTTGAGAAACCTAAGCCACACTCTCACTATTTTGTGAGCAACCTTAGTTGAATGCTCTAACCATTTTACGAGCTTGAACCATTTAGTGTCTCATCATTATTGATTAAGTTGAGATACTTCAAACACTTCCAAAAAAAATTAAAAAATTAGTAGAAAAGAACCAAAACATTGACCACTTCTTTGCCTTATTCTCTCACATACTTGCCATTTTTCAAGACCATTCCTATTCTTCTATCAAATCCATTCTATTTGTTTTCTCAGTTATCACATTATTCCCATTCCCTGGGAGAAGTACATTTGGCCTAATGTTTTTTTATTGGATATTACATCCATGAAACTATGTAGGCATCGTTCACTTTCCTAGTGCATATGGAGATAGCTCGACCACCCCCTTCCTTTTATTCTATTCCCCCATTTTGTTTGTTTGTTAAGTTGTCACCTATTTTCTAGGGGCAATGTTCATAGGATTTTTATTACATTGTTTATTTGTTTATTTTTGCTTATTTTGTTTGTTTGTCTGTCTATTTATTTGCTTTTAGTAGAATATGAAAGAATTAATTAAAAGGTGTCAAGAGTAGAGAAAAGATGTAACTTAACATGACCTAACCATAAATAAGGCCACTTGTCATTCCACAAGCCAAGGCAAAAGGCAAATTTAGAGAGTTAGGCAAGGTGTCAAGTAAGGTTTGAAACTTACATGCCAGTTGGAGTAGAAGAACATCTTCAAAAGAATAACACTTGTCTTACAGGACCTAATGGGGTAGTTTCAAAATCCTTTATTATTATAACTCCTTTTGGACACTTGTCTCTCTCTCTTTCTCCTATGCCCTTCTCTCCTCCTCTCACTTTCTCTATATATTGAGCCTTAATTAAGCTAAGATTGTATCCTCCACCTGGGTATGGTGAAACCCTACCCATTTGTAGCCTTTGATGAATGAAGAGTAACTTGGTTTTACCTTATCCATGGACAAGATTCAATATGCATGCTTGATTAGTTGATCTCGCTAAGTGATAGTCTTGCTCCCTTGGCATGTTTGTCCTTGGTTAGCATTTATGTTCATTTTGGAATCTTTTTTGAAGGTCTCTTGAAGTGTAAAATTAAGGTGTAAGTGTTTAGTGAGTAGTATATTCATTAGTTTCACTTGATGACATCTTGACTAGTCCTCCTAGCTCAATCACTATTTCACAACCTTCATGAGAAACATTGATGTAGAGAGGTAGATTTGGATTATTGTAATGTGTAGGTTAGTCTATTATTTGAATTGAAATTGTAGCTAGTTGGTAGTGGTCAAATCATATTTGGTGCACCTCCATTAGATTAGGTTTCTCTCCCTTTTCCTAGTAAGTAGTAGATTAGTGTTTGAGCCTAAGTGATTCATCAAGGGGAGCTAGCCATTTAACCTAGAGATTCACCTCTCCAATAGGGTACCCACAATTTTGAGGTGTTTCTATGTTACATCAAATTTGGAAGGCTTGAAATACATTTCAAAGGCTATAAATTTGATTGATAATAGTTTTGGCATGCTCGGTGGGACTAAGGTCCAAAAGTGTTAAAGAATTCTTGGTGTTATTATTCTACCTATCAACCTTTGGAGGCATTCAAAACATTAATGGAAAATCCTTACATGATTAGCTAAATTTGGTAGCCCTATCGCTTATTCAAAGTAATTTGTGTTTCATTTCATTGTCTTAATGAGGTTATTATGGATGAGTTTGAAGTAGAGTTTAATTTCATGCAAGTTGGTGAAGTTCCTCAAGCCTATATTTTTCCCTATCAGTCCTATGATGAGCCTTATCAACCTCACTATGATCCATATCAGTCATATGAGCCTTATCAACCTTTTCATGAGTCATACCAGTCATATGACCAGGTTTCTAAGCTCAAGATGTTCCTATCCAACATAGTCACTCCTCAAACCAATCCATTTCAAGTTTGAAGCAAAATCTCTTAGGCTATGAGAGGTACATGATAGACCTTAATACATAAAGGGAATATGGTCAAGATATCCCTAGTCATATAATTCATGACATGAGATATTTATTGCAGATAATGAAATAAGAATGGGCACCTTTGAGAGACTAAATTGGCAAAGATTCTTAAGTGAGATGATGGATGTAAGTGGTCTCATTCAAAGCATTGAGGATAAGTTAATAAACCATGAAAAACAATATGTCCAATTCCGTCATCCTTATGTGTCTTCATATAAATCACCTCAACCCTCATATATACCACCCATTATTACCCTAGAGACCATTCCAAGTAAACTTCCAAGTGTTCCAAGTCCTTCATGTGTTCCTCAAACTTTGACTTCTTGAAATTCCATCCGAGAGAGCATTCAAATGAAAATAAGATATTGTTGTTGAAAAACCTATTATTGAGGGCCAAGATACCACTTTTATTCCTTAATAAGCCCCTAAGAAGTCTTTCAAGACTCCAAGTTGGAGTCAAGTGGTTAAGTCATGGGGTGAGCAAGGTGAAACAAGTATAGATTGGGGAGTTGAAGTCAAAAAAGAATCTAAACCTATGCAAGTCTCTCTCACCCCTCCTTAAGAGTCCTCTTGTACCTAATACCAACCCTCTTGTGTTCCTTATCTTCATGAAGCTATTGATCACCTTAAAGAGAATCTATTTCAAGAGAATATATATAATCAAATTGAAGAGCTAGAGTTGAAGATAGAAGGACTTAAATCAAGTCAAAATCAAGAGTTTGAAACCAAAGAAAATTTTATGTGTACTCAAGTCCCATTTCCCTCTCCTAAATTACCTCAAGACACTCCATCTTAGAGATCTATTCAATAAGATATTCAAAACAAGAAGCTCTTAATGAAGAAGTGTGAAAATTAGTTTGTAGCTGTGGAAGAGCCTCAAGTAGGCCATGAAAAAAATGAAACTCTTATTGAAGAGAATTACCCTTCCATTATCCAACTCAACTTAATTTCCATACAATAGTTATTATAAGAATCCACCTTTCACAAGGTTTCAATTTTCAAGAGTAATCCCTCTATTCCAAAGCCCATTCATGAGCCATCCACAATACCTCATATTACCTCTCCAACTCATGAAATTACCCATCACCCTCACACCATATCCCTTATTTATGAGGAACCTTTCCTATGGGAGGAAGTGAAGAAGAAAGAGTTGTACTTGTAGTTGATGAATATTATTCAAGTGAGATTGATGAGGATATTTCCATTGGTACTCCTCTTGGGAAAGAGAAATGCAAATCCATTTTCAAAGAGGAGGTTATAGAAGATAGTCTTGATTATGTGTTTTAATAAGGTGATCAAATTTCATTTAACTTTATTGAGGCTGTAGCTGGTGTTGATATTTAAGTATTTATAAGTAAACAAGTTGAGGTTGACATGGTGCACAATGACCAAGAAAATGAGCTTGAAGAAGCTGCCTTGTAATTACCTCATGATTGCATAGAATAATTTGAAACTCTTGACAACCCTATGGTTTTATTGAAGAGAAAGAGGAATGTACTCTTATAGTTGGTATTATTCATTTTGATCAAAGAGAAGAAGACAAAGATGATTGGCAACAATACATTTAGTCTCTTCAAGAGATTAAAATCCTTTGGAAAGGTATGTTTCTATTGAAGATCATGCTCATGAGGATATTGAACAAGATAAGCTCATTAAAGACAATGATGTAGCTTGGAGTGAGTATGTAAATCTCCTTGAAGAGATTAATGAGATTGAAATATCTGGTAATAATTATGATTTCACTTAACATGCCATTGAAGCCCAGGAAACATGCCTAGATAGAGCATCATTCATTAAAGTTTTAGCTAAGGATCATCATGAAAAGGATATCAAAGCACAAGATGAGTTAAAATTCATAGGTGATTGGTTTGTATCCATTTTTTCAATTGAGAACATGAAAAGAGGAGTGGAATTAAATAAGAATATGAAAACAACAAGATCAAGACTCAAAAGGTAGCTTGTTTCATGCCATTCTTCATCTCATGGAGCAAGAGATTGTACAAGCTTCCCCTTTGATCTAGGAGGAAGAAGTTGTTTTTAGGATAGTTATATATAGATAGTTTTATCATGTTTTTTGTGGTGTTCCATAAGTGTTTGATGGCATATGTGTGTGTTTTTTAATTTTCTTGGTGTGTGTTGTCTTTGTTTTATGTGTTTGGAGGTCAAATCAACTTGTATTGTCACGGTCAAGGTCTGATCAGATTTGAAATTGAGTACATATGACTCCATTGTTAAATGGAATGATAAGGCTAATATTATATTCAGTATATCAAGCATGATACCCCCATAAATTTCAAAATTATTGACCAATTTTGACCCCGAAGGTCAAAATATCAACCCCTATAGGTGAATTGTTTTGGTCATGTCTTGCTAACTGTTGACCATTTTGACATTATTATCAAAATGGGTCAACCCCTTATAATAAAAAAATTGAGATAGGGGTATAATATAATGTCATAATTTGTGTTATAGTTCATTTTATGTAATTTAATGTCTTATTAGCCTTGGTCATAGTCCTATTTAGTCCTTATGTCATTTTTAGTCACTTAGGGGTCATATATGGGTCATTAAATGAAGTGGTACAATTTTATTAGGTAGAAAAATGTTATAAAATAATTATAAATTTCACTCATGTTAGTACATGTCATATTCATGTTTAGGAATGTTAGGACTAACTGAAACTTGAAGGTGTTAACTAAAAATCAAGAAAATAAATGAGAAAGGAGGATTTCTTGACCTATAAGAGAGAGTGGCATATGGGAAAATATTGTATAGTGACCCTTAAGATTAATTTAATTAATTTAAAATGTTTACATGATTTTTAAGTGGAATTTTTTTTCTAAAACCATTTTATCTCTCCATCGCTCCACTAGGCAAACAAAACTAGTCAACATGTTTCTCCTTGTTACGGCCAGTAGGAAGACTTCCAAGTCAAACGCTCTTGGTGGTGGATAATAATTTTTTTCAGATTAAAATTCATGTATATATTTAAATTATTTTATTCATATAATTTATGAACCATCCTTAACAAGTTGACCATTCATTTTTTCTTATTATTTCCCACACCCTGCAGGTTTTGCCCCTGTTTGAGCTAGTCCATAAACCTCAGTTGATGAATTTGATTATATAGGATGTTTAATTAATTATATCATGTTTAAAATGTTTGGATTCATGGTTGGAGATGATTTCATGAGCTAAATAGTTCAAGTTCATAGGTTGATGTTACAAGTGGACTTGCAGTCAGTTTTCACCAATTAGAGAAGGTTTCTTTCTCTGTAGTGGTTTCAAAGAAATATGTGGTGTTTTTATCATTAATATAATGTCTCTTTTAAACCATATAATTTCAATAATATTCTTACAATATATCATAGTCGAGTTACATTCATTATTCAAAACCCACCGTCAACTTCCTACATGATTCCATACACAGTCAATTGAGTGAAGTGTTTTGAGATTTGAGTATTGACCATGGAATTTTAATGAGGTTTTCAAGAGTTTTGACACCTTGTTATAAGCATTAATAATCAATAAAATTCCCTTCAAATTAGAAATAAAAATTGTGATAATCAATGTAATCCGTACATACAGTCATACACCATTTACATACATCTATAAATGCCATAAAGAAGAATGTCATGTTGGAACAAGGACAATTGATCTTGTCTTAAGAATTTCAATGTTTTGAATTCTATTTGAAAATTTTGAGGGAGTATAAATCTTGTTGAATTCCCATTCACTATTCATATAGTTCATGTCTTCATTCATTGTCTTATCTATAGCTGTATCAACACCTACAAGAGGCTGAGAACATTGAATTGGGAACATTGAAACTTGTTTCAAGATCTTAATGGTGAGAAACATAAATTTTATGTCTTTGGAGAAGGCTTGAGACTAATTATAGTATCTTTCATCATGTGTATTCTACAATTACTACCCTCACTACTTGGTCTACAACTTAATGCATGCTTACAGGTGCCTCACAAATGCCAATCACATAGAAAAGGAGTATTTGAATTGAATGAGGTTCCCCATGGTGTAAAAAGTCCATTTTAAGGTTTATGGAATGTCAAATACTAGTTAAAAACCTATATATCATGCACATTACTAATATCTTCACTTAACTTCCCATACATTGAAATGTCCACCTATAGGTGGCACTGACAAAAACTTAGAAGTGTTGTTAAAAGGTGTGTCTACATGTTTTTAAAGCCCTCATTGAGTTTGTTAATGTTGAAGGTACTTTGGCAACCATGTTTGAGATAATAGGTTATTAAGTATGTTTTTGAATCCCATATTCAATTTGAAGGATTGAGATTTAGGAACTTCCCCCCTAAAACACCAAAATAGAGGCCTAAGCACTTTCATGGATACCATATGAAGATTTCACATAGAGTTTTGATCAATCCAAATTCATATATATTATATCATTATCCTAGGGGAAGAGACTTTCAAATATAATTAGGTGTATGACTAAAGGAAAGTGATGTTTGAAAGCCTCTAAGTTGCACATTTGTTCACTAAAGTTTGGCAGTGCTTTCTACAGGGTTTGAGCTTCCAAAGTGATCCCTACACCTAAGGCTACAATATAGAAGAATGCATCCATGACTAGTATTTACATTAGAATGAGAGACACATTAATGATTAAAAGGTTATAATTAAAGGTTGAATTTCAAGGTATTATCCTCCATAAACACCTACAAGTGTCCTTTGCCCTGAGACAACTCACCTATAGGTGACTGTAAACTCTCATAGGTCAATGAGGAGAGTCTGGACATAGAAACACAAAAACCTACTAGTGGAATCTACTTTCAAAGACCTCAAAGGGACCTCAAACAATATGACACAAGTTTCAAGGTGGATTCTCACTTATAGGACCCTACTTGTTCCAAGTCAATTAATTATAGTTGACTGTAGATAACAGTGAGCTAAGAAATGTTCTTGATGTTGGCATGGTTTGACCATGAGGTGAATGAATCTAAAAAACTATAAAATGACCATAGGAAATCTATTGAGGTATCTACATATTATTTTCAAGGTTAAACCATATACTACCACCTATAGGTGTCTCTCTCAAACAAGAAAACACAGTCAATCAACATGCATTCCATATCAGTCAAAGTGAGAGGAGAAGCAATGCAAGGTTTGATGATAGACATTATTTTAAAGGAATCCAAAGTGAAAATGGCCTTTCCAATTCAACCTCATAATATTTATACAATATAGAGAAAGCCCTTAAACATGCACCTCCACCCTGCACATAATCAATCATTTGACAATCTACCTTGTCGATTTGATGGTGTTTGTTTGGAGGTCTAACGGTATAATCAGACCTTGGAAATTTATATAGATCATATCCAAAACTTATAAAATCTCATAAAACAATCCATTTTATTGGGATAATATGGTAAGTGCCCTTTATTTTGTCTTAGATAGAGGGTACTCCCCAAGGGTGCAAACTTATAAATTTTAGAGAAAGAAGATGACAAGGTGAGTTATAGATTTATTGGGTCTTACAGAAAGATGTTGAAAGTTGTATAACATATATACTAGCATGAGTAACAATTCATAGTGGTGAGGAACCAAACAAGGAGGTCCAAACCTATAGATATACAAGTTAAGCCTACTAGGTCTTGGTTAGACCTAATGGCTAAGGGGGTGCTAATACCATTTATAAGATTAGATGAACATTATAATCTATTGAAACATGTTTATAGGGAGGTATAAGGTGTGTTAAAGATGTTGTTATGAAAAAAAAAACAACATGTAAGCCATTCATTAGCTTAGACCAACTCAAGCCTATGCAAATAGCAAAGCTTGAGTAGGCAACTTAGAGAGCTCACATCTACTTGGAAACTTTTCATGGGAGTCTCAGAAGTTGGGGAATTATAAAGGAGGCTTTAAAAAAATACTTAGTGAAATTTGGTAAAGTATTGAACGTCACATCTTCATGAACAATCCTTAAAAGAAAAAATGGCTTAAAACCCTCTAAAACCCTTGATAATGACCCGATTGGGAAAATGAAGGAGAATGGGCATCCAGATGGAATGTAATGGCTTGGGAGATGATTTTAAGTTTCATAAGACTCTCCAAGGCTCCTCCCCATAAACTTGAGTTCTACACTACTTGTGTGGACGAGGAGGAAAATGGATTTATTTGATAGTTTTTAGTGTTTTGTAAGTTCAAGGGATAGTCAAAGGATGTAAGTCACTTTGAGAGATATGTTGGGATTTCATTTAACCCATCATGTCAATTTATTTCATTAGAAGACCCCATAGGTGCCTTTGCTAACACATTCATATCACCTAGTCAAAATTGGCATAGTGAACAAGCTAGTGAGAGAGTGAAAACTTCAAGTGGATGGAATTTTAAGGTATACCTAAGGAATATAAGGCCATGATGGTCTAACAGGTGTCATAAAATCCTTTTTATGGATTATATTAGAAAATTGAAGACCAAATTTGATACTAAGTGTGAAGGGTGAGTGAAAGAGGAGTTATTTATATAGCAAGCAGTGATGACTCATCTCTAGAATAATCTTGATGATTAGGGACACCTCTAATACATGTTGGAGCATGTATACAACCCCTCCCTCTTATTTCAATCATCACATTTTTCCCTAGTCTATTGTGGGATTTCCAAGAAGGCCAAATGATGATGGTAGGTTTTTGAATAAGCAAAAGGAGTTCTACGCCACATTTTAAGAATTTCATATTTTGAGGGACATTTATCAAAGTAGAATTTGCATGGTATATTTAATATCCCTCTCTCCTACATGTGTAACTCCTTTTATCAGCATGACACATGTCCTAGTACTCTTGAACTTCATTCTCTTCTCCTCTCTCAAATTCTATAATTAAAAGCCATTTTAGCTCTTAAAAACTAATACCACACCATGTAAAACAAAGCCCTATTGGAATGACATTGTATTTTTCCTTTTAAAAATTAATACAAGTCTATTTTTGAGTTCATGAACATTTTTCTAAGTGTGCAAAGTGATGTATGGTGAAGTTAGTGATAATCCCCTATCCTTGATTTCTTTATCCTTTCATGTTTATGCAAGAGTTTCTATTCTAACAGGTCATATAGAGTGTATCTAGTGTGTTACACATATTTTAAAGTGTATAATTGTACTTAGAGTGTGAAATATACCCTCTATTTCACTTACCTTGTGTTGCCTCATGCATATCACCTCTATGTTGAAACACTTATGTTATAACCTTCTAAAAACTTAGAAGCTAGTTTGTATGCCTTGTTTCTTAGTGAAATAAGTATGATGGTCATGTGGAAATTATATTGAGGTATCAACCCCTTAGAGTAGTTTAATTTCATGAAAACTTCTTCTCTTTCTCCACAAGCAATTAGTTAAATAGGTGATAAGCATTTCAAGGTATATTTTGGGAGCTAGCCCTTACACCTAGAGGTCTACTTCTACCTACAAGTAAACCCACATACCTATAAGTATTCCCATGTTTTCAAAATTTAGAGGAGGCTTGAACACCCTCCTCTAGGGTGAAATATTTTATGACAATAATTTTGGCACACACGGTGGGACCATTTTCTTCAAGACAACTTGAAAAGGTGAATGTTGGTGTTGATATCATCAGCTACAAACTGGTGTATTACTTAGCATTTGGTGACTCCATTTAATGTATAATATGGTTCAAAGCCATTAATTATTCATATTTATATTTTCATGCTTCATGGTTCTTACTAAGTCATCATCTAGTAAATTCCTCAATCCTATCAATCCACCTATTTAGCCTGAACTTCCTCTTGAAATTCAATACCCTCATCCTAATCTTCCCTTTGAAGACCAAGAAGATTTTGCTATCTAATAAAGTGAAGAGATTAAATAAATTTAATATATTAAAGAAAACATGGCTAAATAACATGCCTTTCCTGACTTCAATATTGAAAATCCAATTCACCTTCAAGCCTATGATGACATTCCTCCTAATGCCACAAAGAATGTACCCACATTCAATGGTGAGAGTCATGTTACACCTAGTGAACACATCAGGGATATCTCTAATTTTTGTAGTTTCCATAATTTCACTGAAGAGAATATTTTTGTTGCACTCCTTGCCATGTTTCATAGAGGGAAAGCTCTTGATTGGTATATGACTTTTACTAGTGGATGCATCACATCATAGGATGACTTTGGAGTATTTCTAACTTCAAGGTTTGAAGATAAAAGTGACCATACCTCCCTCATACATCAACTCAATATGATTGGAAGAGATCTAAAGGAAATAATGCATGACCTAAATGAGATTTTCTAAAAGACTTGGTATAGATTGCCTCCTCCCATGAGACCACCTGCTAGCTTTGTGTTCCCTACCTACTTGAGATCCATTAGTACTGATATTGCTATCATGATTTAATCCATGGGTGGTTTAAATCTTATTGATGCATATGAAATTTATATTAGAGTTGAGAATGACCTCATTCAATCATGAAAGTTAACTCTTAACGTGTCTCTGCCATTGCTACCTAATACCTCTGCTAATAATCCAAACATTATTCCAATTCCTAAAGCTAATGTCCAGCCTAAATCTACTCATAAGAAGGAAGATGATGCCATGGATCCATATGAAAAAATTAAAATGTTAAGAGCTTAACCTAGGCAATAAGGTGCTTATCAAAATCCATATATCCCTATCAACAACAATATGGCCAATAATATGGGAGAGGAAGAGGTCAAGGGTAGCCTAACTTTAACAAGCCTGCCAATGTCTAAAATCCTAATTCAACCACAAATGCAAGAGAGATGGTGCTGGTACATATAAACATGGTGCAAAGAGAAGATTTTAAATAAGGCCAATTCATGGATACTAATGAGGTTGGAGAGTCATGATGCAAACAAATGAGGATTGGCAGCCCCATGGAGAAAGCTTCACTAACTTCTTGGTAGAAGACACTTTTGTGCTCAATAAAGGAACCTCCATTACAAAAAATATAAGTGTCAAGAGGAAGGCTATAGGAGGTGATAATAACATGAATACAAGTTCATGGCATCAATGCATGGCTTCAAGCATGGTATCTCCAAACACACCTACACCTACTCCAAGTCAAAATATGGTAAGGTCTATTCAAGCTTTTTCAATTCCTAAAGTTAAAAGCAATAATTTTCCTCTAAAGACTCAAGATAATGTGAAAAATACTAACATAAACATAGTGGAATATTTCCTTGTGGGATATCCTTCATATGCCTGGCCAAAAAGAGATATTAAAAAAGCAATTGTCTACTATCCCTACTACTCCTTCACCTTCAAGTCAAGGTCATGGTCATGTTGCTATTAAAAATCCCCCCAACACCATTATTGATCCATATACTAAAGTTGAGAAGCCTCCACCATTCTACCTCACTCTCATAGTGGGTGAAAAATTGGTACATAATTACATAGTTGATAGTGGTGCTTCTACTTCTGTCATGCTCAAAATTGTAGCTGATAATTTGGGATTAAAATATGAACCTCATGTCAAAGGAGTGATTCATTTATATGGTACACCTAATAAAATAGGGCTAATAAAAAATTTGAAGGTTTTCTTGTATGATTGTCCTAGCTTTCCTATTCTCCAAGACATTGTTGTGGTAGACCTTCTTGCTCATTTTGCAATATACCTTTCAAGATAATTTATAGCTAATATAGGTGGATATATCTCATATTATTGGTCCTGCTTGGACTTTAGGAAAAGTTATGGGACCAAGGTGACCATAATAACCCATCCTCTTTCAAGGTTTCAAATTCAACCCTACATTGAAATAAGCTCTAACTTGAATTATGTGATCAATGAGAAGGAGGAGTCTAATGTGGATGATGGTACTTCTAAACTTGAGGGTATATCTAACTTTTTTTTATATTAATATGGTTTATATGCTTATGAGAATTATCCTTATGCATACTTTGAGAAAACTAACCTTGGCACTTATATCATGCATGAATTACCATTTTAAGGAGCTGAGATAAGTGTCAAACATTACTTCTTACAAGTTATTGAAGGTAAAAATACATGATTCATGAGCATGATGATGATAGGTTGAAGAGTTTAATTTATTACCATAGTGGGAAAAATTATGTATTTTTTCCTATTATTGATGAATCTACCCTTGATGATGACACTCATAAAGGAGAGGAGGATGACTTATATCTAAGATTTAATACCATATGTCAAGAGTTTGACCAGCTAAGTAATTCTCCTTCTCCTCCCAAGAAATGTATATATGATGTGTTTATTTATAAGACTAATTATCAAGTTCTTGAGTGTTCTATCAATCATGAAATAAAAAGCCATGTTGTGAAGGAAGATGGATATCAATTTGCTGATTCAAAGCATGTGGTCCTAAAAGGACCTATTAGAGTTAAGGCATGAACTTTTGTTGTACTTAAAGGATAGTCAAGAGATATATATTATGTTGATCCAAATTAAGAGGTATTGGATAAAAATAATAATAACTTGATACTCCCAAACATCAATTACATATTTTCCAAGAAGAAAGAAAGGTTGAGGCAATTATCATACATTCCTATCTGTAGTTTGAGGAAGGCATACTAGATGTGATAAAGATCAATAAAATTTCAGCTCCAATAAAATATCTTAGAGATAAAGATAAATAATTCATAAATAATCCAAATATTTCACTTTTAGGCATGAAATGACATAGAGTTGACAAGCTTTTTGACCATACACATATGCAAGTGGTTGATGATGAACATGCTTCTCATGCTAGACTGCCTTCATGGAGTGACACAGATGCAAGGGGAACTATATTTGACAATATTTTAGGTATGATAAGATGTTTCACCTCGAGATTTAGGTTTTTAAAATAGTATATTAGGTGTGACTTTTATTTCAGTTGTTGTGTTGTGTTCGATAAGTGTTCGAGTTGAACACATATGTGTTTATTTTTGGTGTCTTGTTTTGTGTGTTTTTTCCTAGTGTTTTATGTGGTTTCAAAGGAAAATTGAGTGTAAAAATTGTGTACATGTGACTCCATGTCCCAATGGACAAGATTAGGCAACTGGTGTTGGCATAGCAAACATACCACCCTTGGGAAATCACCAAGAATGTTGACCATTTTTTGACATTCTTATCAAAATAGGTCAACCAATATAATGCAAAACTTGATATAGGGGTATAATAAAATGTTATAGGGTGTTTTATAGTCCATTTTATGTAATTTAATGTCTTATTAGCTTTGGTCATAGTGAAATTTAGTCCTTATGTCATTTTGAGTCACTTAGGGGTCATATATGGGTCATTAAATGAAGTGGTACAATTTTCTTAGGTAAACAAATGATATAAAATACTTATCAAAATACCTCATGTTAGTACATGTCATATTCATTTTTATGAATGTCAGGACTAACTGAAACTTGTAGGTGTTAACTAAAAATAAATAAAACAAGTGAGAAAGGAGTTTTTGTAGTTGTATGGCCTATGAGAGAGAATGGCACAGGGGAAAATCCTGTGAAATGACCCTTCAGATTACTTGACTTAATTTAAATGATTTAAATGCTTTTGAAGTGCCAAAATTGGGCTAAAACCATTTTATCTCTCCATCACTCCACTAGGCAAACATAGCTAGTCAATGAGTTTCTCCTTGGTATGGCCTATAGGAAGACTTTCAGGTTAAACGCTCTTGGTGGTGGATATTAAAAATTTTTAGATTAAAATTCATGTATGTATTTTAAGGATTGTCTTTATATACTTTATGAACCATCCTTAACAAGTTGACTATTCATTTTTACTTATTGTTTCCTACACCTTGTAGGTTTTGCTCCCATTTGAGCTAGTTCATACAACTCAATTGATGAATTTGATTTTAGAGGATGTTTAATTACTTATATCATGTTTACCATGTTTGGTTTCATGGTTGAAGATGATTTCATGAGATAAATAGTTCAATTTTGAAGGTTGATGTTACTATTGGACTTGTAATCAATTTTCACCAATTACAGAAGGTTTCTTTCCTATAGTGGTTTGAAATACATGTGTGGTGTTTTTAATCATGCCTATAATGTCTCTTTGAATTCATATCCTTTAAATAATATTATTACAAGCTAGCATAGTAGATTTTCAATCATAGTTCAAAACCCACAGTCAACTTCCTGCATGATTCCATACACAGTGAATTGAGTGAAGAGTTTTGAGCTTTGAGTATTGGCCATGGAAGTTTAATGAGTTTTTAAAGAGTTTATAAACATTATTAGAAGAATTAATAATTAATCAAAGGCCCTTTAAATGAGAAATAACAAACTGTGATAGTCAATGCAAGCCCTACATACATTCATACACCATTGACATACATCTACAAATGCCATAAAGAATAATGTCTCATTTGAACAAGGAAAATTGATCTTGTATTAAGCATTTAAATGTTTTGGATTCCATTTTTAAATGTTGAGGGAGTATACAACTTGTTGAATGCCCATTCACTATGCATATAGTTCATATCTTTATTGACCATCTTATTTGCAGCTACATCAACACCTACAAGAGGTTGAGAACATTGAATTAGGAACATTGAAACTTGTTTCAAGATATTCATGGTGAAAAACATCAATTTTAAGTCTTTAAAGAAGGCTTGAGACTCATTATAGGATCCTTCATGATGCATATTGTACAATTACTACCCTTACTGCCTGGTCTACAACTTAATGCATGCTTACAGGTGCCTCACAAATGACAATCACATTTAAAAGGAATATTTGAACTGAATGAGGTTCCCCATGGTATAAAAAGTTCATTTTAAGGTTGATGGAGGGTCTAGGACTAGTTGCAAACCTAGATATCATGCACATTGCTAATGTCTTCTCTTAACTTCTCGTACATTGAAATGTCCACCTACATGTGGCACTGATAAAAAATTATAAGTGTTTTTAAAAGGTATGTATACATGTTTTGAAATCCCTCATTAAGGTTTTCAATGTTTAAGGTACTTTAGAAACCATGGTTGAGACAATAGGTTAGCAGGCAGGTTCTTGAAAGCCATCTTCAATTTGAAGGACTGAGCTTTAGGGACTTTCCCCTAAAACACTAAAATAGAGGCCTAAGCACTTTCATGGATGCCATATGATGATGTCACATAGAGTTTTGATCAATCCAAATTCATCTATATTATATACCTATCCTATGGGAAGAGCCTTTCAAAAATAATTAGGTGTATGACTAAAGGAAAGTGATGTTTGAAAGCTTCTAAGTTGTACATTTGTTCATTCACTAAAGTTTAGTAGTGCTTTCTAAAGGGTTTGAGATTCCAAAGTGAGCCCTACACCTAAGGCTATAATATATAAGAATTCATCCATGACTAGTGTTTCCATTGGAATGAGAGACACAATAATGATTCAAAGGTTATCATTAAAGGTTTAATTGTAATGTATTATCTTCCATAAACACCTATAGGGGTCCTTTGCCCTGAGACAAATCACCAATAGCTAATTGTAAACTCTCATAGGTCCATGAGGAGAGATTGGCCATAGAAACACAAAAACATACTAGTGGAAGCTACCTCCAAAGACCTAAAATGGAAATAAAACCATATGACATAGGTTTCAAGGTGGATTCTCACTTATAGGACCTTACTTGTTCCAAATTAATCAACTACAATTGACTGTAGATAATAGTGAACTAGGAAATGGTGTTATTGATGTTGGCATGGATTGAACATGAGGTGAATAAATTAAAAAAACTATGAAATGACCTTAGGAACTCTAAAGAGGTATCTAGTCATTGTTTTCAAGGTTCAACCATGTACTACCACCTACAGGTGTCTCTCTCAAATAAGAAAACATAGTCAGTCAACTTGCAATCCATATCAGTCAAAGTGAGAGGAGAAGTAATACAAGGTTTGATGAGGGTTTGATGATGATTTTTTTTTAAATGACTCAAAAGTGGAAATGGACATTCCATGTCAGCCTCATAATATGGAGACAATACAAGGAAAGGCCTCAAACATGCACCTATAGTCATACTTGATACCCTGCACACAGTCACCCATTTGATAGTCTACCTTGTGGGTTTGATGGTTTTTGGAGGGTATAATGGTATAATCAGACCTTGGAAATTTTTAAATATCATATCCATCACTTGGAGAAGATCACAAAATAATCCTTTTTCTTGGGACAATAGGGGAAGTGCCCTCTATTTTGTCTCAGATAGAGGGTACTCCCTAATGGTGCAAACTTGTAGATTTTGAAGAAAGATGATGATAAGGTGAGTTATATATTTATGGGGTCTTATAGAAATATGTATAACATTTATACCAACATGAATAACAAAGCATAGTGGTGAGGAACCAAATAAGAAGGTTCAAACCTATAGATATGCAGGCTAAGCCTACTAGGTCTTGGTTAGGTGTAATGGATAAGGGGGTAATAATACCATTTATAAGATTATATGAACATTATAATCCATTTAAAAATGTATTTAGGGTGGTATAATGTGTGTTAAAACTATTTTTATTCAAAGGAGACCATAGGTAAGCCATTCAATGGCTCAGACTAACTCAAGCCTATGTAGAATGAAGAGCAAAGCTTGAGTAACTTAGAGAGATCACATCTACTTGGAATCTTTGCATGGGAGTATAAGGAGTCGAGGGATGATAAAGGAGGCTTTGAAAAAATACTTAGTGAAATTTGGGAAGGATTGAATGTCACATCTTCATGAAGAATCCTTAGAGGAAAAAATGGTCTAAAACCCTCTATAACTCTTGGTAATGACCCAATTGGGAAAATGAAGGAGAAGGGGAATATAAATGGAATGAAATGGATTGGAATATGATTATAAGTTTTAGAGGACTCTCCAGATCTCCTTTCATCAACTTGAGTTCTACCCTACTTGTATGGACAAGAGGAAAATGAATTTCTTTTATAGTTTTTGATGTTTTTCATGTTCAAGGGAGAGTCAAAGGATGAAATTAACTTTGAGAGATAGGTTGGGACTTGAGTTAACCTATCATGTCAATTTATTGTATCAAAATACCTCATAAGTACCTCTAATAATAATTTCATCTCAGCCAGTCAAAACTAACATAGTAAACAAGATAGTGAGAGAGTGAAAAATTCAAGTGGATGGAATTTTAAGGTTTAACTGAGGAATATAAGTCCATGAGGGGTCCTAACATGTGTCATTAACTCCTATGTATGAACCATATTGGATAATTAAAGACCAAATTTGATGCCGGGTGTGAAGGGTGAGTGAAAGATGAATTATTTGGACTACAGGCAGTGATGACTCTTCTCCAAAAGAATCTTAATGATTAGGGAGAAATCTAATACATATTAGAGCATGTATAAAACCCATCCCTCTTAATGAAATAATCACATATATCCCTATACTGATGTGGGATATTCCAAGAAGACCAAATGATGAAGGTAGTTTTCTGAGCAAGTAAAAGGAATTCTATGCCACCTTTCAAGAGTTTCATGTTTTGAAGGACATTTGTCCAAGTAAACCTTGCACGATCTATTTAATATTCCTCTCTCCTACATGTGTAACTCATTTTATCATCATGACACATGTCCTAGTGACTCTTGAACTTCATTCTCTTCTCCTCTCTCTCAAATTCTTTAAGCAGAAGCCATTTTGGCTCTTAAAAACTAATACCACACCATGTATGGTGAAGCCCTATTAAAATGACATTATATTTTACCTTTGAAAAATTAATAAAAGTATGGTTTTGAGTTCATGAACATTTTTATAAGTGTGCAAAGTGATGTATGGTGAAGTTAGTGATAATTCCCTATCCTTGCTTCCTTAGCCTTTCATGTTTATGCAATATTTCCTATTCTAATAGGTCATATAGAGTGTAGCTAGTGTGTAAGACATATTTTCAAGTGTATAATTGTACTTAGAGTATGAAATTTTCCCTCTGGTTCACTCACCTTGTGTCGCCTCATGCATATCACCTCTATGTTGAAACACTTATGTTAGAACCTTCTAAGACTTAGAAACTAATTTGTATGCCTTATTTCTTAGTGAAAGAAGTATGATGGTCATGTTAAAATCATCTTGGTGTACCACCCCCTTAGAGTAGTTTCATTTCATGAAAACTTCTATCTCTTTTCCCATAAATAATTAGTTAAATAGGTGATAAACATTTCAATGTATATTTAGGGAGCTAACCCTTAAACCTAGAGGTCTACTTCTACCTATAGGTAAACCCACATTCCTAAAAGTATTCCCATGTTTCCAAATCTAGAGGAGGCTTGAACACCCTCCTCTAAGGTGAAATATTTGGTGTCAAAACTAACCTATTTGAAGATATTGTCATGCTTTATATGGTCTCTATAAGTATCCACAAAACCTTATTAACATTGTTTAATGTAAGTTTGGAAAAATTAAGGTAAGGTCTTGTTATGGTCTTGTGGTGGCCTAGCCATGCCATGGAGTGATGAAACTTTGTCAAGAAGTGACATAGGTTGTTAGGTGTCATTCAATGTATTTTCATTCCACTAGTAGAATTTGGCAAATAAATGACTGCATGACTAAAAATTTTAGTCACAACAACTAAAAATGTCTAAATTTACTAAATTTTTGCAACTCAGCTATAAATGAGTAAATACATGACTAATTTGATCATCAAATAAAAAATTATTTAGTCATACAAAGAAAAATGACTAAATAGTTACATAAATACAAATTAGATGAAATTTAAAAAAAAAATTCTGGTGGGAGTGTATTACATGTGATTCATTATTCATTAAATATTTCCTCATTTCGTTAATTGGTAATTGGCCTAGCACTGAGGCATTTTGGGTTATAAAAACTACTTGCGTGGGTGATAAAGCTTGTTTGGAGAGGGCTTGGAGACATCTGAAAAGGTGGCCAAGGAATTCAGAGTTTGTTACAAATAATTTGAAGTCAATGTGGCCCTCTATAGTGAAGTCAGATTTGGGGACGCCCTTTGCAATGAATTTAGAGGTAATTTGAAACCCTCATTACATTAAACACAAAATCTATAGCTTCATGATTGGAAACTTATAGTAGTTACATAGGCAACTAAGTACTAGAACCATACAGGTAGTTTAGGGTTTAGGGGACTATTTTTCATTATTTTCCTCTATGCATTTTGGAGCATATGGGAATTAAGCTTGTAACTCAAGTGAAACACCACCTTCTTCTAGTCATTATAAGAATTCCATATCCTTAAAGCGCACAAAAAAAATGCAAATTTGACACTGGGGATTTTATTTATGAACTCATCCCAAATGCCATTTCCTAATTCCTCCATAAAAGTTTGTTGAGCCAACTCTAGTTCATCACGCTCAACATGAAGAACCTCAATGTTTTTAACAATTTAATGGGTACTTATTCTCTAATCTTATTCATAAGAGACTTTGTTGTCTTAAGAGAATCTAAGGCTGCACTGGGGTCTGAAGATATTAATAACTTACCCATCTTGATAAATGCATGGGCATCACATGGATCTATGCGAGTTACCTTTCTTAAAATTTCCAAAGCCTTCTATACATACCCTTGATAAGCATATATATGGTCTAAAACTTTTAAGCTCTCATAGTTCTCAGGGTGGACCTCCAGAACCTTTTCAAAATTTGAGAGAGAACTCTTAAGATCTCCCAACTTTAATTAAACCTATCCATACAATCCTATGGCCTCTGGCTTTCCTTGACTGATGCCATGTAGTGGCGACCAATGGTGTCATAATCACCTTTAATATTATAAAATCGTGCAAGATTATAATATGAATGATATTTTATGAGAGGGTGGTTAGTTGAAACAAGATCTATCTCAGTCAACTATTCCATAAGAAAATGCTGCCCTGTGAAGAGAAAATGGTTTGCTAAATGATTCAATGCCATTGCAAAGTACATGTATAATTCAAAGGCTCTATGCATATTTTCCATTCCTTCATGAACACTACCTTTTTTTATTAACTATGAGAATCCTAAAAGTAAAAAATGCACAAAATTGACCACAGAGATTTATGTAGAGGTAGAACATCATTTCCTAATGCCTCCATAAAAGTTTGTTGAGCCAACTCTAGTTCATCATGCTCAAAATGAAGAACCCCATTATTGTTTAACAATTCAATGTGTACTTATTCTCTACTCTTCTTCAGAAGAGACTTTGGCATCTTAAGAGAATCTAAGGCTGCACTGGGGTCTGACGATATTAATAACTCACCCATCTTGATAAATGCATGGGCATCACATAGATTTATGCGAGTTACCTTTCTTAAAATTTCCAAAGACTTTTGTTGGTTCTCAAATTTGTAGTATACAAAAACTTAAAAGGATGTGAAGCTTTATGATTAGGTTATGCAAACAATTTGGCCAACTGACATAATCAACCCAAGTGGTTAGGATTCTCTACACTTTAGGCTCTGCTTTACCTAGGTGGGTGTTACCTTATATTCACCAATGCTTAATTACTCTTAAAATTTGTTGGTGACTTCAGAGAAAATTAAGGGATTTATGTAATTTTTTTATTTGAATCATCCAATTCACCATAATCCAAACTGGCATATGATTTGAATTAGATTTTTTTAAATTTTCTATTCTACTATTTTTTTATCGATAAACTGCATAGCGGGGAATATATTAAAGTTAATTCAAAAAATTATTATATATAGGGAATAAATTTTCCCCTAAAAAGTCATTCTATTACAAAAAACCCCATGAATTTCATATTCTTTCCCAAAAATTTATTCTTGATACGTTAGTATTTACATCAAAATCTCATGGCGATGTAATACACTAGCTAAGGAAACCTATAGAAATCACCATTTTCCACTAGCTCTATGAAGTAAAACACCCATTCCCCATTCATATCCATGTCAAGGGCATGATAACACCTGAGGAAATTCTTACTGATGGTGGCTCAGTGGCGGTGATGTTTGAGAGCCCAATTTGTCATGTTGAGGAAAAATGGAAGTCGTGGAACCCTAGCATCTAGGATGATCAATGAAGAGAGGTTTGAAGACCATAGAATCCCCACAACCATCTCTACCCAAAATACCACCTCCAAATCATTTCCACAAAATTATGTTTTGAAAATTTTTCATAGCAAGAGCAGAATGTTCACCTTCATAGCTCCAAGATCCAGTAAAGACACCAGGAACCATGAAGCTATGTCTGAGTTGAATCTATATCTATTTATGTATATTAGAAAATCTTTCCCCAAATCCATTTTAATCTAACTCCAAAAAGTATAGTTGAGCAATTCTATGAGGCATTATAATCACCCTCAGCCTTGAGTCTATGATAAAACTCAAGAAAGCCATTTGACTTCATGCACTACAAATGTAAATCAACGTTTCCTTTTTTGTTGATCGCCATCTTCAAATTTATTGCGAGACAACCTTGTTGGGATCTAATAAATAGAGGCCTTCCCTCCATGCCCAACTCAATATCATTAATGGTGCTCGAGTGAGATCGACTGCCAAGATTTGGGGGATCTATCCATATGTGTCAAAGGATTGGAACTATTAATGCCACGATCGAGAATCTTCACTTAAGTGTTTTAAAATAATTCATTTAAGGTGGGTTTATTTAATTTTTGTCCTCCTTAATAATAGTATCCTCAATTATGTCAGCTCTTTTGTTCACTAGAAAATCTTAGAGAATCTATTCACATTTCCTCTGTAATTTTGTATATGACCGTTACCCCACATCATCTCGCTCCTTGTGAAGTTCTCATTTTCTATTCTACTATTACTCCTCCTACACAATATAAATTTAAAATTGGAATTTTTGAATATGATACAAGGAAATTATTTTGGAAAAGAATTTATTGATGCCTCTCTCAATAATTGGGTAACAGAGTCTGTTCACAGAAATATTTGTGCTTTCTATCTAGCCACAACTAAAATTACTTGAAATGGGATTATGTATGACTGGCATAGACATGCAAGATTATTATTACTTGGCTCTTCTTAATTATCCAAATTGAATCCTCCAAGTTAAAGTGATCTATTCAATGGAATTTAATCCCTACTTGAAGAAACTCAATTAGATAAACCACCCAAAAATAGCAAATGTGTTTTGAAGAACTAAACCTATACTTGATATCTTAATTAAAATAACAAAGAGAAACAAAAATAGAGACAACCAGATAAAGTATAACATGAATATTCAACAAGCAATTGAGAACTAGATATATGGCACCAGAGAAATGTGGTTTACTTTTATTGATATATCTTTGAAGAGTAGGCCTTACAATGTCTTTTTCCAAAATCAAATTCCTAGAGAGATTTCCCAAGGTCTTGGTTTCCTTCTTATAAGGGTGAAGGAAGCTACAAACTTCAGACCTTTCACATTATAAAAAATGACTTTTCATATACCCACCCCTTAATATGACCTATTACAACATATACTTTTTGACAAGTCTTAAAAATACCACCAAATATATTTTGAATACATATTGGAAAACATAAAAATAAGAAAAAGACAAAATAGGAGGATGTCTAAGATTTGTTGGTGCCATGTTGATGCCAGATTGATGCTCATTGCTCATTTCTCCTTTAATTGATCAAGGTTAGAAATGTATGGTGTGTAGGTTGCCATTTTATGTATATTGGATCCAAAATAGAAAGATTGACCTTCAATTTATCAATGGCTTGAGACAAGGAAGAATAACATTCATGCACATCTCCCAACTTGTCCACAACTAATTTTACTCTGTATTCCAAAATATTCTCAAACACCTCAAGGATTTTAAATTTGGCCTCATCCTTTATCTTCTCATTTTGATTTTTCAAATCTTCAATTTCTTTCTCCAACTTCAACTTCAATGCATTCAACTGATCAATTGGGGCTGTATTATCACTAGTTATTTATGGCACAGGGGCTTGGTATGGCACAATTGCTTGGATTTGAGAATCAACACCCTTCAACTACTACTTTAGTTTGACATTTTAAAAATATAGCCTATTCACTTCATCATTCATATCAATTTGAGTTTTTCATAGTCGAGTAATCTTTGCTCTATTTTCTTGATAGCAGCTTGTGTGAACATTATAGAGTGCATATTAAGGGTGGTAGCTTCAAGAAATGATGTATCCTAAAATATTTTCACCATATCTATTCCCCTCAACTCTTGGAATACATCAATAAATCTTGGCTTGTTGGTATGCTTCTGTGTGGCCCATATTGTTAGTCTCTATCTTTGGGTTAAACCCATAACCACTGACACTATCCTCATAATCAAAATTAAAAACCACCATGGGGTCATTTTGATTTCTCACTTGGTCCAAAAAAAACATTTTATTAAATTCAAGGCCAAGGATGATCAACATATTAATCTTCAGAACCATTTGTCTAGCCTCATTAGGGCTAACATTTATTTCATCAATTTTCAAATCCTTGAAAGTTTGTGTCACAATTTGATCATGCTGAGATTCATCAGCACCCTTTTTATTTTTCCACCTTTTCTTCAAATTATTTCATCTTCATTTTGAGCTAAAAATCTTTGAATTTTGGGGTATTGATGAAATCATTATCCTTAATGAACCTCATAAAAGCCATAACCCTTTCATCTTCTTGTAGTTTAGGCTCACCTTGTCCCTGTTCATCCATTCTTGAGTCTGGTTTGTGTGCTTCTATTTCTTGACCAAAAACGGGTTAATCAACTTCCTCTTTCTCTCCCATATACCTCAAAATATTGGACACCTCCTTAGAGTCACAAACTCCTTCAGGTATTTCATATGGAACCAGTGGAGAAACATCATCAATCTTTTGCCTTTTGGTAGGTGGTGAATCAAGAATAGTTGGATCTTACATTGACATTACATCTAGACCAGGTTCTTGAATCATAACTCCTATTGGATTTTTGATAGGGAGGTTGGTAGTATTTGTAGGTTGCTTCTCAGATTTGCCATATATTTTTTCAAAATTATCAATGATCAAATCTATTCTTTTCAAATGGTCCTATTCAACAAAAAATATTGAAAAATTAGGGTTTTATTTTCTTTTTTCATCCTCAATCTTTTTCAAAATTTCCCATTTTCTTTTCTTATTATATACCTCTTCAAAAGTGACACAATTTATGATCACATCCTCATCAAAATTGATTTGATGGGATATCCCCATCCTGGTAAGGATGACTTGTCTAACAAAGTTCATGTGACCCTCTAGATCACAAACCCTTTCTGTCCCTGATTTCAAAGAATATTTGGTCTTAAAATAGGCTTGCAACTCCTCCAAGGTATCTACACCAATGTACCATTCACCAAACATAGTGGAATCTAGAAGAAATGTGCCCTTATTTTATTTTTTCATCACATCTTTCTCCATATAGAGCATCTACCACATGAATTCAAGAAAAGAAATTCTATTTTTCATAAATTTTGGCAACACATGGGGTGGTTGAGTACACCCATAGACTCTAATTATAGTATGGTCAGGCAATAAATACTAATCAAAAAAGTTATTTTTATGACCCTTTTCTAGCCTATGAGAAAGAGGCCTCAACATTTCTCTAACCTCTTTGGTTAATCTAGGAAAAAGGCTACCAAGGGAATTCATTATTATGACTAAAAAATCATCATGGAACATAACATAGTTACAGTTCTAACAATGAGTATCCCTTTTGTAACACTAGCATTGTGTAGGCAATCTCTATCTATTTTGATCAATCATGCTCAAGTCCATCTTGTTGGGACAATTCCTTATATTCTCATACAAAATTAAATGACATAACAAATAATAATATTTGAACTCCATAGGTGTCTTGTTCTCCCTTATTTGTAAAAACCATCATGCAATTTCTTCTCAATAAATGATTAAAAATCATAATCAACATTAACCTCTGGGTTATGTATTCTCATGGCCATCATCATCATGCCAAATAGAATTCCATCTTGGGAATCAATTCCTAGCACTTGACACAAATCAAAATATGTCCTTTTGAAAGACACAACAAAGTCATCAACTAGAAAAGGCTCAATTGCAGTGGTTGGGATTGAAATCCTTCTATTCTTAGCCCCTTTCCTCATGTACATGGGCAAATTATCACTCCTATATGTATTTCTTAGATTGTTATATTATTGTTCATTCTTCTTCAAGTCAAATTTTGTGAGGGCTTGCTTATTGAGCATGAAGCAATCAATGATTACATTTCTATCCATATCTAGTTTTGGTGGCTGGATGATAGCGCTTTGATTGGAATCCTTCTATTCTTAGCCCCTTTCCTCAATGATTACATTTCTATCCATATTCTTAGCATCTCAAAACCCCTCTGCTACATCCTTGAATAGTTTTTTATACCCTTTGTCAACTAAATTTGGAAAAATTTCCAACAATGACTATTGAAGGGACCACTTCTTGGGAATAGGGGGTTCAATTCTCTTACTTGTAGACTTAGATTTCTTAGGTGTCATAGTTTGATGCTTTTATGAACTAGGGTTTTGATAGTCACTTGTTCTACCAAACCAATTGAAAACAAAGCATAAAATAAATACCAACTTTTATGAAGAGAGTGATAAGGTAGACTTACCCAGTTGGAAGATGGTTGAAGTGCACACATAAATCTTGAATTCACCATCTACAATCATAACTAAATTTACTTGAATGATGAAATATAAAGAAATTCAAAATTTTATTCTACTTCAGAGCTAATCATTTTACCATTACTCTGGTTCATGCCACAAAATTGATAAATCTTAGCATTCAAGTCTTTCAAACATAGATAGTTAATTTGGTCTAGTCCAATGGCTAGGTGGGAACTTCAATTATAGGCATCAATGATAACCACTATGGGGTGGCAATATAGTCATTTCAACATTTAATACTTTAATGCATCACCACAAGACCTATTTAGATCTATTATGGGACTACAAGAGCTTTTGGATGGTTATATCACATTTTTTACTACTTATTGTCACCTTGCAAGCCTTGATACACATCATCATGGGATGGTAAGATACATATTATCCCTTATACCTCATACCGCATTACTACCCACCTTTGATTTGACCATCGTGGGACCATAAGATCCTTTGGCATCCCTTCACTATTTACCATATCACTACAATCATTGGATTTGACATATTGAAAAATAAGGAAAGACTACTAAATAGGCTAATGAGTTGGTTTCACAACAACCAGTTGATTATTGTGATCAATCAGATTATAAGTGGATTGTCTAAATAAATACACAACAAAATATTGTTTGTGTACAAAAAATAATAATCCAATGATTATAACAAAACACTCCAAATCAAACTTAACTCTATGAATGAATGTGAATGACTACTCTAACACTTAGTTATATGAGACTAATGTGGTAAGGATACTTCTTTACCTTTAACATCTTTCTTGTCTACTTGACAAATATTTTTTTATATTGGTTTATTTTTCTTTGAGTGCCTTATACTTCAACTCTTTCTATGTTTAGGTTTTTTGGATGGTTATATCCATGTATTTCATCCCTATGGTATGCTTTTAGATGCATTTGATATTATCCAATTTCCTATTTTTAAATATGAAATTATGATTTTCTCCTAAGGAAAAAAAGATCATGTATCAACTAAAAAATCCAAAAAATATAAATGTTTTAAATAAGGTAATCTAATAATAGTAGGCGATGGAGGAATCTTGAGGGACCACCAAGGTCAACCTTATTTTGTATGCTCATTGGATATTGGGAATGATGAAAATAATTCACTAAACACAACATGACACTCCTAAAGGGGATTTATTTAGTAGTGTTGAAGGGATGGAAAAGGTAATAATAGAAGGTGATATAAGAATATTAATCAATTCAATATCAAGTGGATCGATAAGTGCATGGATACTAGATGAGATTATAAAATAGATTAAATGTATTACAAAAAATTAAAATAAGCAATCTTTCAACATATCAAAATAAAAGGGAATTGGCTAGAAAATTATCACGAGAGAATGGGACATAATTTATATAAATTTTACCACTTACTGCTAGCCCATAAAAACTTTTTTGAACTGTCACAGGGCTATGGTATGAGTTATCTATCAGTTTATCCCTTACCACCATACCATCATTTATCTTCTTGTCCACTGCAGGGCTGTAGTGAACCTTTATTGTTTGCTCTTACCGCATCACCCCAAGTCAACATTTTGTTTTTCGTGGGGTCATGGTGAAATATTATATGCTACTTAGACTCTTCCCGCTAGCCTACCAATTAATTTTGAGACCTCTATGGGGCCACCATAACCAGTCTTTGTATATTGAAACATTGCAAGTGAAGTTATTACATGTTATAGGGAAGCGATAACTATATTTTCACTTCATTTAATTCCTTCACACCCACCAAAGCTATTTGAATGTACTGTGGGGCTGTAGTAAGAGACAAAAAATACATCAATGATCAATATACAAATATCCTTCACATGAATATGATATGGGATGCTTATGAATGACTCCTAGAATAGTTGTAAAAGGAATATGGACTCTTAGGATGAATTTTATGAATTTTATAAAAAATACCTCAAAGAAATGTGGTCTCATGGTGATGAAATGCCATGACAAGCAAATTGTTATGGATTGTCATGGTGTTACATCAATATGATACCACATTTATTTGAGGCATTTTTTTAACCAGTTCACTACCTTGTCTATACCATCACTTACTAATATGCTTTGATAGAATTTTTCCAAGCATCTATAGCTTGTTTGAAAGAACTTGTTTTAAGTTTTAAGCCATAGCAATGAGGTAGTGACTGTTTGATAAAATGCTTTGGTAGACATGTATAAAAACTATTTGAAAAAATGCCTCAAAGAAATGTGGTCTCATGGAATGCCATGACAAATAAGTGCAATTGGCAGTTGATCCTAGTTATTTGTTATGCAATATGAAGTAATTGCATAACTATTTAGGTTGACTTTGTAAAAACTATATTGTAATTAAAATTTTGTCATCTATCAGCATCTAGTTATTAGTTATGCAATGTGAAGTAATGCTTTGAGTTTGAAAGATTTGCAATGCAATGTAATCAACAATTTGAATATAAACTACAAAAATATATTTTTTACAATTCATTATTTAAACTCTCTATTTTATTTTCTCTCTATAACTCTATTGCTATGGAAATGCCTTTCAATTAAAAAAATAGTTTTTGTCTCTTAGTCTAAAATTTTTTACATTTTTTTTAAAATCTGATTTTTTCCCGATATTTTCAAAATTTATTGAACTTTTGGTTTTCTGATTTTTTTTCCCAAAAGATTTTTGTTTCTATGTGTAGAACATTACAGATGGATCAACGTCAAAGGTTAACTATGGATCAATACCATGCATTTGATGAGAGAGTAGCTGATGAGAGGGACATGGACAAATATCCATGTCCATGTAATGACTGTCTTGGTGGAAAGGTGAGAAAAAGAAATCTAATTTATCAACATATGATAATATATGGGAATAGTGGTATAGTACTTTGGGATTATAATTATTATGAAGATATGATATAATTGTAGAGTGTGAGAGATGAAGAGGCAATAAACATAGATGAAGTGGCACCAAACATAGATGAAGAGGCAACAATGTTAGATGAAGGGTTTGAAGTTGATAGAATGTTGAATGAGGGTCTAAATGATGATTGGTCCAAGTTGATGGAGGATGCTTTAAACCCTATGTATGTTAATTATAAATTAAGTCATTTGACAATAATCCTTCAAATTCTTAACATGCAAGTGGTGTTTGGTTGGACAAATGAGAGTGTAGATCAATTATTGGCATTATTAAGTTTGTTGTTACCATTTGAATTTACATTTCCAACAAAACAAAGTCAATGTAAAAAGTAAATCACTAAGCCAGGCTTAGGGTATGAAAACATCCATAGATGTGTGAATGGTTGTGTATTATTTTTCAATAATCTTGAAAGTGAGAGTGAATGTCTTAAATGTCATGAAGTGAGTTACAGACAAGGGTTGAAATTAGTTGTGGTTCCTAGAAAGGTTCTTCACCACTTTTCGATAATCCCATGATTAATACGAATGTATAGGTGTAGAGACATTGTTGAACTTATGCAATGGCATGCCTGAAATAAGAACACTAATGGAAAATAATGAAAAGTGCCTGATTCTAAGGTGTGGATGGAATTTGATAATAGATAGCTTGATTTTTCTCAAGATCCTTGTAATATAAGGTTGGGTTTGGCTCTAGATGGGGTGAACCCATTCTTAGATCAAAGTAATAAATGGTCAACTTGGCCAGTGTTTTTAATAAATTATAAATTACCTCCATGGTTAATAATGAAACCATTTTTCTTAATGCTATCATTGATTATACCAGGAAAGAAACGTGTGACTTCAGATACAATCGATGCTTATCTAGAGCCATTATATGATGAGCTAATGGAATTGTGAAAAATAATTGAAGCAATTCAATCTTTAAGGGATGGTCATCAATCAAATTCACTTTAAGAGCTTCCTTATTGTTTATGATTCATGATCTTCCTTCATATGGCACATTGTTTGGTCTTAGTGTTCATGGATACCATGGATATCCTGCTTGAAACTTTAAGGACTTTGTGAGGCACTCAATAAGTTTGCGTAAGTGTATTTAATGTGGGCATCATGCTTAACTTAAAATGGATCAATTATATCGTCGACAAAAAACATGTTTTAAAGGTCAAGAAGAGAATCATGAAGCACCATTGATAAAAATAGGTGATTACATTATTGAGAATGGATAGAAAAGAATGTCATTTATTGAAAATTATGGGATTGATGGTAGTAGATATGATATATCTAATGAAAGTAGTATAAAATGGTTGTGTATATTCTCTAAGTTGCCATACTTTAAGGATATGGCCATTAGGCATACTATTGAATTTATGCATACTTAGAAAAATATAGCCTATGCTATTATAGAAAATATTTTTGGTGATTTTGATACTATTTCATCATGTGAAGACTTTTGACAACTAAATATTCATTAAAATATTTGGGTTGAAAAATGTGATGATGAAAAATATAGAAAACCTAGTGTTCCTTATGTCTGGACAAAGGAACAATGTGCAAAATTCTTACAATTGATGTCTCAGACTTGCTTTCCCACTGGATATGTAAGTAGTAGTATTAGAAGCCAAAATGACATTAATGGCTTAAGATCCCTCAAGACCCATGCTTATCATGTCATAATCAAGAATATTTTACCTATTATGGTAAATATATCAAGTTTGGCAAAGGGACCAAGATTTGAAATTATAAGGTTGGGCCTAATATTAAAGAGAATGAGTTTACAGGTATTAGATCCTTCAAACTTTGATAGTTTGAGGGAGGAGGTTGTTGAAGTCCTTTGTCTATTGGAAAGGGAATTTCCACCAATAATATTTAACATTTCTATGCATCTTTTGATACATCTAGAATATGAACTAGAGTAGTGTGGCCTAGTAAGAATGAGATGGATGTATCCTATAGAATGATATATGAAGGTTTTGAAAAAAAATGTTTGTACTAGGGCAAAATCGAAAGGCAACATGTCTAAGGGATATTCAATGCAAGCAGCCATTAGATTTTACACAGAATGTATGAAGGATTTTAAAAATGTCAATCAACATGTATGGGATGATGACAAAGATGAGAGAGTTGTAGGTGAAGTATTATAAGGAAATGGATGTCACTTCAAGCTATCACATCAAGAAATAAGTGTGATACATGCCTATATTCTTCAAAATACATGTTTGTTCGATAAGTGGTGCAAGTAAAAAAATTTACACAATAATTTATTTACTAAATTGCATTTACACATTTATAATATTAATCTTACTATTTGTACATTAATATTATATGTAGAAAATATGAATAATATAATCAAGATTGGATGCAACATTGACCTCAAAAATGCAAACGTCATGATTTGATTGGAGGTGATTCTTTTCCAAAATTTGAAGAATAGATTGCTAATGCAGTCAATGATGCAAAATAAGAAGGTCAACATATAAAGTGAGCTTTCAAAATATCCACATTTATGGGCTATGAATTTTAGTGGAATGTGGGCCTATTGTAGTTATTTAAGAGTGGAAGAAAAAGATAATAGAAAGACAAATTATGATTGTGTTGTTAGTACAATTTTTTTTCATGAAACTGAGAAGAAATTTTATGTTAGATTCATCCAAGAAATTATTCAAGTGGATTTTGGTGAAAATGGTCCTATATTATTAAAATGCGAGTGGATCCAACCATCCATAGTATAATTTGATGAGTGTGGATTTGTACGTGTAAATACAGGATAATTTTTATCAAAGACAGATGAGTTGTATGTTTCCCCTCTTAAAATGAACCAATCATTTCTAATTGATGATGTAAGAAGCCTAGGATGGTCGTATGCCATTCAAATATAGTATTATTATTATTTTAGAAAAAAATTAATTTGTATGTTAATTTATCCCAATGTTTTGTCATTCTTCTTTTGGAAATTTTTTTATAGCTTTTGCTTTCTTTAAGTTGTAAGTTAATCTATCCCAATGTTTTGTCATTATTCATGCTTAAAATGTTCTTTTGGACAAAAATTTATAGATTTTTAATTCTTTACTTGACTTATATTAATTTTTTCATGATGATTAAACCACATGTAGAGCAATTATATGAAATCAGAATGAAAAGAAAAAGGCCCTGTCAATAGAGCTCTCTATAAAACTGTACAACTTCATATCAATGTTGATAGTGATAATTATGATGATGAGCTCAATAAGCATACACATGATATTCATAGTATAAGTAGTCATGCTAAACTTGAGGTGAGTGATATGAAACCACATGCAAGTAAGTACTATTCAAGTTTTGGGATTTTTCCAAAAGAGCATTTAGCTTCCATTTTGGAGTCTTCCCTATTCTTATAACATTTATGAAAATAGCTAAGTCGCCTTCAATTTCCACTTTATTAACTCTAATAATTTTACATTGAAACAACCCATGAAATAAGGCCTTGAACTCAACTTCATTATTAGTGCCTTTCGAAAGTGGTTTAACATAAGTGACTAAAGTTATTGCTTGCCAATCCCTAATTATACATCTTATCCCTGAAGCCCCCGAATTGCCTCTAGCCGATCCATCAAAATTTAACTTTACCCATCCTAATGGAAGATATCTCCAAATAACTTGTTGACATTATTATTTTTTATTCTAACCCTCTGAGTTAAAACAAGGTGGAATTCTCAAACCACCCCATTGAAGCCTCATACTAGCATCCAATCTAAAAAAACTGCCTCCTTTAACCTAATATAGTTTAATTTGTTGTTAACTATTTCCATCATACTTGTTTCAATATTATTTTAGAGGGATTTGAGACTCATTTCCTTGTCTTGGAACAATATTATATTTCATTCCTTCCAGAGTTTCCAGATTAGAATTATGGGACTTATCAACCATAAACAATCATAAGTAGAATGTCTTTTGATATTGGGAGAATATTGAAACAAAGTCATTATATCATTGGGAAGGGCACTCTTCTATCTTAGCTTCATGCATAACCACCTCCAACATTCAAAAGAGAATCAACATACAAGAAGAATGTGATCCAATATCTCCTCTTGGGATCTACATATAGGATATCGAGAAGTACCATGGAAACCTATCTTCTTAAATGTTTCAGCAGTTAGAATCCTTTTCTTCAGAGCTGTCCAAGTGAATAATCCTAATTTAGGAATTCCAAACTTATTCTATTAATATTTAAGAGGGATGATTTTCCTCATACCTCATTGTGTCTTTAATATACTTACATAGCCTACCTTAATTGAATAAATCCTAGTCTTTGAACCACACTAAACAATGGAGTCCTCTCCTTGTCTAAAAGCCAATGTTTTTTTCTTTAGTTCTTAGTTGAGACTATCCACCTCCTGGGAGTTAAAATTGAATATTGAAAAATCCCTCCATTTCTAGCTTACACCTCCTTTTGTTGGATTTATAATTATGTAATATTTAACCTTGGTCCCCCAAACCCTAGAGAGGGTCTCCTTGATATGTGAAATGTCTATAGTGTCATCCAAATTTAGATATCTTACCCAAAAATCAGACCAAAATTTAGCTTTGTTACCATCATGAACATCCCATGATATTAAATCCATGATGATTGATTTATAATTATTCATGAATTTCCATATCATCGATCCTTTTGGGGTGTTTGTGAATGTCAAAATCCCTTCAGAAGAAACATTGCCCAAATATTTCCTATTCAAAATCTGGGCCCATTTACTGTGGGTTCCTTATACATCCTTCAAATTAGTTTGGCTTATAGTACTTTATTTTGAATTGCCTAATTTATCAAGCCAACCCCACCTTCTTGTTTGTATCTAAAAATCTTTTCCCAAGCCATAAGAGTTATCTTGTCCTTCTCCTCTATGCCTTTCCAAAAAAAATTTTGCATGACTTGATCAAGTTTGTTCTCTACCCCCTTTAGAAGTGCCAAGCAAGACATGATGTAGATTGGCATGGCTGAGATAACTGATTTGATCATTATCAGTCTCCCAGCCCATGAGATCCATTTTCATTTCTAGGAAGTAATTTTATCCCATATCTTTTGGATCAAAGTATCCCAAAAGTTTGAGGATCTTAGGCCTTTGGTTAGGGGTTTCGTTCATAGGGAAACCCTCCCTATTATTGGGATTCATCTTATGCTTAGGCCCTTGCTTCCTGTGGTCAAGTTCAATCACATTTTATCCTATTAAAATATTCTCCCTTTGACTCGATTCAACTCTACCATATCATAAATTTCCATCAACACCTTGTGAATCCCCTTTCCTCAGGTCATCATTTTCTTCTCGAAGAAACCAGAATCAGTTCAAATTTCCTTTGTAACTTTGTATGTGATTGTTACCCCACTCCATTTTTACAATATAATGTGTATTTTTTTTGTTTTTGTAGACATTTATTGATAAAATCTAAGAAGAGGATAAAGTCCAGGTGTTGGATCCATTTGATGGTACTGTTGTGGGCATTGGGTAGATTCACTCACTATCTATTATACATAGAGTCAAATTGAAAGGAACAAGAGATGCAAATGTAAATATTTTAAAGGCCACAATTAACATACCCCTTGATTATGAAGACAAAATAGATGGATTTTTCTATCTGAAAGAGAAAGAAGGGACCTTCACATGGTGGCCACTAAAATATTTGAAAAAAATGACATAGTTGATGTTTATCATGTACTAGCTGTTAGACAGCTTAGCCCATTGCTTTATCCAATAGTTTGAATGTGTTGTTTAGGGATATTCTATTAATGTTTTTGTTTTTTTTTGAGATGTATAAGAAAAAATAGGCATTACAACTTAGTTTTCAGTCACAACACTGAGAAACACACTTTGTATTACCATATTTTTCAAAGCAAAGACACATATTTCTGTCTTGTATCTACTGTAAGAACACCTTTTCTCAATAAAATTTTAGTATTTTGCCTTCTTAATAGTTGTTCATTATGTGCAAATGAATGACTTATTGTGTTTTTCTATGTTTTATGTCATATGTTTGGTGGCACCTGTATCTAATACCCAAACATTTATTAATTCATCCCAAGATTCAAATTAGAGTAATCTATATTTTGTAATGTTGTAAATGTTGATTCATGAGAAATATTCATGGATTAATCATAGTCATGCTCTAAATATTGAGTAGAATAATATTTATGCATTTTATGTGGTTTGTAAATAAAATTAAGGATCACTGCCATACAACATGGGCCATTTAAAAATCTCATGGCCACATGAATCCAAGACTATTGTAAGTGCTGTAATTAGATGTGATAAAATTAGTTTTTAGTGTAATTGGAGCTATTTTTATTGTGCCTAATATTAAGGTACTCTTATTACTTAATTGGAGGTGACTTAAGCAATCTGCAGCCTAATTGGAATTACCTTTCTTCTACTTAATATTACGACTTAAATTTTTTCATAGTCTTATCAGCTATAAATTAATGAAGAATTTAATGGAGTCTTAATAAGTGTGATTCTAAAATAGGAGTCTAAAATTTGACATCTCTCCACATTGTTTAGATATATATATATATATCTTTACTACTACTTATGTGTCTAATGGAAGCCGAAAAGATATTGCCGACTGTAGAATGTAACAAGTAAAATAGTGTAATGGGTGTCTGTAATCATCATTTGTAATCCATATTCAAGGTTTTCTAAATTATTCTTTCAAGAAGTGATAATTTACAATTACATCAATTAAATGTTAGTGAAACTAAGTTTTCCCAAAAATGCAACAAATGTGATTAGGACACAATGATGACCAGTGAAATTAGTGAATAAAAATGACTAAATATACTACCAAATTGATCAAAATGATGATTAAAATTAATGACTAAATACACTACCAATGAACAAAAATCAATGAATAAAAAAGACTAAATATGTGACCAGTTAACAATAATCAATGACTAAATATATCAGTGAATTAAAAATGACTAAATAAGTGACCAAATTCCAACAATCAATGACTAAATCAATGACAAAATATACTACCAAATAAATCAATCAAAACAACCAATAAATGACTAAAAATGGTTTAGTCATCAATTTGGTCATGTTATAAATGACTGGCAATAAACTACTAATGGTCACGTGATCATGTTTGGTCATTTATATGTAGTTTTTAGTGGTTTTTTAATCATATATTGTTGTTTCTATACTAGTGTGCCTTAATCACCCTCAAATAACATTTCGTGCATGTTTGGAATCTTTAAGGTTATTTTGTGGACTTTAACGTAGTGTTTTATAAGTAAAAAGGTGATTTTTTGGATAATTTTCATGTATGTCAAATCTCCCTAAGTGAAAAATCCATGCAAGACACTTTACAAGGACCTTCGAGCAATTAAATAATCATCACACCTATCAACAAGTCAAGAAGATGTCAGAATATTGAATTTCAATGCCTTAGAGGGGAGTTTTGGCACTTGTACAGACTTGTGAATTCATATTCTAAGTGAAAATAGTTTATCAGTATCCTTTTAGCTTCTAGAAGTTAGAATCAGGCATGGAAAGAAGTTTCAAGTTTCCAAATTGTAGAAAACTCTCTCTCTCCACCATCACTCCTTTCAAAGCTCATGAAGGCCATTTTAAAATGCATGGTATAGGCCATTCAGGTAGAGTTAGAGGCTAATATTTTGACTAAATTTGGGGACCCCTATGGGATTCCAATAAGTGTGATTGGTCATTTTATTGATCTTCTTATATTTATGAGCAATCATTAAGGAGCTAAGGTGCTTTTTTGAGGCTAAAATCCTCACTAGCTCTATTTTATGCAATTAACATGCAAGTGTGAACTCATTAATTTCATAGAATCAATTGGAAAAGATAATTAAAAGTCTTGAATTCACTCTCATAACATTATTAAACACTTATTTGGCACATGCGGCCTCAAATTGATAAGAAACCTCTATTGTTCTCAGTTTGCAAGGTGGTTGTTTTGGTCTCGTGAATGTTTTAGGGTCTTCAATAAAAAATAATGTTGATTAAGGTTCTCAATCATGTTTAAATTCTTTTCAATTCCCCACATATCTATAAAATATTCCTAAAGTGCTTACTCTCATACTATTCTTCTAAGCAACATTTAGTGTTCTTCACTTTAAGACTATGAGAGGGTTGTCTGCATGAAAATGGTCTGAAAGATCTAGTTTTGCATTGTTAAAGAGTAGTTTAAGGATATTAATCCTATATAATTCATGAAAAATTGATGAATATTGACCTTAGAGTCTATAGATGTCAATATAGAGCTAACAAAAGTCTCTTGTATCAAAAAGCAAACCTATAGGTTTGCCAAGACCTGCAGGTCTCTTTTACATACAATATGAAGTAGTTATTGTTTAAAATGTTATCTAAATAGTGTTAAATTTATAAGTATAACTTAGTTAAAATGATATATTTCACAAACCAATAGACACATAAGTGATTGGGAAATAAAATTAGGGTTAAAAAGATTGGGTATGCAAGTCATTATAATACTCATACCCTAGCCTGTGTATGAGGGTAAAAGGCAAGAAAGTTTGAATATGCCATAAATGATAATGGACTTGGTATAAAAGTGAAAATTAAATTATAAATATATTTTTATTCTTTAAAATTTATAATGACCCTAATTAAATAAGGTCAATTTTCAAAGTCTAATACCTAAAAGCTTCTCAGCCATCATCTACAGTCATACTGTGGAAAGAGAGTGTATGTTGTGTAAAGATGTAGGTTTTTTGGGTGAAAAGAAAGGTTATAGGTTAAAATATAGTGATAATGGTTTGTGAATAATAAATGTATTGTTATATAAACTTTAACTCCAACATATAACCAAATTTCTAAGAACACAGTCAATATTTCAAAGACTAACACCTACAGCCACCTTTAGAGAAGACAGAGTACATAAAGGATAATGAGGTCTAAAAATGGTAATGTGGGTGGAAATTAGAATGAGTAAATAAATCATGGATCATATAAATCATTATAAAACTATCTTGGTACTTTAGGATGAAAAACAAAACTCAGCTATGGAGTTAGAGAGACCTACAGGTTTATGAGGTAATGCATGTTAGTTTCAAGACGGAGAGTAGATAGAGTTCATGAAGGAGCATTGGATTATAGATTAGATTAGAATAAAAAGGTAAATTATAGGATTTTTTATTATCTAATAAATTTCATAATAACCCTAAACACCTCAGACTACAATTATGACTCCAATACATACACGTAGTTGGCCTGGAGAGTTCAAGTTGTTTTTCAAAGTTGAAAAAAGATCTAAATGCATGATATACTAAAGAGAAGGGAATTTGGGTGATAAAATGATAATAATTATGTAATGATACTATCTAAGTTAAAAAAATGAAATAGAATTGAATAAAGAGTTCAAAGAGAATGACTTAGATGACTAAATTGACCCTCAACCTTGTACACACAGTCATATACCTATAGGCCTATTTGCCTCATGAGATATTTTGATTGAATAAGGGATTTAAAGGTATGATATATGTAAAGTTAAATAATATAAAGAGTTTTCAAGACAATAATATCTCATTTGGATCCTCATACCTAATATCCAAACAATGAGAACCCTGCCTACTCAGCTAATGCAAGTTACATGCCTGCCTACTTTTGAGAAGTATTTACTTGTCTGAGAGGTTTAAAGGTATATAGGGGGACTGAGGGAAAGTAAAATATTTTAATATAATTTAATGGAAATATTATAACTCCATAAATCCCTCAAATTCACCTAAATTGAAGCAAATACTAGAAACTCTATTCAGGCCTAACAAGCCTAATTACATACACAAAACTACAAGGGTAGTCATAAGAAAATGGTTAGTTTGAGTTTAATTTATAAGTTTGAGGGAAATTAGGAGATGTTAAGGAGTATATAAAATAATTTCATGAAATTTATAATCCCTGATAATGGAGGAAATTAATCAGAAACAACAATTAGGGTAAAGTGATCTAGTATGCTCAATAACCCTATCTTGAGAAATTAAAGGCTAATACAAGGTTGAAGAGATAGAGAGAGTTAAAAAATATGTGAGAAATTAATGGTGGAAATATCAAACCTATGGAGGTAATTAAAAACTAAAAATCAGACTCATAACACCACCTACAAACCTCATCTCTCTCTAGACCTCATAAACATGGAGTCTATTAGCCGAGGGTCTTCTAAACTTGCTCATATCTCCCATGAAAGGATGCATGGTGTCTAAAGATATTGGGAATAAGATTAAACCCCTATGAAATACTGATTAATAATTTTTTGATGTTCATCCAAATCTTATACTTTATGAATCATCCTTAAGCGTGCAAGGCACTCACAGGCTGCCTAAACAGGTCAATTTCAACCTGACAAGAGAGAATATTATTTTTATGAATATATATGAATTGTAAAATCCTTAAAAAAACATGTATTATGTCAAAAAATCCCTTTATCACATCTCCATGCCATTGGTTTGTACTTTTAAGGTATAAGTGTATGGAAAATGACCAAAGAAGGTTGTTTCAAGCTGCTTGAGAGGTTTGTATAAGGTGTCAAGAGATAAAAATTGACATGGAGAATAATAAGGAGGTAGTAAAATTGAATCAAAAGTTTTTTTAAGTTTCAAATGTGTGGGAAACTTGTGGAGCCAAAAATTAGTCTCTAGACAGAGAGGCCTAATTAAGACCTAGTTAAGAGAGAAAAATAGATGAAAAGGACACTTCCACTCACTCTCAAGACATAAAAATTGGAATGGAGATGTAAATACATAATAAGTCCTCAAATATTCCTTCATTTTACTATTATAATCTTTAAATTTTCTTAAACAAGGAGGTTTGCATGATTTTAGGGTTACAAGGACTGAGGCCAAATTGGAGCTTTTGGTGCAAAATGAATTCTTGAGGGTAGGTTGAGACCTAAAAATGATTTTTTTAGGTTTTATATGATGTGAATAGGATATAAATGGAGAGATAATGAGTTAGATAAGATGAATTAAATTTTTGACAATTGTAAGCAAGATTGGCCTAGTGAGATGAAGAGACTTTTGGACACCTAGTAAGAGAATGAAGTGATGCGTCAAAGGGAACTTGTGGAGATTAGTTGAAAGGTGTCAATATCAGATAAAATATGTAACTCAACATGACCGAACCATTAAGAAGGCTAGTTTTCATTCCACAAGCCAAGGCAAAGGGTAATTTTTGAGAGATAGGTAAGGTGTTAAGCAAGGTTTAAAATTTCCACACTTGGAGCATAAGAGCATATTCATACAACTAAAACTTTTCATTGAGGACTTGATGGGATATTTTAAAATTATTTTATTATTTTAACTCCTTTTGGACTTCTCTCTCTCTCTCTCTCTCTCTCTCTCTATCTCTCTCTCTCTCTCTCCCCTACACACTTCTCTCCTTCTCTCATTTTATACATTGAGCCTTAATTGACTAAGATTATATTCTAAAAATAGGTATGGAAAATCCCTACCCATTTTAATCCTTTTATCAATGAATAATAACCTAGTTTTACCTTTTCCATGGACTGGTTTCAATATGCACACTTAATTAGTTGATCTTGCTAAGTGATAGTCTTGTTTGTCCTTGGTTAGCATTCATGTTCAGTTTGGAATCCTTTTTTCAGGTCTCTTGAATTTTCAAAGTAAGGTGTAAGTGTTTAGTGAGTAGTTTTTTCATTAGTGTCAATTCATGACATCTTGACTAGTTCTCCTAGCTCAATCAATCTTCACAACCTTCATGAGAAACATTGATGTAGAGAGGCAGAGATGGATTAGTGTCATGTGAAGTTTAGTCTCTTGTTTGAAGTGAAATTTTATCTAGTTGTTAGTGGTTAAATCATATTTGGTGCATCACCTCCATTAGAGTAGGTTTCTCTCCTTTTTCCTAGAGAGTATTAGATTAGTGTTTGAGTCTAAGTGATTCATTAGATGGAGCTAGCCCTTTAACCTAGAGATTCACCTCTCCAATAGGGTACCCAAAAACTTGAGGTGTTTCCATGTTACATCAAATTTGGTAGGCTTGAGCTACCTTCCAAAGGGTGAAAATTTGATTGATAACAATCACCACATATGAGATGGTTTTATACCTTCACCATAAAAATGAAGATATAAAAAATGATGCAATATAAGGGTAAAAATACATAATAATATTGTTTATCAATGGGTCCAATAAAAAAATAGTTTATTTCATCTTTTTGTAACATTTCATATTTATTATAAAATAATTCAACTTAATGAAGCAAATTTTGCTATGTGTAAAGAACAAGGTCTTTATACAAGATCCATATCTATGTTACATAGTTCCAATGACTCTCAAGTCATGAATACCATCATAAAAAATCATATAACAAAATAATATATTCATATAACTATAGTATAGACTTAAAATAACTAATACTTATTTATTGTAATGATAAATTTTGAATCTACTGAACATAGTGCTTTTGTAAGACTCAGAGTACTTAAAATCACATCCTGCAATAAGGTTTATCTACATAAGAGGTAATAAAAACAATGAGAAATACACAAAATCATAGGTGTAAGACTAGGTTTATACCTTTTTTAATATCATCACAATGCATTTACTCAAGCACGATGTCCGATTGCACTAAGAGTGCTATCTAGATGTTTCACTTTTTAATATAAAATTATTTATAATAGAATAAATTCCATAATTATTCTAGATTAAATGGATTTATTTCCACATTAACCCATGAAAAAAACATATTCTTCCTTGGTTTTAGTCAATAATTTCATTTATCAGTGCTAGTGGACTCATTAGGTCCGAGCATTTGAACCTACACTCTGATACCACATGTTAGAACCCTGTTTAGTTTAACTTAGAAAATTATGCAATTTTTTTTAAGGAATTAAGATCAACCATCTACATTCTATCTTAATATTATATTTTATTCACTATTCATATTTTTTAATCTGCTAAGAATAATATGAACATAACTAATTTTTGTAATTGCACTTCAGACAATAATCCTCTAATCAAGCATTAACCAATTATCATTATAACCCAAAAGAGAGTCTCAATAGTGCATAAAATACAAGATTATGTGACATTACATTATTTAGAGTTAAAATTATAGTACAATGATAACGAATGTTAAACTATGCCAAACATATAAATCACTATATACAACCACTGCTGAAGTACAATGCAACCACTACTAACGTATAACATAATAAATAATTAATGTACATGGTTTCCAATAGCCACTATTATGTGAACCAGTTAAATAAAATTATATTAAAAGTACAACACTACAAGAGAGATTCAATGAGACAACTCATGTATTCAAAATAGTAGTCATGAGTATGCATCATGATTAGTTTAGATTCAACTATAGAGAGGGAGAACATCATCTGGGTACTTTTCCTCCAACCATAGACTGATAATTTATTGCACACATCCCAACTAAGAGTGGCCATTGCATTTATGGAGGGACATATAATGATGATGCAATCATCCATAACCATTTGAGAACATATGTGAATGTACAATCACTATTACATGTAGCCAGTCATACAAACTCTAGGTACTCCTCTATCTATTATGACCTCAAGTAAACATGCAAACGAGAAAATATGATGGATAAATAATGTATACATTTATAATGTTTATTTGGCCAAAACATTTTTTTATTGCTATCATATTTAAAAATTCTAGGTTTTAGTCCACATCAACATTATTCTTTGCTATAAACTCAGATATAGACATCTTTCATGTTACCCAAGGATAAGTGACTATAGATAGGCTCATGACCAATCACTTATTAGTGCTTAACAAGAAATGAGATTTTATAGTATATTTATCAATGATATCATATAAATAGTCCATATAAAATACACCAGCCTATTTTTGTATTTTCAATCATTCCATAGAATTCCATTGCTATACATATTTCATAAAATTTCAATCACATAAAATCTAGCTTTTTTTGTTTCACATTTCAATACAAACATACTTCATTCCAATAATATCGACTACACATAATCATCATAATCACTCCTTCACATTAGAAAAGGTGAAGAAGTACATTTGTACACATTCTAGATGTGTAATACTTATTGCTATAAGGGTCACCCTCAAGTTTTGAGTTATGACCATTTATGGCCTACATGCCTATATAACTTATTTTAAAACACTTATTCAGCTAATTCAAAATCTCTCCATAAAAAAATGCTAACACTAGTCAAGATCTCAACCAAAAACTATACTTATCTATAATTTGAGATTTTATTATAACTTGGGGAAATTAAATGGGAAGTTTCTTAATTACTTAATTTTGTCCCTTTATAATCCTATAGGTGGGAGTAAACTCGCACCTTCATGTTTATACGAGGTGCATAATCTTCCCACTCTATTCCTATTTAACAAATCAAATATAGTTCAACTGAATATATTAGACCCTAGAAAACATTTAAATTTATGACTAATAAAGGTTCTTCTTATAGTCCTTTTAGACAGTATATGCTAAAAGCTTGTATGATTCCCATGTAAATATATTTTTCAAATGAAATGAGTTACAGTTGGTCAAAAAATTGGCATTAATACTCAACTATAAATATGGGGCACAAACTATGAATAATATGTAATGTTAATCTTATTTAGAAATAAAATGTAACCTCCATAATTAATAAAAAACCTAAAAATAACATGCTACAACCAAGCACTATTAATATTAAAATTCAGCTAACAAATTAGATCACAAAGACCACTAAAAAGACATGCTACAACCAAACATTATGAACAATAAAATTCAGCCACCAAATTGAACAAGACCACCCAAAAGACATGATACAACCAAGTATTATGAATAATAAAATTTAACCACCAATTTTGATTATAAGACCACCAAAATGACATGCTACAACTAGGAATTATGAATAATAAAATTCATCCACCAAGTTGGATTACAACACTACCAAAATGACATTCTACAACCAAGAATTATGAATAGTAAAATTCAGCCATCAAGTTGGATTATTAGACCTCGAAATATACATGCTACAACCAAGCATTATGAATAACAAAATTCAGACACCAAGTTAGATTACTATACCACCAAAAAGTCATGTTACGACCAAGCATTATGAACGATAAAATTCAGCCACCAAATTGGATTACAAGATCACCAAAATGACATGCTACAACCAAGAATTATTTTTAATAAACTTAAGCCACCAAGATGGATTACAAGACCACCAAAAATACATGTTATATCTGATATTAGAAATGACTTCCACATGCTAAGGTTTTATCATTCAACATAATTACCATTGCCAAGACTCTCTACAATAATCACCAATTATAAATTGGAGTAAATGTACATATATATACATTGTGACTATTTAAAAAAAATGTATATTATTATGCTTGGACCATAATGGTATACATAATTTATTAACAATCATTTTTATAATATCATCACTCCACCCACCCACCCAACCCCGCCCCTAAGCATCTGGGCATAGAGGATAAGGAGGAACACCCAAACCATCTTGCCTAGTAGGGGAAGGAGATGGTGGCTACCACCCTCATTGCTACCCAGGAGGGGAAATGTGTTGGTACAGGGTGCCACTATGAGAGTGGTGCCTATAATGGTTGAGACATTGCCCACCATGAGGAAATTGAGGAACTCTATCATCTAGTCTGGGATCTTTGGGTGGAGAAGGTAGAACCTAAGCCATACTTAGTTTTGGAGAAGGTTCACACTTCAATTTTAGTTATTAAAGAGTAAAATGACAGTGTAGTTTAAATTGTCACTTAGGGATTCTTTTACACATAGTTGTAAAGCCTAAAAATTGATGTTTATCCATAATAAGTTGTGTGTTTTTGACTTATAGTCAATGAGGTTTACAACTTTTAGGGTTTCAAAAAAATTCACCTATTTTATCTACAACTATAAGTCTGTTAAAACTTCCAACCAAGGACAAAGAACATGTTCCTTTCAAAAACAAAACCCGATATACATGGAGTTGTCATAGCCATGGAAAGATATATAAATAAACTACATAGTAAAGCCATATACTAAGAGAATAATTTCCACACAAATTTATCATTGCATTAGTTATTCCATATCTACCCACATAAGAGAGTTTTATTTATAAATAAAAGTGATTCTAAAAAATGCTAGGTACTTGCCTGCTATAGTTACCTTAAGGGTCTCTCTTCCAAAGTCATGCACCCAAATAAATTTATCTTTTCTTCCCCTTATTTTCACACATGATGTACTATGTTTTTATCACCCTTTTATTCCCCCTTTCTTCTGCTATTTATCATTATGAAAACTATTGTTTTTTAGCATGATATTTTCCTTGATCTCCTACACTTTTTCCACTATCCTCTCATGCAGATTATGATGATGCCCTTCTTTAAAAAATAAACCAAAATAATAGATTCAAGTGACAAGATTAGGGTTTCACTCGACATTCCACCTTAGAACCCCATAAATCCAACACATTGTTGACTTTGCATGAAATCATTGAAACCTTATCATTGCCTTTTTTCCTTTTGATGCATATTTTACAAAGTCTTTTAACTTTTTTGGAGTTTACAAGTGTTAATGTGATTTTACCATGGTTTCAAAGTGGTTATAATAAGTATTTTAAATCTAAAATCCTATCAACATAGTTTATCACTTTATACAAAATTTGAAACCATATCCATAATACAAGCTTAATGAAATATAAGTATGCATAATTATTTAGTAAGGGTGCATGTATTATAACCCATGCTTATACCACTTGATGAAAGGGAATTTTAAGGACACTCATTTAATACATAGTCAAAGGCATAAATAATAAAACTACCAAAATAATCTATAGAGGTATAGGCAAACAACACAAACACCATAATTGACATATTATTTTAACTCTAGATATAAAATACAATAAATCCATTATTCACCAAGCCAAGATGGTTAAGCAAACATTGTGGGACCATTCACTATCTAAGACTCACAAAAGAAAATAAAATATAGATGCAATAAAAGAACTCATTCATATATATATATATATATATATATATATATATATATATAGAGAGAGAGAGAGAGAGAGAGAGAGAGAGAGAGAGGCCTGAAATAGAATCTAAGAAATCAAGATCAAGCATCTATGTGTGTCTGTTAGTTCTTGAAGCTCTATGTACTCCCAGCTGTATTGATCTACCACCCCTCCCCTATGATTCTCTCTATCACTATTATTATTGTGAGGGGAAAAACTATCCCACACCCACCTCAAATAAAATGAAGGTAGTTAGTCCATTTATATTTATCATATCTTCAAAATTTATTAATAATAATACTAATATATCAATCATACTCCATGCATAAAATTTAACCATAACCAATCAATTTATACTAAACAAATGTGATATAAATGTTTGTTTAGAATAGAAATATGTAGTAGTTCAAGTAAATAAACACAATAGAATACATATATTTATTATACTCAAACAAGAAATCTAACTAATCAATAGTCAATTTTTGTTTAAAATAGATGTTGTTTGTTAAGGATACGTAAGGATGTAATGATAAGTACTTGATATATGAATATGACAAGCCTACAAAACATATGAAATTTATATGAGAGTAAAAAGCATACAAACAAGGTACACTAGAAAACATAAGATCCAATTCAATGAATATAAAACTTGAATTGGTATGAGCAGATGCCCCCATAATGTCCCTAGAGTTTTCCATGAGAAAACATGGGATGTGATCCAACCTATTGTCAATCCATAATCACGAACCCATTGCACATAAATATATGACAAACAAGGTACACTAAAAGACATAAGATCCAATTCAATTAATATAAAACTTGAATTGGTATGAGGAAATGCCCCCATAATGTCCCTAGAATTTTCCATGAGAAAACATGGGATGTGACCCAACCTATTGTCAATCCATAATCATGAACCCATTACACATGAATATTTCATATTACTAGATAGTCTCATCAATAACATGTATATAAATAATAGTTGTAGTAAAACCTCTTTCAATAGGTACATAATCAAGAAAATATAACTTACACTCTAACATATGTGAAAAGATAAAGGGAAAGGTGTAATAATCCATGTCATAACAATCATTCGAGACATAAAAATAATCAATGTAATCATCTAATCATATACATATAAATATAAATATATAACCAATGCAAAAATAAAAAGGGATCCCTATTGGCTCACAACTTATTAAATTACTGGATAGAGTCCATAACCGTGTTATTTATTCTAAGATAAACACTTACATAATAAATCTATGAAAGCTTAGAAAAAAAAAGTAACACAAATTACTAGGAGAGACAAGTTAGTACCCATGTGTTGTATGATTTTTTAGAATATGAAGTGTACTGTAAATAAATCTATTCTAACATGATATTGCACAAATATGTAAATCATACATATGAAATGGCAATGTCTAACTAACATTACTTTGGTCAAAGTTTTCAATAGTTAATGATCTCTAGGATCAGTCAAATTCATACACACCACTTGATCAGATTACCTTCATCTGACATTGAATATGCTAGTGAGTTAGTGAAGTCCATCTCACTACTTACTTAGTACCATCAATGCAAGATTTGGTTAATATAAATATAACCAAGAGATTCATACATATTACTTCCAACTAGCAAGCATAAAACATGCTAAACATATGAATAATCAAAATGCATACATTTAGTCTATTAAATATATGAATGAATCTCCACTATATTATAAGCATAAAAAGTACAGTTCATACCAAATGGGTATATTCTACATTAGACTACATATTTCTAATCTGTGTAAGTAGATTCAAATATAATTCATTCTATGATGAAAATTAATACCATAGTCCATTGTTCATATGTACAATTACTCAATTACACAACCAATCATAATAATTTTAGAGCATCAAATAACTTATAAACCAAGTCACATCTTGTATGAACATAATCATTTATACATCTTGTTATGTTTTTAGGAGACTGCATTCATATGGTTATAGTTTACTATCCCTCGAGGTCCTATGACTTACTTTAACAATCCATTAAACTATAGATATAGGCATATGACCCAATACACCTATATATGTTATATTTTTATATGAATAATTAAGTCCATATATAGATATACTTACTATATATACATACCCTTGTATTGTATTCATACTATATTTTGCATATAAGGAATTAAAAATATTGTATATAAAGGTCAACAATCATTTATAATTTTACCCAATGACTTCAAATGAATTCAATAATCATCATGACTTTCCTATACACAAAACATATTGATGATCACTTATAATATAATAATATTATCAAAATATTATTATAGTCAATAAAATATTTACATCCATATCAATTTCCATCTAATTATAACATTAAAACACTCACACATTTTATTATAATCATCTATGCACATTATCCTATATATTTTGTTACAAGTTCAACTTCGTTGACTTGTTTTAAATAAAACCCTTGTATTTTAAAATACATTGTCAGTATTTAAAAAGGGTTAAATACTTCAACCCAATAAACATCTACAGTTGTATTATATTTTAATACTGAATGTCAACACATACACCGTTCATATAAATTTGCATTGTTCAAATAACAAATTATCACATTTGTCTCCTATGCTCATCTTCTCATGATTTTTCATAGCAAATGAGACCAGTTTGTATACTTTTACTCCATGATTTTGATAAAATAAATAAACCTATTCCTATTCTAAGATGCCACTATTTATATATTGTCTATACATTTATAACCTAAGCACAATTTTTTGTTTATATATATATATATATATATATATATATATATGTCGTTGTTCATTTTGTGTATAGATTCACTATATATACAATATTATTACTCAGATCACTATATATTATTGATAGAGATTCAATGAAAATAATACTCATTTGGAAAACATTATATATATTTTTAGAGCATACATATTTTTTATAAATTTAAGATAGGAAGTATATATACCTCGAACTGGTAAATTCAAATAATTTTCTCGTGCTTGAAAAGATGATAAGTGCAATATCTGCTCATTGAATTCGCTATCTCTTGATCTCTATTTTATTCATGTTCCTTCTATTCTCTCCTTCATTCTCTAGAGATGTAAGTTGACTTCATATGGTTGTTAAATAAATGGAAAATTGCCACCACTCTTCAAAAAATATTTCATGGCACCAAGATATCTATCACCTAGCTGGTCCTTCAATAATTGAGGTACAATACAATAGTCATTTGTATCCATGATTTTAATTATAGAGTTTAGAATTAGTAATCTACTAATAGAAGTAACCACTGTGTTCAAATTCAAATGAGATGCCAAGTCTTCTCTTCAAAGAGACTCAAGCTGACTAACTACAAAGTCCACATAATCTATAATAAATAGCTCATACGATCCATCCGAAATTCCTATCATAATATATCACTTAAGCATAAAGCATGGAACATGATAAATACCATATGGTGAATATCAATATCATCCAAGAACATTTCAAATGATATAATCCATCCTTGATGGCTCTACAAGGGTGGTGCATTAACAACAATTACTCGATAACCCTTTATTGACAAATATAGGATCTACTTGTAAAATACATCAATAGTTCCTGCTATGCTTGAAAGATAAACAAGAGGAAGATCTTCCTTAGGACCATAATCATAGTATCACCATTATTTCACTCCAATATATATATGGAGAAGAGGCACATTCACCTTGAAATGCAGATAATTGCCTAGCACAGATGCCATGATCTTTATCAATAATGTAAAGGAAATTTATTCTAAATTTTTTTCTGTGTCTTCAGTAGTACTCCTGGGAGGCTGGAATCCATTCAACTATCTGATAGATGTCTATTGAGTTTTATTGAAAACTTATTCACCCAAGAAATGTATGCAATCATAATTTGCTTACTCGATGACTCAATTGGATTATCATATTTCATAAAAAACCAAAAAATGAAGTTTTTATTTTTATTTAATGACTTTTTTCTTTTTTTAAAGCTCTTATTTTAAAAATTTTATGTACTCTCCTAAATCATTGTTTTCTTCTAATTTTCCCCCAAATCATGTTTTAACTTTTTTTTAAAATTTTTTCCCCAAGTTGACTCAATCCTTGCTTAATACATTTTATTTCCTATTTATAAAAATCCATTACAATATATTTGCTACTTATAATATAATACATTATAGTTTCTTTATTTGCTACTAACTTAGTATAGGTAAACAATAAAAATATGACTAATGTAAGTCGGTGACAATCTTTTACTTTGAAAAGGTAAATCAACAAATATTATATTGAAACACAATGGTTTTTATAATAATGTAATGGCTGTTATTAATATGTTCTATAGATTGTATATGTATTTTATCATCTATATATATTAAGAAGTTAAGCACATAATGATATTATCGATATCATAAAGATATCTAGTTTATGTTATAAACATTACTAAGACATGTTGGTTAGTCTACATACGGTAATAACTAGATACTATTTATGCAAATTTAAGTTCTAAAAAAATATTAACTATTATGACTATAATAGCATAACATAATCATACTGCAACATTATACATTTAAACCTATGTATAATATCCATAATGCAATCATACATGATTTATTATACATAATAAATAAATTAAGCTAACACACATAATTATCTAAATGTAGATAACATAAATAATGTACTAATGCTAACAATTCAAATAATGCATATAACATGTATTATATAATGTGGTGTGTGCATGGCTTATATCCATTCCTATGTCATCCCTCAACACCTCCATCTATATCACCCTCTTTGATTATGCTCTCCCTTCATCATACTCTGAGGGATGAATTTATCCTATGTGAAACTCATGATTAGAAGGTAGTTAGTCCATACCATCATGATGTATATCATAAAATATTGTTGTAATAATAAATCAAAATGATCATAATGTAAAGAATATACAATACAAATAAATCATAGCAATGTAATCATGAAACCAAAGTAACATAAAACTATCTATTAACAACATATGACTTACCACTTAGTTAATAATAATCAAATCAACCATAAAAATCCATAGATAATCAGGTAAATTTGCTTAGCAAGGAATCAAGATGTAATATCCTTCCCCCCTAAAGCTGGTCATCATCCTGATAACACTTATTCAACATAAGTTTTGAATTAAAAAAATTATTTAGAAGAAAATTAACATAGTATGAAGCAACAAATTAAGAAAATAGATGTGAAAATTATCTATAGAGCTCATCATAGTCCTCCCATGTAGCACTATCCTAAAAGTATTAAAAATACTCCAAAAAGAGCTACTAAGGACTATCTAAAATAGGGTAATAAGTGTTGATGAGTTGGTAAGTGAATAGAAAGAGATAATAGACCCTTATAAGCATGATTAAGACATTAAAAACCATGAGACCTTCAAATTAACTTCAGAACCTTGAATTAAGGATTAAACTGATAAGCCATTGCTAAGAAGTGCATCTTAAAACAAGACATAGAGTGAGAAAGTTAGATATCCCCTCTGTATCATTTGGTATTAGAGCATGAATATCATTGGCAAGCAAATAAAGAAAAGTTACATATGTGTCTTGATTTTCAATTTGTGTATTTGATCAAGTTCATTGAAAGAATGTTGTAGGTTGCTAAAAGAAGATTCCAGGTGATTGGAAGTTGGTCAAGCAGTTTGAAAGCTAAGATAGGCTTAAGAAGAGATAAGGAGCTAAAGAAGCTCACAAGGAGAGAGCAAAGTGATTGCTCAAAGAATTTGATCTAAAGAGAGAGCTTGGATAAAGGATGGGACAAGGTGAAATAAAATTACTTAAGATAATATAGATGGTAAAGAGAATGATGGTAAAACTACCTAAGATAAAGGACCAACTAAGAAAGCAGAGGGAAAGAGAGTTGAGAAGGAAGCAAAAAGAGGAAGACTTCCAAAGATAGATTAATGAGATAAAGAAATAGAAAGTCTTGATGAACCTCATGATAGCAAAATTGAGAGACCATACAGTGGATGGTTGATGAGAAAGAAGCCACGCCAAGCAATAGATAAAGAAAAGGCAAGTGGAAGCCATGAGGGAGGAAAAAAGATAGAAAACATTTTTGTGCAAGAAACTGAAGATGGATATGCATAAGCTTTGGTTGAATGAAAAACCAAGTAAACAAGAAGATAAATAGTGCCTTGAGATGAATTTGAGTGCACAAAAAAGGATAGTTTCAGCCAACTAGGTGTTGAGAAGGATAAAGAAGTGGATCAGTTTGAGGGCCTCATTGTAGGCTTAGAAAGAGGAGTATAAACCCAAGGCAATATGATTGAAAATTTGTATATGAAAGTAGTGAACAATTAAAGTTAGAATTGGAAGCATTAGAAAGAGCACTACATTGTGACAAGGAGGATAATGAAGAGAAGGTAGTTACATAAGATGAGAGTTATATGATGAAGGCCAAAGAGAGTGAAGAGGAAGCTTTAGTTACAACAATACCCCCACAAGCAACAAAAAAGCATAAACAAACCAAGCATGAAATAACAAGAGACTAGTTTCAAATAGGACAAGCAATAGATTATTTTCATTGACTTGTGTGTTCCATGTGTATGTTGGTTGTAGGAGAATAAGCGGGTGTTAAAGATGATCAAGTGGGAGATTAAAGCACAAGAAGTCAACCTCAAAGGATAAAGTAAGAGAGAGATGAATAAAGGAGACAAAATACAGTTAAACAAGCACCACAAAGGTATATGTATCTCAAATAGACCTTGGGAGCTAGGAGGAGATGCCATTAAAAAATAGGTGTTGAACAAGAACATCAAAGATAATTCACTTATAACTTTCTGGGAAAGTTTCATTTTACTCCTCAGTAGTATGATGTAAGAGCATCACTACTTCCTTGTATATATTGGTCTAATTTCATGTTTTAAGTCATTAAGAAGTTTTTATGGTCCTAGGAGGTCTATAGAAGTCCAAATAAGGTGTTAGATCTTGGTCAAATTTGAATTTGGACCCATTAGGCATTTTCTCGCCTAAATTGCCAATTCAAATATTTGAAATATTTTGTATTATTTATCTAATTTTGTGATGTTAGTGAAAGGTCAAAAGTTATGACCATATGTCTTAGGATTATTTAAGAAGGTTTAGGGTTGTTTTATGCTTATGAGAAGATTAAGGTAGTTAAGAGATTCCCAACGTACAAGTGGGAGTTACAAGGGAGTTAAGAGGTGGTTAGGTAGTTATAGAAGTTTTGCATATAAGTAAGTTTTTTGTTTATAGCGAGTCATTCAAGGTAGGAGATTGGAGGCTTTGGATCCAAAATATATTGAATATGTAAACCCTAATAAAAATGAATATACAGTTTCTTTGTTTTGAAAAGAATGTTATTGACAGTCCTTATGTAAGCAATAACCATGACTGTGCAAATAAAGTTTGAGAAGACCATTATGATCAAGATGTGTTTTTTATTGTCAAATTGATAAGAAATGGAAAGTTTTATATGATTTTTAATTATGTTTCAATCCTGGACTATATTATTTCAAAGACTTTGAGTTGATTGATTCCAAGTTGTAGACTAAACAAACAAGCCCAATTTTCTATTTGGAATGAGTTGTATGAACTATGCGTTTATGGAGAGGATTGAGAAGAATGACAATATGATTTTAAAATTTTGTTTTTGAATGTATTAAATTATTTTAAAAGGTTATAATTTTCTTTGAACATGTATCTTTTGTAACAATTATTAAACTCTATGTATTTTATGTTAGACTGAATCTAACCTAGAGTTTTATAAGAACCTAAATTCAAATGTGGTATAGAGATGTCATGAAGGGTACATGATGAAAGGTTAGGTAATGAAAAGTTAGGGTATAGGTTAGTAAACCTTAAAAATTCTTTGAAAACCCTGTTGAGATCAAATACCCTCAATATAACACTTGTAAACCCTACAAACACTATCTGAGCATACAGTGAGACTAAGATCAATTTGAAAAAGTGGAACAGAGGTTTAAGTTTGAACATTCATTGATTTGGTGGGGTAAGTGGTGGTATAAAAGACCTATATACAGTCTCATATATCCTTGAAATCCTTGGAGGGTCATTTAAACCAAAACTTTATCCTCTTGGGTCCTGCAGACCCCTACAAACCCCGAGCTAGGGTTTTGAGATAAAATTACATGTAAAACATTTCAATAGTTATAATTTGTTCAAACTTAGTCATTAGGTATATATTAATATTGGATAAGAGATTTTAAGGTTTTTAAGTGGGTTCTATATGTGTTCATATGTATATATTTGAATGTGTGTAGACGGGGCATAAAAGTGACCTATTAGACCTAAACATGGATCAAAAAGGGTCTAAAAAGTTATCTTAAGAATAGAGTTAGGGCATGAAACCTTATAGACTAATATAATGAGATAAAGGGTATCTGAATATGAAATTATGTTTCCAATATGTGTTTGTACACTTTTTTACTATTAGAAATACTCTAAAAAAGGGTTATTAAGGACTGTCTAAAATAGGGTAAGAAGTGTTGATGAGTTGGTTTGTGAATATATAGAGTTAATAAGAAACTTATAAGAATCATTAAGACATTAGAAACCATGAGACCATAAAATTAACCTTAGAACCTTGCATGAAGGATTGAACTGATAAGCCATTGCCAAGAAGTGCATCTTGAAACAAGACATAGAGTGAGATAGTTTGATATCCCATCTACATTAGTATTGGTCCCAAAATACCTTGAAATGTAACATCTCTCTATTATGAAAATGGAGTTTTCAAGTGTTAGTTACTCTGATTGGCTCTGCCATGACCACACTAGGATCCAAAACCATCATTCCAATCCAACACATGTGAAGGATCGGCTATATACTTTTTAAGATAAGAAACATGGAAGACATTATGAAATAGAGTTAGGGATGGTGGTGGCCAATTTTTTTTTAAATTAATCTAACTTGATCTTCTATTTCTAAATGCATCTCAAGTCCAAAGACTACCCTGTATTCCAACCTGTCCCAACTGATTGGTGTCCTGTACCTTCTTTCATATAATGCTTCAAATGGTGCCATCTTCAAAGTTGATAGGTATGAGTTATTGAAATCAAATAAACTAATATAATATAATATTCTAACTTGTATTGTTGATCTATGAAATACATACGAAGAAGATCCTCTAACACCTGATTAACTCACTCAGTCTGACTATCAATCTCTGGGTGGTATGCAGTGTTAAAGTATAGTTATGTACCCAAAGCTGAATTTAAAGTTACCCAAAATCTAGAAGTCATCTTCAGATATTGATCCAAAATGATCTTCTCTATAAATACATACAATTGATACACTTCTTTTACAAACCTCTTTGTAAGATTAGGTGCATCATCTATCAAATTATTTAGTATAAAATGAGCCACCTTGGTTAGTTTGTCAAATACTACCAAGATCATGTCATGTCTACTTCATGAAAATGGTAAACCTTGGACAAAGTCCATACTAATCACCTGTCAGTTCCATTCTAGTATTCATGTGGATATAAAAATCTAGTCTGATGCACATGTTCAATTTTCACTCACTGGCAATCTAGATAATGTGACATAAAGTCTGTTGCATCCCTTCCAAAAATAAAGTGGTCTAAGCTTTGTCATAATAAGATTGATTTCTCCTGGATGCCCTAAATATGGGGAATCATGCAATTCTATTATCACTATGTTCCTTAAATTCTCTTGATCTAGCACATACATCCTTCCATTATATCAAAAAAGACCATCATTCTCTAATCTAAATCCTTTATACGTAGGATTTTGAGCATTATTAGATAATGATTTCCTGACCTGATCATATAATTCATCTTTTGGTGAGAATTTGATCACTCAATCCCTAAAAGTACTCTTGATAATAGCCATGGCTGCTATGTACCTCCTATGACTAAGGGCACCAACTACTGTATTTTCTTTGCCTTTGATATAGTTGATATCAAAATCATAATCAGATAAGAATTCTACCTAACATCTCTAACAATCATTTAGATTCAGTTGGATAAAGATGTGCCTATGTTCCATCTTATCAGTCTTGAGATCAAATAGTTTTACTAATAAATAATGCCTCCAAACTTAAAAAATATGCATAATTATTGCAAGTTCTAGGTCATAAAGGTCCTAGTTCACTTCATAAGGCTTCAACTTCCTTGATTCATAGGCTATGACTGCACCCTCCTGCATAAGGACTCCTCCTAGTCCATCCCCTGATGCACTTATGATCATCAAAAATTGACCATTGGGATTAGGAACTCTTAGTACTAGTGTTGATGTAAGCCTTATTTTCAATTCTTGAAAAGTTACTTCACACTTATCTATCCAAATAAAACTTTGGTTCTTTTGTTGCAGAGAGGTAATCAAATTAGCTATCTTAAAAAAATTTGGAATGAACTTCTGGTAATAACCCGCTAATCCCATAAAACTTCTTAGCTCATGGACATTATTGGGCATCGATCATTCCATAATGTCTCTTATCTTTGTTATATCTACTAAAATACCATCCACATAGATAATATATCCCATTTATTATAATCTCTCTTGAAAAAATGCATATTTAGATAACTTGCCATATAACTTGTGTTTCCACAACCATTGCAGAATCAGTTCTAAATGTTGAAGATGTTCCTCTTCATTTTTAGTGTATACAAGAATGTCATCAATAAAGATAAAAAAAAATTGATCTAGATAATCTCTGAACACACTATTCATGAGTTTCATGAATTTTGTTAGAGTATTTATCAACCCAAATGGTAACACTATGAACTCATAGTGCCCATAATGAGTTTTAAATGTTGTCTTAGAAATATCCTCATCCCTTATCCTTAGCTGATGATATCCTACTCTAAGATAAATCTTAAAAAAGAGTGTTACTCCCTACATTTGATCAAAGAGATTATCTATACGAGGTAGTAGATACCTATTTTTTATAGTTGTCTTATTCAATATTCTATAGTCTATGCAAAGTCAAAGAGTACCATCCTTATTTTTGACAAAGAGAACTAGTGCACCCCATGGTGACACACTTGGCCTGATCAACACCTTTGATAATAATTCTTGGAGTTGAGCCTTCATTTCAAACAATTTAGTGGTCATCATCCTATATGGTGTCTTAGACTATGGTTCTGATTCATGTATGATATCAATAGAAAAATCAAATTCACATTTCGGAGGTAATCCTAGAAATTCCTTTGAAAATACATCATGAAAATTCCTAAAGAATGGATAATCTTTAAGGGATGGTTCTCTAGATTCATCCATTTCATTTATCTTGATGATAAATGATTAACCTTTTCCTTGAGCTTTCTTGAATTACATAACATAAATCTAGCTTATCCTCAACTCCCTTTATTTCCCTAAATTTGTGTCTGATTTCTAAAATTATCCAGATACTCAACATTCTTCAAATAGTAGTCAACCTTGGCCATATGATTTGAAAAATAGTTGATTCTTAGGATCACATCATATGACCCTAATGGTGCTACAAAAATATTCACTACTATTGTGAATTCAAAAAACTAATCTTCACTTCAACTAAATACTTATCAACTTTGACTTCATTCTCAAAATACTTCTCCATCTCAGTGAACCATAATTTAGCTCCATCACCTAAACCAGTTCCATCAAACTTAGGTGGATTCACCTTTTTTATATATATAACTAACTCCATAGCAACCTAAGCTCTCACATCTTAAGGGATTTCCTACATAGTGGGATGCTCTTCTAGTACATCTTGGTGTACTTCCTCTTCATGACCATGAACTTCATATTCTAGGGCTAAAATTCAGTCCCTGGTTTTAGTCATGGCTACAAGAATCTAATTTAACTTTGCTACCTACTTAGTGTCAAATTGATTAGGATCAAATGGAGGGTTAATGTCATTTACATTTGAAGGACCCTCTCTAGATACTCTATCTTTCACTATTCTTCTTCTAGTAAATAAAAGGATACAAAAATGTTAGTGGACTCATTAAGTTTTAGAGTTTGATTCATATCTCTGATACCACATGTAATATTCCCATTAGGATCTACTTAGAATAACATGATTTTTTTAAAATTTAATCAATGTATTATTTCATTAGATTTAGCCATGAGAATATAATTTATGATCTAGATAAAACACTCTAATTAAGTTAACTGTAAAATAAACATGTAACATCTACCTATTACTGATCACTAACATCATAAAATATAAAGCATAACTAAATATAGAAAGTAATTATGGATTTCCATCCATGGTTGGTACAAAAATATAACTATTGTCAATATACAAAAAGTAAATAATTAAATTTCATTAGAGATAATGGTTCTATAATAGTAAATACAATACAAGATACAAGATACATGGCTCCATGAAGCCTAAGTTCTCTAACTCCAGTATCTATGGTAATCTCAAGTGTAGTCTCCAAATAAGTATTGATATGGGGAGGGAGAGCATAATCCAAGTGATTTTACACACCAACCACAGACCATCAATGCCTTGCACAATCCTTTATTAGGGAATGGCCCTCCCTTCATGGATGAGTAGATAGTGATAGTGTAGGAATCTAGAGAGATAAGCTAGTACTCGTGTATTGTATGATTTCTAAGAACATGAAGTGCACCATAAATAAATTAATTCTAAAATGATATCACACAAAAATTTAAATCATACATATGAAATGACAATGTATAACTAACATTACTTTGACCAAATATTTCAATAGTTATTGATCTCTAGGATCAGTCAAATTCATACACACTACTTGATTGGATTACCTTCATCTGGCATTGATGATGCTAGTAAATTACTGAAGTTTGTCTCACTACTTAGTACCAACAATGCAAGATTTAGTTAATATAACTATAACTAATAGATTTATACAGACTACTTCCTACTAGCAGGCATAATTATCAAAATGCATACATTTAATCCATCAAATGTATGAATGAATCTCTTATATATTATAAGCATAACAAGTACAATTCATACCAACTAGGTATATTCTACATTAGACTGCATATTTCTAATGTTCATAAGTAGATTCAAATATAATTTATTTTATGATGAGCGTTAATATCATAGTTCATTGTTCATATGTACAATTACTCAATTACACAACCAATTATAATAATTTTAGAGAATCAAACAATTCATAAACCAAGTCACATCTCGTATGAATATAATATTTCATTTATACATCTTGTTATGTGTATAGGATACTGCATTCTTATAGTTGTAGTTTATTATTCCTCATAATCCTATGACTTACTTTAATAATCCATTAAACTATAGATACAGGCATATGACCCAATACACCTATATATGTTATATTTTTATATGAATACTTAAGTGTATATATAGATATATTTCTTATACACACACACACACACACACACACACACACACACACACACACACACACACACACACACACCCTTGTACTATATTCATACTATGTTTCACATATAAGTACTTAATAATATTGTATATAAAGGTCAATAATCATTTCAAATTCTACCCAATGACTTCAAATGACTTCAACAATCATCATGATTTTCCTATACACAAAATACATTGACGATCTATTATAATATATTATTATTCTTGGAATATTAATGAATAAATTATTATAGTTAATAGACTATTTATATCCATATCAATTTCCATCTAATTATAACATTCAAACACTCACACAATTTATTATAATTGTCTATGCATATTATCCTATATATTTTGTTACAAGTTTGACTCCATCGAATTTTTTACATAAAACTCTTGTACTTTAAAATACCTTGACGGTCTTTAAAAAGGGTTAAATACTTCAACCCAATAAATTTTTATGGTTGTATTATTTTTTAATACTTAATGTCAACACATACACTGCTCATATAAATTCACATTGTTCAAATAATTAATTATCACATTTCTCTCTTATGATCATCTTCTCACAATTTTACAAAACAAATGAGACTATTTCATATACTTTTACTCCATGGTTTTGATAGAACAAATGAACCCAATCCTATTCTAAGATACCATGGTTTATATAGTTTCTATACATCTATAACCTAAACACAATTTGATGTTCATATATATATATATATATATCATTGTTCATGTTGTGTATAGATTCACTATATAGTTCGCTATATATACAATATTATTACTCAGATCTCTATATATTATTGCTAGAGATTCAATGAAAATAATATTAATTTGGAAAACATTATATATATTTTTAGAGCAGCCATATTTTTCATAATTTTAAGATAGGAAGTATACATACCTCGAATTGGCAAATTCTAATAATTTTCTCGTGCTTGAAAAGATGATAAGTGCAATATCTACTCATTGAATTATCTATCCTCTTGATCTCTATTTTATTCATGCTCCATACTTTCTCTCTGTCATGCCTTAGAGATGTAAATTGACTTCATTTGGTCATGAAAGAAATGGAAAATTACCACTACTCTTCAAAAAAACTTTCCTAGCACTAGGATATCCATGACCCAGCTAGTCCTTCAATAATTGAGTTATGGCATAATAGTCATTTGTATCCATGATAGTAATTACAAAATTTAGAAGAAATAATCTGCCAATATAAGTAACCACTGTGTTCAAGGTCAAACTAGATGACAAGTCTTCTCTTGAAATGGCCTCAAGCTAACTAACTACAAAGTCCACAAAATTTGCAATAAATGGTTCATACAGTCCATCCCGAATCCTTATTAGAATGTATCCCTTAAGCATAAAGAATGGAACATGAAAAAAACCATATGGTGAATATCGATGTCATCCAAGAACATTTCAAATGAATTAACCCATTCTTGATGGCTCCACAAGGGTGGTGCATCAAAAATAATTACTCAATAACCCTTTATTGTAAAGATAGGATCTACTTGTAAAATACATCAATAGTTCCTACTATGCTTGAAAGAAAAATAAGAGGTTGCACTTCCTTAGGACCATAATCACAGTATCGCCATTCTTTCACTCCAATCAATATATGGAGAAGAGGCTGATTCACCTTGAAATGTAGTGGCACAGATTCCATGATCTTTGTTGACAACATAAAGGCAATTAATTCTATATTTTTTCAATGTCTTTAGTATTATGCTTGGGATGCTGGAAGCCATTCAACTAACCAATGGCTATATGTTGAGTTTTATTGAAAAATTATTTGCCTAGTAAATGTATGCAATCATAATTTGCTTACTCAATGATTTAGTCAAATTATCATATTTCATAAAAACAAAAAAATGAAGCTTTTTTTATTAAACAACTTTTCTCTTTTTTTTAAAGCTCTCATTTTAAAGCTTTGTTGTACTCTCCTAAGTCATTTTTTTCTAATTCACCCCCAAATCATGTTTTAATTTTTTTTTCTTTTTCCCTAAATTTACTCAATCCTTGTTTAATATATGTTATTTCTTATTTATAAAAGTCCATTACAATATATTTGCTAATTATATTACAATACATTACAGTTGATTTATTTTCTACTAACTTAGTATAGGTAAACAATAGCAATATGACTAATGTAAGTGGGTGACATTATTTTACTCCAAAAAGGTAAATCAAAAAATATTATATTGAAACACAATAGTTTTTATAACAATGTAATGGTTGTTATTACTACATTATATAGATTATTTATGTCTTTTTTCATATATATATATATATATATATATATATAAAGGTATTAAGCCACATAATGATATCCCTGATATCATAAAGATAACTAGATTATGTTCTCAACATTACTAAGACATGTTGGTTAGTCTATATATGGTAGTAATCAAATACTATTTATGCAAATTTAAGTTCTTTAAAAACATTAACGATTATGACTATAATAGCATAATATAATCAACTGCAACATTATACATTTAAACCTACACATAATATTCATAATGTAATCACACATGATTTATTCTACATAAACAATAAAATGATCTAACACACACATACACAATTATCTAAATGTATATAATATAAAGAATGTACTAATGCTAACAATTAAAATGATGCATATAACATGTACTATCTAATGTGGTGTGTGCAGAGTTTCTAACCATTCCTCTATTGTCCTCCAACACCTCCATCTATGTCACCCTATCTGATGATGCTCTCCCTCCATTATGCTCTAAGGGATGAATTTCTTCTGTGTGAAACTCACAACAAGAAGGTAGTTATCCTGTATCATCATGATATATATCATAAAATATTATTGTAACAATAAATCAACATGATCATAATGTAAAGAATATACAAAACAACTAACTCATAGCAATGTAATCATGAAACCAAAGCAATATATAATTATCGCATTAAAACATTTGACTTACAACTTAGTTAATAATAATCAAATCAATCATAAAAATCCATGGATAATCAGATAAAATTTCTTAGCGAGGAATTAAGATGTAATAAGAAGGATGGAGGAATCACTAAAGTATCCCCCCTTGATTCCACCTTCCTTCATTTCTAAATGTTACCTAATTTAAAAAAATAGGGCCTCAAGCAAGGGTTTTATGAAGATATCTGTAACTTGTTCATTTGTTTAGAAAAACTTAAGATCAACAACATTGTCTTGTATTAATTGCCAAATATAATGGATGTGCATGTCAATGTGTTTTGTATATTGTTGTTCCACTAGGTTACGAGAAATGTGGATAACACTATGGTTATCACACCAAAGTGGGGTGGGTTAGGTTTGTGGAAATCCAAAATTTGAAATCAAATGTTGAATACAAATTGACTCATGACCAACAACAATAGCTCCATTGTACTTAGCTTCTATAGTAGGCAAAGCAATAGTTATTTGATTTTTTTAGGATTAAGTCATAAGACCTACCTCTAGATGATAGATGTATCCTTTAATTGACTCACGATCATCTAGATCTCTTGCTCATGTTAGATATTATAGTGTTAGTACTCATATTATATTCGTAAGTAAATACATTTGTTAGTGTGCAATAAAATTTATTATTTGTGTTGTGCGTGAGTTAACAACTCATTATTAAATAGGGATTGATATAAGGGAATACTCATTATTAGGAACTCCCTCACCTGTATATTTTAATAATTTGTTGAATAATGTAACATATTATTTTTGTTTGTAAATATGATCCAAAGTTATTATTTGGTAATAGAGTAGGTCTATTATTTTGAGAGCATGTGAGGGGGTTATTGCCCTATGTTTTTCCCCTGACTATGAAATAATAATAATATGTGAAGAGCTTAGTGTAGTTAGTACTAATATAGGTTTACGTTATGTTTTGATAGTTCTTATGCAAGTAATTTATTGTCGGGCCATACAATTTTTTATATTTATGGACTACGGTTGGTAATTGGATTTGACACTACATGCATTGCAATATTCATATTTGTGTTTCATTAGCTTTGTATTGATTGTAGATTTAATGCATTATATTTGACAACATTGAATTGAGTTTTTTTTTCCAGTCTTTAGTCGAATCATGATTGACATTTTACATCTCTATTTACATATAATATGCTCTTTTGGGTATGGATTAGGGGTATGACAGATGCAGGATAATGGGGGACAAAAGGGGGGGTATAAAGCGACACTTTTTTTTTTGAAAATTACAATAGTTAAAATTGGAGAGAATGTTAGAGACACTTGGAAAAAGAATTTGACAATGATGTAATAATATGAATTATGTCATTTTGAATGTAGTTTCGAAATATTTATTTTTCAATATACCTAAATGATAAAATTATGCAAAATAAATGCATTATTGATAATGGATTGACCCTTTTTTGTAAAAAGATGAGTTTGCATGTGTATAAAAACTTTTTTTTAGTAAATGAATGAATTGATGTATGAAACCTCATTTATGAATAGATGAAATGTTGAATATCGATCAAGATATTTTTTATTAATTTTTTAATAAATATACTTTAAATAATTTCACAAGTCACAAAAACTAGAAAATTAGAACTACAGGTGTACGAACACAACTTTTTTACCTTAACTTCATGGATTATTTTATTTTTATTTTTTTAAAGCATAGTGAATGATCTATAATTTGGTCAGGTTTAAGTTTTATAAACTTTTGATCAATGTTCAAAAAGTTATAAAAGTATTTGTAATGATATGTATATAGTACATAATGAGATAAGTTATGTAAAAATTAAGTAATAATTAAAAATAATATTTTAACACACACACACACACACACACACACACACACACACACACACACACACATATTTAAAAGCTACATTTTGACCTTTACAGACCCATACAAATACACACACACACTCTTTATATATATATATATATATATATGTGTGTGTGTGTGTGTGTGTGTGTGTGTGTGTGTGTGTGTGTGTGTGTGTGTGTTGACAAAGATGAAAAAGAGTCTTAAATATTTTAAAAACATGTGGGCTTCTCCATGACTACCTTTTGGCTAGGTTCAGACCTCCCCAAGCGTAGATTAAAACACTTTTAGAGGGAAAGATAAAACTCAAATTAATGCCTTTTTTGGTCTTATAAAGGGTGTGCGACGTTTATAAGAATAGTAAAGGCATTAATGTTTTTACCCATTCTGATCTACCTACTAACAGGGTATGCATGCTTTGTGAAAGGGTGTACACCCTTTATCGTTCACAAATTTCTATTGTTTGCCTATGAATTTCACTCATTATTTTTTCATTTTAAAAACTTCAAATTGAATTTTTGTGCTGAAACTCTATAAATTATTCATTTACTTTGTCTCTATTACTATATATTCATCAATTTATACTCTAGACATGGACTTATTTGTATAAATATAAATAATGGTGTTGGGTCGTCATTTCAAAACACCGATTTTGGACCTGAAAAATGAGGAAATTGAAGTGAAGAGAGAAAAAAAATAAAAAGACAAGCAGATAGGAGAGCATCCATAAGAGCTTTTGGGCAAGGTGAAGGTACTTCCTCCACACTAGGTAATATTTCAAATGTAAATAACATGCCCAATTCCATGGGATTAATTTAGATAGGTCTTAAAAAAAGATAAGATAACATATTCAATCATTTTTTAATGATGAAATTAAAAATGTATAATATGTAGCTAATGAATTTGTATTGAGTGATGAAACATATGAAGAAACACAATATAATGAAATGTCCATCCATAATGAAGTTTTCAAGCATGGTGATAATCGATATAAAGTAATGACCCTAATTCATGTCTCTCCTAATGAAGAGGAATTCAATTCTCCTATAGGGTCTAATGTACATAGTCAACCCTCTTTTATCCCTACTATGGTTGAAATCGTAACACCATCAAATTTAATACAAAATATAACTCCTACACCCACACCTCCAAGGATAATGTGACTAAAAACAAGGTATTTGGTTGAAATAGATGGGAAAATAATAGAACCTATGGAAGTAAAATTAAAAAAAAAAAATAGTTCAATGACGATTTCAATGTGTACAAGACTATACATTTGAAAAAAAAATCCATGCATAATGATGTTAACTATTTGTTCAATTAATGAAAATGCAAAAAATGTGCCACGTGATGCATAATTTAGGGTTCAAAACTAGAAATATGGAGGAAAGAAATAATGCAATAGTAAGGAATCTATTTAATGTATTTAATGCAATAGGCAATAGAACTAATAAAAGATAGTAAGTAAAGATGAGTAATAATGGAATCTATAGTGAGTAAGTAGCATCTAAAGCTCAATTTCTTAGTGAAATAAGTAAATACTTGAACTTGAATATAAAAACTATAATAAATGTTTTAAAAAGAAGAACAAGGATTGATGACCCTTTACTCATAGCTTTTTGGGCATTTAGTGATAGACTCCCATGAAAATATAAGGTATTAGTTGAAAGAACAAGACATTTAGATGATTTTTTTTGGAATGAAAACACAAGGGTTTCATCTAATAAAAAAGATTTTAAAAGAATAAAAGGTTCAAAAAACCATGAGTCACATGTAAAATATTTCTTGGACATGACCCAAACAAAATTTTATAAAAAGTTTATTCAAAAATTTAATGGCCAATTAATAATTAGCCAAAGGTCATTTCAGATGTGCAAGCCTTTCTATGTTAAAATCAACCAAGCACACACCACATGTTGTATGATCCATGTTAAATTTTCCATGCATTTTGATATTTTTTCATCATATATGTTGTACTTTACATACTAACGATATTATGTAGGAATGTATGGTAGCTTCCCCACCTAAATATCAAGAGAAATAATCCTAAGTTTTTTCTATCAAAGACTTGGGGGGATTTTTTTTATTGCCAAAGAATGTTTAAATAGAATATGTAACACTTGTGGTGGTTTATCAAAATTGACAAACTGTATACATGAATAAATTTCACATGAATTTGGAAAGCAATTAGTTGATTTGAAGAAGTACAAATCTTTAAAGTATGTGTTAAAAGATGGAAAAGAGTCATCAAGATGTGAGTTGGTTATGAACAAATTTTCTGTATCTAATTTCATGTTTAAATTTAAGAATAATATTATCTACCAAGATTTATACACATAAAAAACTAAGTGGTTAGATAATCAATTCAAGATATGCAAGGACAACTTACTAGTTGGCACCATTATTTCAATTATGGATTTTGTTGATAACTACACACTAAAACCACAAAATGAGGTTCAATCCCAATACTATAATTTAATTAAATTTTGAATTTTTGTGTATATTATATTCAGACATACACCTGATAGCATGAATGATAACATAAATATTTTGAGGGAGTACCCCTTTTATAGAAGTGATGATAGATCACATTCTATAAAGTTTGTCCATAGTTGTTTTGAGATATTTTATATAAATATCAGATAAATCATGTTTGATACACACTACATTTGTTTAACTAATTATGTGAGATAGTTTAAGAATTCTTGAATATTTTACTGGTTAAGCATAATGCATAATAATATTGAGGTTCAACATTTTTGGAACTTCTTTGAGGTTAGACATGGAAAAGGGGAGCATGATGGTGCAGGTGCATGTGTAAAAATGACTCTTAAAAAGAGTATGGAAAGCATAAGGATGGTGCTCATTTGATCGATGCTACAAGTATTGTGAATTGGTGTAATGAATTTTTTGTCATGAATCAGATACAATTCTCATGTGCAAATATTCTTTTGATTAATGGACGAATAAGATAAGGCAATGTATGAATATTGCAATACAATACTTGGATTTAGTGTTTTTCACTCCTTTCAAATCTCAAATTCTAGTTCATTGTCAATTTATACTAGGGATATGGTATGTTTTTTCTTCAAGATGTTTGTAATTTAATTGGAATGAATGAGATTCAAAATAATGGGTTGACAAATGGTATTGTAGACCCATAAAACCTGTAGAGAGTATCCATTTACTCCAAAAATTGATGAATCATGAAATGGCATCATCAATTGACTTTGACCACATATCAAATCTTATGCAACTAGGTATAATTTATTCCTAACTTAATTGTAATATTAGTTCTATTAGTGACATATTTAGTTTTTATTATATGTGCTTATAATTTTATTATACTTTAAATGTAGGACAAGTTTTTGTAGTAATTGCACTTGAGGATAGTGATGAGGGAACATACTAATACTTGTGTCATTGTGTAGAAGAAAAAATAACCACATATGTCATGGATGAAGAAGAGATAATTTATCCCATTGGATCCTTAGTGGTTATAGGAACTTGGCTTAGTAAAGACTACCATAAAAAAATAAAACAATTTTTATTTGAAGACTTTGAAACACACATGGCGGTGCTTCATTATTCAAATCTAGGTATCATTACAAATATTCACTTGACCAAATATCTTAAAAATCCTCACAACAAAAAATTATGTAAAGTTTGTGAATCTGATCATAAAGTGATTATTGAAACACTTAAAAGTAGAGCTGATCTTAAAGGTACATTGGAGTGACTTGGTAAGATTAGTATTCAATAAATATGGCATTTCAAATTAATATAGTTAACTTATTTGATTTATGGTATTTTAATTTTGAATTATTTTATCATTATGTGTTTATTGTTATTTAAATTTTTTTACTAACAATTTTAATGTAGGTTAGTGGTACTATATGAGCTTCCACCTTCACGTGGTTGGTGTTGTGAGTAGAGAAGATTATCTTCTTGAAACAAAGAGAAGCCAAAAAATAATACATTCTATAGAGTTAGATCAAGTTTAGTCCTGCATTGTAATGTAGGTATAGGATCATACTTATACAATCCTAATGCCTATAGGAACATTTTTTTTCAAATCTTAATATTCCATTCTTTTTGTATTTTATCTCTTGGAACATTAGTTTTATTGCTAAATAGTTTTCCAAAAGATGTGTATGCTACTCTAGCTTTAGTTCATGGAAGGTTGAAAATTTTTGTTTTAATAAGGTGCCAAAAGGTACCTATGTTTGTTGTATATGAGGAATTTTTATATGTATATTATTTTTAATTCACTTCCACAAAAAGGTTTCATTCTTAGTCAAAGGTATCTAGTATGAATATTTAAAATTATAAAAGTTATTGAGTTTGAATCTTCAAGCCATATGCCATATTTGATTCTTTCTTCTTCTAGTTATCTTAGGTATCTAACATGTTTTTAAATCCCTATGAAACACATGAAATCATCATCAATCCATACAAAAGGTTATCCTTAACCTCACAACTCATGCAAGTGTGTGGTAGGTTCTAGATATGAGGCAAGACAAGCCCAAATAATTAATAATGCAAGAACACTTACAAACAAGTCAAATATCTAAGTGTGAATGTTATATACATATATAAGATATCATAAATGATGAAATTATGTCCTTTGAGTAACTGTAAGATTTGATGTCTAATCTCTAGCCCTCACGATTCTCCTGTAATGCGTGATGAAAGTTCACTAAGTTTGTATTCTTAGGGATGAAAATATTATCTTAAAGGATGCATCCGATCAATTATAACTTTCACTCTCAGTGTTTGATAAAGACTGGATAATAATCATTCTAACCTTAAAACACTCATCTGAATGTGTCCACATAGATAGTTTATCGATTTGGCTTATGATACAAAATATACACCCATACTAAGAAGATTTTGGTCCTTTAAGAGAGATTTGACTGCAATAAAATCTCATTTCTATGTCTCGCTCACATAAATTTAGAGATAATCCTCCTGGGGTTACTTAGAGGACTCATTTATGCAAATATAATATATAATGGCTCGTCTCTATCCCTCATAGTTCTCCTATAATGTGTGACCTAAGTTCATTCAATTTGTACACTCAAGGATGAGATGCTTCTCTTAAGGGATGCTTCCAGTCAACTGTAACATTCAGTCTCAGGGCCCAATAAAGACTAAATAATAGTCATTATATCCTTAAAACACCCATCTATACATGTCCACATAGATGGTTCATTGATTTGGCTAATGAGCCACAAGATACACCCTCTACTGATAAGCTTTTGGTCCTTTAAGAGATATTTGACTACGATAGAAATCTGATTATCGAGTTTTACTTGTGTTGAGTTAGAGATAATCCTCCTGTGGTTACTTAGAGGAATCATCCATGAAATTTTAGGATATGATGGATCATTTATATACCTCACAATTGTCCTGTAATACATGTTACAATTTCACTCAGTTTGCACACTCAAGGATGAGATGCTTCTCTTAAGGGATGCATCTAGCAAACTACAAATTTCAGTCTCAAGCCTAATGGAGATTAGGTAACAAATATTATAAATTTAAAATTATAACACATACATGTCCACATATATTATTAATCAATTGGGATAATGATCTAGAATATATGCCCTCTACTAATAAGTTTTTGGTCCTTTAAAAGAGATTCAACTACAAGCGAAATCTAGTTACCATGTCTTACATCGAGATAGAGAGAATCCTCCTAGGGTTATTTAGAGGAATTGTATTTATAAGTATAAGATTTTACATCTCATATCTATCCATCATAGTTATCTTACAATGCATGACTTAATTTGGCTCAGTTTGTACACTCATGGATGATATGATTTTCTTAAGGGATGTGTTCGATCAACTACAACTTTTGGTCTTGGGACCCAATGGAGATTGAAAATTGGATTCTAGAATTAAAATTCACATACATATGTGTTTGAATATATGATTAATTTATTGGGATAATAAGGTACAATAGATGTTCCCCACTGCCTAGCTTTTAGTCTATTTTTAGAGATTTGGCTGTGAGAAAAAAATTATTGTCATGTCTCGCTCGTGTCAAGTTAGAGAGAATCCTCTAAGGTGTTCTCAAAGGACGTGTCCATGAAAGTGTATAATATATCATCTCATATATATCCCTCATGGTTATCATATAACATGGTATCAAATTTTTCTTAGTTTTCCCACTTAAGGACCAAAGATGAGGCTCAAACCATAATATGAGGAGTTTAAGAAAGTAAAAGAACAATACATAAGAAAGTTTGCAGGGTTTTTTATGAAGGTAATGATGTATGGTGGAGTTTATAATGAGATTATATAGGTTTTTATAGGAGTATGATAGTATATATTATACTGTGTTTTAAATATTTATCATGAAATGAATAAAAAGTATGATTTTGTGTATATAACATCTTATGAGTGTGTATAAAAAGTTATTTGTGAGTGTTTAGACCTATTTTAGGACTTGAAACGAGTTCATATAGAATTTAATAGGTATAAATAATGTATTTAAATCATTATAACCCCTTAATAATCCATAGGAGGTGATTTACTTATTTATTTAAGCTCTCAAGTTAGGGACTATGTAAAACCCTACTTAGAGTTTTAGGCATGTGAAAAGCATTAAAACTTTTGTTTTAACCAACCAAATGCTATTAAATTTATAGGGGATATATAAAACCTTTTTATAGATCTATTTGAGGTTATTTCAAGGTGTGAGAGTGTTTTCCCAAAAAAATCTGACTTTTAGGTCTATAGACCTATCTAAACATAGTTGATAGACCCTGTTAACCTAAGTTATGGTGATTTCAAGAGTATGAAGGTTAAGTAAGGTGTTTTTTTAATTATAAGTGGTTGTTTAAAATGTGATGCAAGTGATTTTTATGATTTAATTTTTTTTAAGAGGAATAAATAGTGGAAACCTTGTGGACAGGTTTGTCATTAGGCCTAAAGAAGCCTTGTTTTTGTTCTTTTTGTGTCATAGCAAGAGAAAGAAGGGTAATGACTTGTGTATTGAGTCTAATCAGTAATATCAAGGACCAAGGAACCTATTGAAAAAATACATATATTTGTCTTGTAAAAACACTATAAGAAGGTGGCATGCCTTAAGTCTAGGCTTAGTCATGACCTTAAAACTCATGATAAATTAGTTTGGTGGTTCTCTGTATTGAGTTGAACATATACCTATAATTGAAAAAGGAGAGGAATTCACTATAGAACTTAATATAAATATGATGTTCATATAAGATGAAATTAAATTCTATATGGATGAATATGCTAAGATATATATAATCTAGATTGAGGGTCCATACTCTCACGAAGCCTCGGTAGGAATTGAGGTCTTTGAATATTATTGTTCTAACTAGGAATCAATGACTTTGAAAGTATATAATGTTTGTATTTTGAATTATTATCCCACATTTATCATGTATTACCTCATAAAATTCATTATGTTTCTAAAATACAAATACATTTTCTAAAAATATAGTGTAGATAATAAAATATAGTCTCAACACTTGGAAATGTTAGTCTCAACAATTTTACATTTAGAAGCATCCTATTAAATAACAACCAGATATTACACAATAAGTTCATTACACATTTACATTATAGTTAATATATATAAATATGATGAATCCCTCATATAATATGTTATTGCACATAATAATATCCCTCCCTTATAGATTTTTTTTACTCTTAATACCCATGCATATTTTGGAAAAATTGATGAATTTGATATGCAAGTCCAAATTGATATGTAATGAAATGTAAATGAAACAAGTAAATAGTAAATATCACATGTAAATGTAAAATATACATAATTATGAAGCACCTAACTTAGAGCAAAATTTGGATTTGTTTATCCTCATATGAATTAATAATGATAACTAACCAATAATATGTGTTGTTAGGTTGTGGAGCTAAAAGCTTCACTGATGCAGACACGGAGACGGAGGAGGTTGCGGGAGAGTTGCAGGATGTCACTGTCGCCGGCGTCGGTTAGGCCAACCGACGTCGGCAGGTTTAGGCAGGCAAGGCAACCGACGTCGGTCATGAGTCGGCCGACGTCGGCACCCCCCAGGCAAACAGGGACCGACGTCGGTCACCTGTGTGGTTCAACTGCGAGTTAATTACGGGCAGTTGGTTGACGAACCAAGTGTTTGCATGATCAGGGCTAATTATAGACTGAGGGCTGCGGATCTAATTATTGTTAGATGTCTAATTATTGTTTGGATGAGATCTATATAATAGACTCATGGTTGTATTGGAAAAGTGTAGAACTTGGAAAATCCAAGTGTGGAGCTTGGAGAGTTCTTCCATTGGAGAGCCAGCAGGGTTCTTCAGGTATGTATGATCTTGGTCATCAAGTGAGCATGGCCGCTTATAGGAGATCTACATGGTAAGTAAGATCATTGATCTGCAGGTGTTTGTGTGTATGCAAGGTCGAGGTTCACAGGTGTGCAGAACCATGTATTGATCTTAGGTTGGAGATCAGATAAGACAGCAACACAACAGGGAGCAGGATTAGGCATGATCTACTTGGAGTACGGTGTGTACTCACAGTGATGTACGTGGAGTACATGGAGAGCTAAGAGGAAGGCATGGCAATTCCTTCCATAAGTATGGTCTGTTGGACAGCAGGTTGTTGCAGGTTCATGGGAGATCTACTTGAAGTACATTGAGTACTTGTGGAGTGTGTGGAGCACTTGTGGTGTGCGTGGAGCACAGGAGGTGAACACCAACTCTGTGTTTGAGTTGTGTGTTGGGACCTGAGAGAGAGAGCTTTGAGGAGAGAACTACTATTCACTTGAGGTGTGGGAATCCTATGTAAGGTGGTGGAGAAGAGGTGGCATCTTCTTTATTGTATTCTTTTCTGTAAAGTGTTATTAATACAAGTTGTGTATTGTCTCTCATATCATGTGTTATTCTGAATTCTAGTTGCTTGTGAATCTGGTTATTTCCGCATATTAAGTTGCTTGGTTTGGTAATCATATTGTGTGCTCTTTCTGAGGAGCCCGGTCCTAACATGTGTAACCATTAAATGATCAAAATATAAAATACATATAGGTAAAGGAAGCTTATTTATCAAATAGTATCTATGTGTATATGCAAACCTTTATGTCAAGATGCCATAAAAATAATAGATATATCAATAAAAAATGTAGACCATAAAATGTACGTATATAAAATGTGCCATTTAGGCATACAATGTGCACCATATCGGCATACAACATCGATTCTGCCTACAAATCAACCCCTCGCATAATAATTAGCTCTCCTGCTCCTCATTGACTCCAAATAAATTATGATTTATTACCATAGATATATATCCAGGGGTGATGGATGCCTCAATACAAGGAGAGACTCTCCTCTTAGCATGTGAGTCATCAAATATTTGATCCACATCCTTTGAAAATTGTCATGTTTGCATAACACATGAAATATAAAATTGAATGCATTAAAATTATATATTGAAAATGATAATTTTTTCATGAAAAAAATTTCAAAATGATTCTAAACTCATCGTATTCCACCTAAATGGTTTTTTAGGGATACAATATCATGTATGCACCAGTGATGGATAATTTTATGGAGCATACATATACCATTAAATCTAGATGTGTATACATTTATGTAAATATGACATAGAATATCATTACTTGAAGATAAAAAACAATTTTACTATGTGTTCTCACCAGACTCTATCTCTAAATCATGACCTACTATGGAGATAGTGGATCCATAGATGTAATTACAACATTAGGAAAACCTTGTTGTCATCCATGAGAGGTGCCCATAACATCCTTCATCACATATAAAAGCAATACATGAATAATGTGTGAATCCAATGATCATGATAAAAAAATATATGACTATAATATATATCTTAGAACATACTTTTTTCTTCAAGGGACAATAAATATACATGAATAAATATGTAATTTTAAAGTTTCCAAACCTAAACATAGGGTACACTAGTGCCAATTACAACCTCTACAATAGAATCAAGACCTGTTGAGCTAGCCAAAATATTGCTAATGATTTATACAAGTAACAAATAAAAAATTTAGTCATATAAATTAGTCAATTAAGTAAACACATACTAGAAAATAAACTTAATATTATTTTAGAAACATAAACAAACTATAATTAAAATTAAACCTATGTATTAAATACATATGGTGAAGCAGATAAATATTGCACAATAGATTGACATGTCCTCAGAGGAGTTAGTAAAACTAATACAACTGGCATAATTTCTGGCATGCTAGTGTCATGAGATGTTAAAGCATATACAACTGACATATGCTCTAGCATGATAGTCTCCTAAGGTCCTAAAGTAACTATAGAAGGAATAAACTTAGGTTTCCTAGTGTCCTAAGGTACTAAAGGATCTATAGATGGAATATAATGAGAAGTACTAGTGTCCTAAGATGCTAAATCAATTATATATGACATAAAATGTTGAGTACTAATAACACTTCACAAATGTAGGTCTAGTCTCCATAGATGTAGTCTGTGTATGTCATACCTAAACATGAGGTTCCTTACACTTCCTCCCACATGATGTGAAATGACGTCCATGAACTATAACATGAGTAGAAGGAGGAAGGACATGAGAAACAATACCACTACCATAAAAACTAATAACACCATTAATATTAGCACCAATACCACTACCACAAACGCCACTAGTGTCACTACCACTAGCACCAATACCACTACTAGACATCTCACCACCTATAGGCTAAGAAAAAGTCCTCAATGTATGCATATCATGGTCAATCATAACTTGTGTTAGACTCATAACTGCCTCAAGGGTATCAATATGTATGATATGATGAAAAATTTTAGGGATAAAATCATGTGATATTTTCCTTCTATTTATCTAAACTTAGTTAGGATGGTTTTGGTCTTGCTTGATACTAGGTCTATCAAAATAATACCTACCTCCCATACTTTATAATGCCTTTATGTCAAAATAATTTAGAATTTATTATAGCACAAACTCACAATAAAGTTTTCTCAAAAAGTATAATGAAACCTCATTATTTTTACATGGAGGCTCATCAAACACCATCCACCACCTATCCCAAGAGTTATTCTTATCCCCTCATTAACACACCAATCAATACTAATATGTTTGCAATTCATTGGTGGTGGTTGGTTGGTTCCAGGCTTAACAAACAAAGCACACACATCTTATTTTGTTATTTTTTTTCTTAACATCCTCATATGATAATCTATCATAATAAAATTGTTTCAAGACCTTTCTTTGATGCAACATTGCATCAATTTGGAAAGTTACATTTCCCACTTTGTTAAAAACAATCTCTAGTGTATTAGAAAGTGAATTGTGTGCACTATCAACTGAGGAGTGATGTAAATCATTTATGATTATTTGTAATTATTGACATTATAGGTTATTTGTTATAATAAAATGATGAAGTTATGGTTGATAATGTTCAAATATTAATCTATGTACTAATAATTTATTCAATGGTCTTGGAATCTATAGAAGAGATTTAGAAAATGCTCTAACAATTATCATGGGATATGATGGCATTAGTAGATAACCACTTGATTGTGTTCTCTTGTATATTGAGATGGTTCTTAATATAATTTTAATTTTATTTTATGTGGCTTCCAATAATATATTTTATGATATTTTTCTCAATAAACTACAAATATATCAAATAAGAATAATTTCATTTACTTTACACCAATGTTTAAAATTTATGCATGAAGATAAATTCATTATAATTGGAAGATATTTTTATTATCCACCACAAAAAAAAGTTCAAAAAGATGTTTTTCATAAGTTAAACCAAATGAGCAACCGAAATTTGTGCCTTAAGCAAAAAAAGCACAAGGTGCCTAAAAATGATCCCATTATTCAAGAAAATGTCATTGAAAATGATCATATTGTTATAGAAAAATAAATATTAAATAAAGAACATGATAATAGTGTTTTATCTTTCTTAGACTTATGGGTCCTCACCATCCTAATTTGACTTTACATGATACATGTGCTTCAACTTATATGTCTTCTAATGTTTATTATAAATCGTTTAATTATAGTCTTGTTATTGGTTAGCTTTTTCTAATCAATTACTTATCTTTACATATGAACTCTCTTTATTTCATATTACATATTTTGTTTTTTGCTTATCATTTCTTTTGGCATGCTTCTTTCTATTTTCTCTTTATTTGCTTCCTTATTCCTATCTTTAGTATGTGGCTTAGAGGAATTCATACTTCATACTCAATTTTATTTTATGTTGGGTCACCCACTAAGATCTTTCTTTGTTAATATATGTATAAATTATAGTCTTTCTTTTATTTCCTTGTACTTTTGATCTTGTTCTTTGTCTTCCCTTTACTATGAATTTCATTGTATTTCAAAGCCACATCATCCCACTGGCTTTCATTGTTTGATTATGCTTCATCAACTTGTTTTGCATTGTTTCTTCTCTTCAAGTTATCTTGTTTTCATTACCAAATTATTTTTATTTTTATCCTCATATGGGTTCACTCCTTTTTGCATCCATTATTCTATTGTTCTTAGGTTTCCTCTTCTTCTATGCTTTTTATTGCTTATTTAACTATATTTTTCTTGTCTTTTCCTATCCCAAAAATCCATGATAACTTATAAAGGATGATGGACTGCTTATTTTGGTAGCATGATTGTAAAGTCAATTAATTTTATGATGGAAGTTGTGATAATGTATTTAATTACTCATACATTATTATATCGTTAAATTATGCACTTATATTATTTATTTATAATTCGTAAGTAGGAATTAATTGGTGCATATTTATCCACAACCTATTATTATACATTATTATCAATTAAGTAAATACTTAATTGAATTCTTCTAATAATAGTTATATTTTATTCTATTTGTAACTACTCACTAAAACCCTAACCCTAATCCTAGCCTCCTCTTGTATCTATATACAAACATAAAAAGATAGTGAATGAAGCATGTTGTATATGAGAATTACTATTACACTAGTAGAATTCGGCCAATGCTCTTATTCAAAAGAGGTAGATATGCTACTTGAATAAATCTATGTTACTTTCTATCTAAGTTTTTATATATTTATCATGCAATTATTTGGGTGTTTGTTTTATGGTAGCTAATATGATTTTATACCCAATCCAACAATTTAGTATGGTATCAGAGCTATAAAAGCTTTGCCTCATTATGTATGTAGGTTGAAAGAATAGATCTACAGTATTTCATTCTTTTTTTTACATATTTGACATTCTTTATATCATTCAAATGCGTAGTTTATTTTTTTCTAGATTTCAAGTTTCAAGCCCAGATTCAATGGCTTACTGCAAATAATCAATATTATGCTCTCATCTTACCCTTGTGGGATCTTGGTTGATCATAAATTGGTGAAAATAATGGGATACAAAGGGTTGAAACAAATTTATTTCATATAAATCCCCTTGGTTATAAATTTTCTATGACAGTTGTAAAACTCGCAAGAGTTATCATTTTAGGCAAAGAGGTTATCAATTTTACTTGATCTATGGTGTGAAGGGTACTACCCCAATACTCAAGCCATCTGATAACACTATATATGGATCTTAGCTTCCACATACCTCATGGTATATAATAAACACCTAAGATTTTTTTTTATTTTACAATAAGAATCTTATCGATTATTTGATTTATTCATTCATCAATAAGTTATTAGCCCCATGAAGATACTCTCTACACACCTTATAAATAAGATAATGTGGTTTTAGGATGGTGGAAACCTCTGCATTCAATGCCCTCTAGGCATGTTCACTATTTAAGATTGTGGAATTATATATCAGAGATCCTACAGATCAAACACATCTTAGCCTAGTATTTCCAAAAATAACTCTAGTTACATTTGGTAGATCTATATTATTACAGTGTTCTCTATTTAGTTTTAGTTTCAATATTACCTATTTACATTTAGATTTAGTATCCCTATGTGGATTCATATTTTTTAGGAAATAATAGTGAAAGGAAAAAACAAAAGGTTTTTTTTGGAAAAAAAGTGTTTCTAAAAAAAAATTGATCTATGTGGGAAGGCAACAAACCAACATTTCCATGTGAATTAAAAAAAATACAATTTTTTTTTAAGGTCAAAATGTAACTACATCATTTTGATTCAATCATCGAGATGATCATTTTAACCAGTATCTCAATGTTTTGAAAAAAAAAATACATACAAGATTTTTTTCCCACTGCAATCTTGAAAGCACTTTCTCAAAAAATATTTTTTTCCCATAGGATGATTGCATTGTTATGATTTTATCATCGAGATAATCATTTTAACATGTATTTTCAAAAACACATTTTCAAAAAAAAATTGCATACAAAACATTTTAGGCTATTTTCACTCAAGTTTTTGTGCTAACAATGGGAGAGAAAAAGATAACCCTCTCAAGTTCCAACTACTTTAGCTAAAAATGATAGATTACCGATGTGATTATTAGCAAGGTTCTAGACTGAATTGCAATGAAAGAAAAATTTGTACCTTCAGATCTTGTTAAATGAAAAAAATGGCAAAATTTTCTGACGAAGCTAGACACATACTTGATCAATCCTCTGAATATAAGTTTTTTTTTCAAGGCATCATGGGACATTATAAAGTTTTGATTACCTTGGAGGAAATTTTTGGAAATCACAATAAACTAAGGGCATGCCAATTAGAAAGTGATCTCACTACTCTTAGTCTAGACAACTATTCTTGCATTGAGGACTTTATCACTCAAGTCAAGTGCTCGAAACCTCTACTCATTGAGACTAGTGAAACTGAGATTCTTAAGACAATAATTATGACTATTTTGTATAAATTAGGTGGTCATTAATTATTTTTTATTTCAAACTAATACACACATTAATATTCTATGGGATCTAGATATGTGGCACCAAATTTTGACAAGTTTTGTAACTTTAGAGAGAATAGGAAAAACTAAATTTTATTGGGGAAATCAACCCTAAAAGTACTAAGTAAAATATAATAGTGTTCAATGTTACTAATATAACTTCACAAACCAACTCTATAAAATTTGAGATCCTTTCAAAGAAGAAATTAAATCCCAAGGCTAAGGGTAATTAATCAGCTCGATAGAATCCTTCCCCAAGTCAAAAAAATGAAAAGGGAAAGTAAATTCCAACTTTGACCAAGAATTTTGTAATTAGTGTAATAAACCTAGCCATTTTAACATGAATTTTTCCATAAAATGACATACTTAGAAGCAAATATTAAAAAAATGTAGTTTCCCCCTCCCAAGATGGAGAAACACTTTCTACAACAACAAAATCACGTGTCGAAATAGATTCTTGATTTAGGAGATTCTAAACATATGGTACATGATGGCTCACTATTTGAAAATATTATCCAATGGTTCACAACTATTTTCTTTATGAGAAACTCTAGTCCTCTAGTTGTTGAGGGTGAATATATAGTTGAGATGGAGATTGACGTATTCAAAAAAGTTTTCCACATTTTAGACTTATCTACAAATATCCTCTCCATATATCAAATAACATATTCAAGTGAGGGAAAAACCATTAAGATAACACCTATTGATGTTTTCATCATAAATAGCAAAGACCAATCTACTATTGTATCCACTAGCAAGGTTGTTCATCTAGCATGATTGCACAAATTTGAAAACTTTGTGTTCAATAAAACTTCACAAGTCATGATTACACATGCTAATGACTTGATTAAACTTTGGTAAGATAATTTTAGTCACCTCAACTATCTCTCATTATAGGATATCGGTAAGCATCACATGAATATTGGTTTTCCACAAATCTCTTTTGAAGATGGCATTTGTCCAGGTTGTGCACCTAGAGAAACATAGGGATCCATTTCCCAAAGACAAATATTTAAGGGAAAGTGACAGATTACATTTGGTTCGTAGTGATCTTATGTCCTTTCCCAATGTTTCTTTTAACAAGAATAAATATGTCCTTACATTCAGTGATGATTTCTCTCATAGAACTTGGGTCTACTTTCTAAAAAACAAAAGCAAAGTCTTTGAGCACTTTAAAATTTTCAAGGCCCTTGTTTAAAACCTATTAGAGAGAAAAAAAATCAGCATCTCTGAATAGATAGTGGAGGATAGTTTTTCAATAATTAGATGATTAGCTTCTTTGAACAAGTAGGTAATCAACTCCAACATACTATACCATACACCACTCACTAAAATGGTGCAGCTGAGCATAAAAACTCACTAAAAAAAATGGCCAATTGCATGGTAAATTTAATATACTTGACTCCAAAATAATAGGTAGAGGCAATTCAATGTTCAACCTTCATTTAAAATTTCACTCCCTAATTCACAGTTAAAAATATGACTCCCGACGAAAAAATGGTCTGGTGTCAAACCAGATGTTCTTAATTTTTTATTTTTTGGATGTAATGCATGGGCACATATTGTAGATGAAAATTTAAAATAAATGGAAATGAATGGTCATCCTTGTATCTTTGTCTACTATTATGAATATGTGAAGGCACATACTATTCTTGTTTTAGGCACCACTAAAGTGATTTACCTATAGGATGTGTTATTTTATGAACAATCCTAGGTTTTTCATTACCTTCTATCGAGTTAGACACAACTTTTGAGGTCTCTTATGAAGAATAAGATAGTTTAGATAACTCCCGTTTTTAGAGTTACTATGGTTCATATTATTAGAAACATAGGGAAACCAACACCTCTACTGCCAATGCCATAAGACTTGCATAATGTGCTTACACAAGTATCATAACCTCTATCAAAATGGGTTCACATGTTTCATCATGAGGCTAGTGCATTGGCAAGTGATCCAAGAGATAAAATCACAACCAGATTGAAATATTTGTATGGTGTTGAACATTTGGAATTTTTGGTAGTGATATAGGATTCAAAGACTTATCATTAAGCTTAGAAGCATCCTAAATGGAAGGCACCTATGGCATAAGAACTTATTTTTCTAAAGAAGAAAAAAACTTGGGATTTGATTCCACTTAAGAAAGGAATAAAACTAGTGAGGTGTAAGTGGTTGTACCACACTAAAAATGGATCAAATGGGTCCATTGACATATACAAATCTTGATTTGTAGCAAAAGGTTTTTTACAATTTGAAGGTGTTGATTACCAGGAAACCTTTACTCCAATTGCCAAGATGAATTCTATCAAACTTGTACTCTCCTTGGATAAAACACAAGGATGGGATGTCCATCATATGGAAATAAAAAATGCTTTCTAACATGGCAACTTTTAGGAATAAATCTACATGTGCCAACCACTCAGGTCCATAAATAGTGAGATATCTAGCTTTGTGTGTAGATTGATAAGTCTTTGTATGATTTAAAATAAGCTTCTCAAGATTGGTATGAAAAATATCAACATGTTCTTAATAAAATTTAAGTTTAATGGATTCCCTCTTGTTAGTTCCCAAAATTGCACTGGAGTAATTGGGCCCTTATCAATTAAATTTCCTGAGTCCAAACTAGGTGAGTATCAATGTTTAAGTCATTAGCCCCAGTCTTGTCTCTGTATATCCCTTGAGGAGGTCAAAGTTCATGTTCATAATTTACCAAGTCTTTTGTATTGCTTTTACCAAGTGAAAACACTTTGTCCCTTTGACCTTTCGGGCCTTTTGGCATGAACACAATGCCCAATGGAAATAGATCTTCATTGTTTGACCTTGTGCACTTGAAGAAAGGGGAAAGCAAAGATGGAAAACCTGCTTAATATGTCATTTTAGCCAAGGAAGGGTTTGACATCATGACTGGAATGAACATATAAAATGACTGGGAGGCACTTATAAAGGGTATGGTTAGTTTCCTATTTCTTATGGCTCTACCTGAACCAAGGTGAGAGAACCTAAGGGTAGCTTTGCTCACATGAAGGGATTATATTATTCAATCTTCATGGGGATTTTTGGCACAAGGGAATACAAATCTGACTAGAATAAAACCAAGCATGCTCAATCTACCCAGTAAGGGTTATCACACGAAGTGATCAAATGTTCTAGGCTAGACACAAGCTACTAAAGATAGATATGAATATGATTTCAACTTCCATTCTAAATAATCTTCAACAACTGAGGGCTAAATAAGATATTATAATGCTAATATTTAATGCACAAAATGCAAACACATGCTAATTATATAATATTAATGCATTCACTATCAAATAACACTTTGAATATGCAAAGGTCATGTTATATGCAAGTTGAAATAGGGTAGGACAAAATCATCAGTTAAGGAGATTAAATTGGAGGGTTAACAGATGAGCACAAAGAATTTCAAATAAACTACTATGTCGCCTTTAACAATAAATGTACCACAAATCTAAAACAAACAAAACTGAAATCATACATAAATGATATCCTTCAAGACCCCTTCTAACTGAATCCATAAGCTTAGGAATAACCTTAAAAAGGCTATCAACACCCTATTCCAAATATCAAAGTAGAAAGGATTTTATAATTTAGATATACACTCTAAATGACTACCACAAATATGAATACATCAGATCACCAATCAACTAAGATTGTAAAACATGGCATTATACTTCAAAAATGGAAAGAGAATGGAAACCACAACCAAAATTCATTTATCAATTCAATTGGAAATGAATACAATGTGTATTGAACAATATAATAGATTAACACTATGTAATAAAATCATGTGACAAGGGAGAAATGTATTATGCTCTCAAAACTTTCCAATGATTTTACATCATAAATCAATTTGGCACCAAAAATATTACATAGTGAGAACTCTTTGAGGCTATAGCTCTTGACTCAAAAATTTAACTGACCATTGTAAAGGGACATACCCCCTCTACATATACAACTGAGCTAAGCCTAGCATATTCCTAAAGATGCTCCAGTTGGAAGATTCCTTCACGACCTTGTAATAAACATGATTCCTCAGATTATGCTCAAGCTCTCATGATGATGGTAATATTGATCCTCCACTAAGGCATAATATTTCTAGTTATCCACATGGGGGATGATCTTGCAAGGGATAAAACAAACCTTTGTCTTCTTGCATAAAAAACAAAAATGTCCCTTTTCTATGCACATGATTACACAAGACTACCTTGAAAGGGACATGCCACTATTGGGTGGATTATAATGGTTTCCCAATGGGAAATGAGAAAAAATAATAAGATAGGAGAGAAAAAGGGAGGGAAATGGTGCCAACTCAGAAGAAACTAACATATCTAGTTATGTCCCGACGTTGATCTGAATAATGGAATCCTTCACCAACCTATTCTTGTACCTGGTTTATTCTTCAATTATGGGGGTGAGAATCCCTTGGTCTGGGCCTACTTGGTATCTAAATTTGACTCGATACTCCTCAAGCTAGGAAGTAATCTTCTAAAGTATGGTTTGCTTCCTTCCAATGAGTTCCTTGAGCTGGTCACAAGATTTATCAAGTGACACCAATTGCTTTGTCTCACTAACATCAAAGGACTCTTGTGGTGCATCAATGAGTTTCTTCAGAGTAGCACATATTACCTCCTCCCCAAAATCACCTACACCATCAAGGCTTACCATATTTCTCATCATGGCATATATCTCTTTTATTGTAATCTTGAGAGACTACTCTTCTCTTTTTAAATCAAAGATGTTGTCTTTGAGCATCATCAGATGATGCTTGGTTGCTAGTTGATATTCTCTGAGCCTTTTGTCATCATTTAGAGCAATGATCTTCTCTGCAATCAAAGTGTTTGTGCCAATCTTACAGATCTAATCCATCTTATGCCAAGCTTTTTCCCACTTTTTGATATTTGCATCATAGGAAATCATCTAGGCATCACACTCCCTTTTATTATCCACTATGTTGTTCAAGCATTTAAATGCTGAGTGGATTATTTCTTCTACCCTAATGCCCAAGTCTTCTTTCCATTATTCTATTTCTCATCCTATGGTTTTCAAATCATCAATCTAGCCAGAGTCAAATGATGCAAATGTGAGATGGAGAGGACCTAGATCCTTGCTAGTAGTTGGATTCACTACCTTAGGCTCACTTAGTAACTTTTGAAAGTATTGGATCATAGCCTGGTTTTCTTCCTTTAACTCTTCCATAGTGGCTTTGTCTTTATCCATTTTTAGGCCACCATATTAGCCACAACATGTGAGCTATGTTTCATCTCATTCTTGGATGTCTCCCCTAGACTGTAGCTATAGATAATGTAACTCTCAAGGGGAGCATCATTTTTAAATGCACTTAGTGTAGGGATGGTTATCTCCACATTCCTTTATCCTACAGTGGTGAAGGTGGTCCTAGAATGTGTTCTAGTCTTTTTAGGGGGTTTGGACTTATGTGCCTGAGTGATATTCATTACATTAATCTCCCTAAATTTTCTCATAATGTCCCTTTTCTAATTGACCTATTCTTTGACCTAGAGAAGGGGTTTGGTCTAAAATCCTAGTGCCATGGTGGACATTAATGTTGGCCTAGAGATAATAAAAGGTGGTTTCATCAAAGTTCTCAATGTAGGGAGTGCCATAAGGGTGGGTTGTGGGCTCAACATAAATTGCTCAATCTCTTCATCACTCTTCTGCTCCCCGTCACCTTTAATTGATCTATTAGGTTGTGGAGCTAAAAGCTTCACTGATGCAGACACGGAGGAGGAGGAGGTTGCAGGAGAGTTGCTAGAGTGTCACTGGCGCCGGCGTCGGTTAGGCCAACCGACGTCGGCAGGGTTAGACAAGGAAGGCAACTGACGTCGGTCAGGAGTCGGCCGACGTCGGCACCCCCAGGCAGACAGGGACCGACATCGATCACCTGTGTGGTTCGACTGCGAGTATATTACAGGTAGTGGGTTGACGAACCAAGTGTTTGCATGATCAGGGCTAATTATAGACTGAGAGCTGTGGATCTAATTATTGTAATTAGATGTCTAATTATTGTTTGGATGAGATCTATATAATAGACTCATGGTTGTATTGGAAACTTGTGCTAGGGAGTAAGAGAGCAAAGAGCTCCTTCAGAGAGAGGTAAAGCAATGGTGCGTTCCTCCTAGTGCCACAGTACCAGGCGTGTTGGTGCTGGATTGGAGAGCCAGCTGGGTTCTTCAGGTATGTATGATCTTGGTCATCAGGTGAGCATGGCCGCTTATAGGAGATCTACATGGTAAGTAAGATCGTTGATCTACAGGTGTGTGTGTGTGTGTGCAAGGTCGAGGTTCACAGGTGTGCAAAACCATGTATTGATCTTAGGTTGGAGATCAGATAGGACAGCAACACAATAGGGAGCAGGATCAGGCAGAATCTACTTGGAGTATGGCGTGTACTCATAGTGGTGTACGTGGAGTACATGGAGAGCTAAGAGGAAGGCATGGCAGTTCCTTCCATAAGTATGGTCTGTTGGACAGCAGGTTGTTGCAGGTTCATGGGAGATCTACTTGAAGTACGCTGAGTACTTGTGGAGTGCGTGGAGCACTTGTGGTGTGCATGGAGCACAGGAGGTGAACACCAACTCTGTATTTGAGTTGTGTGTTGGGACCTGAGAGGGAGAGCTTTGAGGAGAGAATTACTGTTCACTTGAGGTGTGGGAATCCTCTGTAAGGTGGTGGAGAAGAGGTGGCATCTTCTTTATTGTATTCTTTTCTGTAATAGTTATTAATACAAAACACACTACCCAAATCTAAACCAATCTGTTAGCATCCCAACCAAAAGCTCTGATACCACTTGTTAGGATCGGGCTCCTCAGAAAGAGCACAATATGATTACCAAACCAAGCAACTTAATATGCGGAAATTAACCAGATTCACAAGCAACTAGAATTCAGAATAACACATGATATGAGAGACAATACACAACTTGTATTAATAACTCTTACAGAAAAGAATACAATAAAGAAGATGCCACCTCTTCTCCACCACCTTACAGAGGATTCCCACACCTCAAGTGAACAGTAATTCTCTCCTCAAAGCTCTCCCTCTCAGGTCCCAACACACAACTAAAATACAGAGTTGGTGTTCACCTCCTGTGCTCCACGCACACCACAAGTGCTCCACGCACTCCATAAGTACTCAGCGTACTTCAAGTAGATCTCCCATGAACCTGCAATAACCTATTGTCCAACAGACCATACTTATGGAAGGAACTACCATGCCTTCTTCTTAGCTCTCCATGTACTCCACATACATCACTGTGAGTACACGCCGTACTCCAAGTAGATTCTACCTGATCCTGCTCCCTGTTGTGTTGTTGTCCTATCTGATCTCCAACCTAAGATCAATACATGGTTCTGCACACCTGTGAACCTCGACCTTGCACACACACACACACACCTGCAGATCAACGATCTTACTTACCATGTAGATCTCCTATAAGCGGCCATGCTCACCTGATGACCAATATCATACATACCTGAAGAACCCAGCTGACTCTCCAATCCAGCACCAACACGCCTGGTACTGTGGCACTAGGAGGCACGCACCATTGCTCTACCTCTCTCTGAAGGAGCTCTTTGCTCTCTTACTCCCTAGCACAAGTTTCCAATACAACCATGAGTCTATTATATAGATCTCATCCAAACAATAATTAGACATCTAATTACAATAATTAGATCCGCAGCTCTCAGTCTATAATTAGCCCTGATCATGCAAACACTTGGTTTGTCAACCCAATGCCTGTAATATACTCATAGTCGAACCACACAGGTGACCGACGTCGGTCCCTGTCTGCCTGGGGGTGCCAACATCGGCTGACTCCTGACCGACGTTGGTTGCCTTCCTTGTCTAATCCTGTCGACGTCGGTTGGCCTAACTGACGCCGGTGCCAGTGATGCTCTAGCAACTCTCCTGCAACCTCCTCCTCCTCCGTGTCTACATCAGTGAAGCTTTTAGCTCCACAACCTAACATGATCCATGTCCCCTCTCTAGGTTTGGATCTATCTACTCTAAAACTTCATACTCCAAACCAAGCTGATGTGACCCATTGAGCAAATTTTCAATTGAACTCCCCTATTTAGTTGACTGGCTGGAAGGATGCATAGTCACTTCACTTTATTTATTTATTAGAGCCTAAGGCATGGATGAGGCTATGGTGATATCCTTTTTGCCTTCAGGCAACTCTTCACCAATCATGGCCTCAAGACCTTTATTTTAGGTTGGGTCATGAACCTTGATGTGATAAAGGAGACTTCAAGGTAATTCAATTAAAGCAACACTTCCAGAAGTACCTTCTTCAACATCTTTATTCAAGTTATCCTATTTCTTATTTATTTTTATATGGGTGGGGGTACCCATTTTCAATTTTAATCCCACACCTTCCTACACACTCGTCTTCTCCTTTGATGCTAAACTTAACATCTTTGGAGGGGAAAAGACATCTTGTGGTACCTCCAGAGTTGCTTGTAAGCCTTCTTACTCAACCACCGCTCCATAATCAGTGATGACTTGAGTTTCATAATCTGACTCCACTTTGTCTCTCTCATCAAATTTGTTTAATTCTTTAGCTCCACCTTGATCACCTTGGATTGGTGATTGGGTGATGACATTTTCAAAAAAAATCTCTGTATCTAATGAGATTGCTTCCTTTTCCTGAGGGGCCTGAGCTTGCCTAGCTACCTCTACTCTGACTTGTATAACAACATCAAAAGATAAAGGATCATTCAAGGTTTGAATGTCTTCCTCATTACCTTTAATTTCTACTAATGAAGGACCCTCTTCTACAAATAACCCATCATCAGGGCATTCACTGGGGTCTGGGGTCTTTCCCTTGAAGTTATCTACCTAGTTCTTACTTGCAGAGTAGTGAATGCACGCTTCCTCTTCATCACCTTTATAATGGGCCTACCTTCATCTAAATCTTCATCATCAGTCAAATCCCTCAAATTTTGGGCATATGAGGACTGATCCACCTTCCTTTGTATAAGGAGTTCCTTAGAAAGTAAGTCCTTAAACACAACCTCTTTCTTCTTTATAGGAAATCCACTTGGAGGTTGCAGAGCCCTTTTAATTCTCTTTTTCTTGGGCTTCTCTCCTTCATCCTCACCTCCTCTCTTCCTTAAATATATCTTTGAGGGAGGGGAAACTATTGGTTATTATGTTGGTGGAGTAGATTAAATAGTAATCGGATTAGACATTGGGATGGTTGTTGGAATGGCTGGCATTATTGGGGCTCCTTATGCTAAAATAGATATGGGGGTGGCATTGGCTAATATAACTTCCCCAATAACAATCTTGTCTTAATTTTAAGCCATACTTATTATTTTTGAGGAGAGTCCAGCCTTGGACTATGATTTAGTTATTGATTCCACATCAATTGGCTTGGTGAAATAAACATCACCAAGCTTGTGCTTCCCCTTGTCCTTCATTTTTGGTGGTGGAGCCGATGGATCACCATTGTATTCTGAGAGGAAACCTATTATCTCCCAAACTTGTTTTAGCTCCTGGAGGGTAGGGGTATGATATGCACCAAGATCAACCCCATGTTGTTTTAATCACTTAAAGGTTCTTTTCATAATTTCAAAGGTTCTCCAAGGGATGGAATCATTATCCTTAACATTGAAGTCTACCTGTGAGATGGCTTGGGATTCAATATTGGTTGCAATATACACTGAAGATAGTGTCATATTATCATCCACCATGTCCTTAGGGATGGGAGTGATATTGTGAGAAATAACCTCCTATATTTTTAGCTTCATATACTCCAATTTTCTAATGTCCTCCTTATTGGTGTAGTCAGATTATATATCTTCATAATGTGACTGATGTAGAATCACATTGGTCGCCATGTTCACCAACTATCTGATATCTTAGTTGGGCCTGGGTGACATCTTATCAATCACATACTAGCCCATTTCTTGTTCTAATCCCTTCCCTTTGGAAATAGAAGGGCATGAATAGTATCTAATTTGAACTAAAATTTTAAAGGGATTGTTCACCTTCTTTATAGTGATCATCTCATGTGGTGGCACTATCTATTGGCTCAGTGCCATTACATCTAACTTATCATCCAAGTATCTTGGTAACTTATGTGGACACCTCAAATAACCAATTATTCTACTATAAGTGAATGTCATGAATTAAATATAAGAGGCACCATGTCTCTCAATTATTTCCTTAGCCACCTTGGATATTCTATTGAGGCTTCTCAAAGGAAAGAAAACACTCATCATAGTGTTGAAGAAGCAATTGTAGACCCTATATAAATTCTTTTTAAAACCATCCATAGTGATTTTTGGGTATATCTCATAAATTCTCATTCCATTGAGGTTCTTGGTGAGCCCTTGGAATGTCCTATTATGTACCAGGTTGTACATTAAGTAAGAGGACATATAAAATGTACTTATGAGTACATCTTTTGAAAGAATTATGACCTAGAGTTGCATCATCTACCTATGTAGATTATTACTCATAATGGTGGTCCAGTCCAACTTCATCTATCTCTCAAAAATGTAGATTAGGATTAAGAACATCTAGAGCTCAAATTTTTCCATGTTGGGCATCCCATAAATCTTGGTGGCCATGGTGATGATGTACTAGGGAAATTAATTAAATTCCACCAGTTTCAAACTTTTGGACATTTTGGAGAACTTTTACCTTCTCTTGGTTAGCCAACAGGAGTTGATATTATCCCAAATTACTTTGTCATTTTTTCCATGTCCTCTTGGAATTCTTCCAAGGAGAGTGGAATAATTTCATGTTGGGGAGGAATTCTAAGCATGGTGCTGAGGGCCATAGGGGTGAAAGAGAAAATAACTAAATGACTACCATCGATGATAGTCTTGGTATCTGATTGGTATGCTTGAGCACATGCAATAACTAAATCAGGGTATGGGGCAGCCAAGGGGAATGATTCTATAGGGGTGATGTAACTCATTCCAACATTAAAAACTATTGGGAGGGGGTCTAGCCACTATAAGACATTCAACAGGGCTAAAAAAACTAACCCTAGGACATTTGTATCTTCAATCCCATCCAAGATAGAGATAATGTTGCTCATCATAGTAGTCGAGGATTCCCCCATTTTTCCCTAAATATATATTGCAATACTTTGAATTTGAAAAAACCCTTCACTTAAGAAATGCTCAAAATACCTCTCAACTCCTCTCAAAGAACACAACACAAGGAGCTAAAAGAATGCTTACTATTAATCTAGAGGGTTGTACATAATGGAAGCTAAAAATCCATGAAGAATTTGTTGTAATCACTTTCTTACGTTGTACATAGCTAGGGTACACAAATAGCTCGAATGCATAAATGAAAGTTATGAATGCAAAGGGTAAACATAAATGAAGGCAAATGCTTTAGTTATAATACTTTGCATTTTGAAATTAGGGTTTCCATTAATTCTTTGAATCATTACGACCAATTACCAACTACCCTATTTAAGTCACTTAAGCCTTTTTTTGAAATAATAAAGGGAAGGCATAAATGTTTCATTTATACCAGGTGATTCTCCTCACAACACATGGACCCATACAACTAGAAAATATGTTATGGTACATTTTCAAGACCTCAAGGACTTTTACACTTTTTTCAATCATTATTTCCTTTGGTGTAATGGTACAATATGCCTTGAGATTTTTATGGGATGTAACAATGCCATGTGTCATTATTTAACTTTACAAATTTAAGAATTTGGGCCTTTGGGGACCTTTTGAACCTTGTCCAGCAAGAAGTAAATGTGGCAATCTTCAAAAAGGGCCCAAAATCTAAAAGACCCTGAGGAGATGCCATGTGGCATCACTTTTTTTAGCATATTTTAGCACTTGGGCCCTAGTGACTTTCTGCACCTTGCCCACCAAAAGGTAAGTGGGGTAATCTTAAAAAAGGCTCAAAACTTAAAAAGTTATGAGAAATTGCCACGTGTCCAACTTAAATGTAAGCTTAGACTCTCATCCACTTTTTACCTTTGGACTAACTTTATTCATTCAAGGAAGGGTACGAGATCCTCCCGACCCCCAAAAAGATTCATAGGAGTCCCCTAAGATAGACACATGTCCTTCATTTGGTTCATCAAGAAATTCTTTGCCTTAATCATCAAAACATGATGAAGGTGCAACTCAACAATTTCATCTAAGGCCCCAAAATTTCTTCTTTGAACATAAGGAAACAAATCTATACATAGAAAGAGGCTTGGCCACACTTTTATCTTCTTACTATGAATCATCCCACCATAAAAGCTTCGGTTGAACCCTACAATTCCTTTAGAATTATTAAAAATGTCCTCCATCTTCAAAAAGTTCCCTTTGGACTCTTTGTTGTAGACAAAATTTTTGAAACAAATAACCCAAAAAAATTTAAGACCCAAAAGATAAGGTATGGAATTATTTCAAAACTTTTAGAGTGGACAAAATGTTTGATAAAAATAAATCTTTAGAACTTTTGTCCAAGATAAAAATCTTGAAGATCTATTTATGTCAGGTTTTGTGTTCATGCCAAAAGGCTTGAAAGGTTGAAGGGAAGGAACATTTTAACTTGGAAAAAGAAAGATAAAAGACTTATAAAATTACAAACATGAAATTTGACCTCCCAAAGGGATATACAAAGATAAGACTAGGGATAATGACTTAAACATTGATACTCATCTAGTTTGGACTCGGGTATTTTACTGACAAGGTCCCAATTGCTTCAGTGCAATTTTGGGCACTAACATCTCTAACCCCACAATCTACACCAAGAAATTAGAGGGTAAAATCTTTATTTTGATCCTCTATGTCATGACTTAATCAACACAAGGAGCTTCACTTAGTAGATTCATGATTTGAAAGCTTAGATAATGAAGTCTTTTGAGATGTCTGACTTGGGCTTGTTGCATTTTTTCCTTGGTTTTTAGATTTCAGAGTCTAAGAAAGGAATTTTTATTAATCAATCCAAGTATACTCAAGACATATTTAACCTATCAATATGAAAGACTACAAGTCCACATTGAATCCCTATTAATCTAGATTCAATCTTTCCACTAAGTATTCTTCTCCTTTGATTGATAGTACACTTTACAGATAATTGGTGCGAAGTATTTTGTACTTGACTCATACTCATATGTATCTTTCATTTTTTGTGAACTTTTTATCATGCTACTATCAGGAACCCCATGAAATCCATTATAAATCTACAAAATGCATTATAGGGTATCTTCATAGTACTACTAACTATGGGAGTGAGTACAAGTCAAGCAAAAAAGCCTTAATTTCTAGTTATACTTTTAGTTAGAACATAATAGTTGTCGACTACATAGGTAGTGGTTGAGCTAATAAATTTGGATTAGATTTACACATGAAAATACTGCATTAGACTATTCAACATAATGATTATAATATATAGGTGGGGGATATCCTAATAATAATGAGTATTCCATTTCACAATCCCTATTTAATAGTGAGGTGTTAATTCACATACAACACACAAATAATATAATTTATTACATGCTAATAAATGTATTTACTTATGACACTAATGCGAGTATTAACACTATAATATCTAACTTTCTCCCCCTTTGATTTGGTGGAGCCATTAATTCATTCAAAATTTTCTTTGTTCCTTCCACATGAATTTTGATATTATCAATTACATTTTGTATCTTATGATTAAAGGTAATGCATATATTTGAAAAATGTCTTGTAATTCTATGACAATCAAAAAGTGCATTTGCATCATAATTTTTTGGAAAAAGTTTTGAAGGATCCAATTCTTTAATGGGAGATAAAGCATTCATTCATAGAATTGAAGATGAGCAGGATTTAACTCACAAAATCCATTTAGATTCAAATGGAAACTTGATTTGAAAATTAAATCAATGCATATAAAATAATGGAAAGTAATATAATTTATGAGTGACCCCATTTTGAATAATTTCACATTGAAGGTTGAAAGTACACACATAAAGCATTTTTGAAGAGAACAAAGCAAGCAAAATGTATAATAGGAGAGATGATTTTTTTTAAAAATGTAGTTAAGTTTACAATGTTCCTAAATTTCATAGATGCATTCAAAGAGAAAGTGGCCATGAGTTGATGGTATTCACGGGGTCGTTTTAGCTCTTCAAATGACTTTTAGCATAGTCCATCAATTCGCGGGTTTATTGATTTTGCATTATATTTTTGTGATGTAAGTTGTGGTCACATGACAAAGCATTTGTAATGTATCATCACTTGGACTATGAATCTTTATCAATGATTTAAATTATCGTGGTCAATAGGATTGAAACATGTAACCTCTTATATTTAACTAACAACAAAATCAATGAAATTGATTTTGCCCTGAATGAAGTTCATAAATATGTTGAGATTTACAATCCACTTTAATAAAACTACAAATAAATATCTAACAAATGAAGTTAATTTTAACATAGTAAAATATTTGTATTAAGAAATATATCTAAAACAAATATTATAATTGTGAATTGCTTTCTAAATCAGATTTCATGATTCAAAAAACAATATATCCTCTCAAGGAAGAGAATGAATAAGATTAGAAAGATATATAAATCACTGGAAATATGCAAAGATTAGGCTTAAGATATCTTTAAGACGTTCTAGTTAGATTTAGGTTAAACAAAAATTATTCGTGTGATTAATTAATTAAAAGGGGCCTCAAACAGACTTAGGTTAATTTGGTAGATTAAATTAAAGGGACCATGAGTAGACTTAGAACATTATTTGTGTGGCCAATTTCTCCATGTTTTTTGTTTTGTTGCTACATGATTCCTTTTGTGATGGAATTTTTTTATATCAATTATTATGTGGTAGCTTTTAAGTATGTGATCATTATTTATTTGTGGAGGTGAAAGCGATGCATGGAAATGTAAAGTGAATTTGAAAATTTGAGTGGTTCCAAATAATTTTAGCATTTTAATGTTTGTAAAACATAATGTTTAAGGTTATTTAAAAATATTAAAATTTGTAAATATGTCATTTTTAGATTTTAAATTAATATTTAATATTTTATTATATCAAATATATGTTTAATTGTGTGTTTTTAAAGTCATTTCTAATATTAAAAATTAAAAGTTAGAAACATATCATATATATTTATATTTATATATAATATAATTTTTTTAATAGTGCAATAACATTGAATAAAATTATATTAGTATTGTCTAGTTATTGTGATATTAAATATTTTTTTAAAGTTTTTTTTTTAATTAAAAAAAGTTAAAATTAAATACAAATATTATAAAATTTAATATTGATAAAAAATTATTGTTTTTTATTGATTTCTTGATTAAAGTTATTGTCATAAATAATTCCTATACTATCTTACGATGCGACAAATTAATAATAATGATATTAGTAATGGTAAAAAATTAAGGTTTAGAGTTTTAAAAATATATATAAAAAAAGACCTTAATATCGTGTGAAAAGATAAACTCTATAACTTTATGTTTGCACATACATTATTATTATAATTATATTTTTATGAGATAACACTTTAAAGTTAAATTAATAGAATAATTTAAAAATAATAATGCTTCGAGAAATTAAAAATGTACCCGATTAAAATGAGCAAATTTCATGTAGCTTAGTAAATATTTTCCACCAGTGCTGAAAGTTATTTCTATACAAGAGATTTTTAAAAATAGGGTTTTTTTAATGTTGACGAGTAAAAGGATGCATACAATTTAATAAACCATATGGAAATTGACAACACAACATATTAGCGAGATGGGTTTAAAGAAACATCTCGTAGACTTGGACAATTTAATGGAAGGAAAGGTAATTTCGATTGGTTAGAGGTGTGATACTAGTAATTCAAGAGCACGCTCAAAGATACATCGAAATTGGGATAAATTTTAGACTTATGTCAATCATACATAATAATAGGAAAGATGTGTATATTGGCCATCTCAAAGAAATTAAAAATCGTAAAGAACAAATTCTATTATTAGTAGTTGTTTTAAAGGTGTATAGAAAAGATGTGTATAATTTTATCATTTTTAAAATGTTTCTAGTTGATATATGTTGATAAATGTAGTGGTAGGATAAAGTGTTTTATTAAATTTCACATCTTTTCAATCGTTATATGTTAATTTTAATTTTAATATCTATTTATATCTCATTTTCAATCATCATATGTCAATTTCAATCATCATGTACCAATTTCAACTTTAGATTTGATGTCTATTTATATCTTATTTAATTTTTTTCTTATAAATATATTATTATATTAATAATATATTATATATACATATTGGATATTTGATGATTATAATAAATGATTTACATTTTGTTTACCAAACATGTGATTCCATGTCATTTCAAGGAGAAGTAGTATCTTTCCACTTTACTAACTATGGGAAGATAAAATAAAATAATACCAGCACAAAGGACATTAAGGCCACTTCAAAAAATGGCAAACACATGTTCATTAGTTTTGAAAAATTGACCACAATTAACCACATCATTTATTTTGTCATCATATGATTTGTTTTATTTTTATTTTTTAATTTACCAATATTTGTTTGAAAATATAAAATAGCATAATCTAACATAATCACTATAAACTATGAAAGTATAATAATCTAACATAATCATTATGAACTATGAAAGTATAAAATCATAACATAATTTGTTTATATGAAAATATAAAAAATTATCTAAAAGGTTTATTTCTATAAAAATATATGAAAATATTACATTCTTGAAAGATTTTCAAAACATCTTGTAGCAAATTTCTTTAAGAAGGAATGGCAAGAGCATCTATTGAAGGGAATTCGGGATCCCTTCAGTTGTGGTTTTTTAACAATAACTTCTTCTCATACTTGCACACTGGTTTGAGGCTGTTCTTCTCTTTATGTGCCCTATTCCATGCGCACTGATACTAATAACTTAGAATCTTAAGGTCTTTCAAAAAAAAATTGGTCGGTTTACAACATTTTATTTTGCAAGATCTATTGTTTTATACCAATAATCTTGTGCACAATGACCTACATTATTGCAATAGTGACAATTGATCCATCAATGATGTCTAGTTTTCTTTTATTTTTATTCTTCTAACATTCCAAGAAATGTATTTTTTTGACTGAACCCCATGTCTTTTATTTTCTCAACTCCTCCTATGGTAATAATCCATTTACTTTTTAGATGTTTAGGTTATTTTGTTGTGCCTAAAGAGACCACCAAACTTTCAAATGAATGTGGAAGACTCCTCATAAGAATCATAATGGTATCATCGTATAAGATTAGAGAACCAATTATGGCTAAACTAATTCAACATAGATTTTAAGTTGTTGATTTGTGATGACATTGATTCTTCATCATTTAGACATAGACGGAAGAATTGTTTTTCATGTACAACTTATTTGTCACATCGTTTGTCTTGAACATTTGACATAATGTATCACAAGCCTTATTTAAGGTTTTGAGAAAGCATACATGAAATTAACGTGTATTTTTTATTTTGATAAAGATCATAAATATTGCTTTGTAATTTATTTGCTCCCACTTAGTTGTTGCTTCCTCATTAATGTGTTTCATTTTAGTCCCGTCAATAGTCTTTCATAAATAAAATCCCATGAATAACATGTTCATCTTCATTCTCTGAAGGTGAATTTTTTTTTCCATCAAACTCTTCCGCCAAAATATTGAATCTACACACATGAGAGTAAACCTTATGTTCTAAATTTATAAGGTTTTCATATTTATTATTAGGGCCTCACACTTTCTTTTAAAAATAACCCTACACATATATATGAATATTGTCATAGAATAAATGTAGAAATAAGAGAGGATGAGAGAATTGGGGTCAAATTACAACCTTAGATCTTGTACTAATGTTTTAATTCATTAATCAAATACTTGTTTGTGTTACAAAAAATAAAACCTAATTGAATTTAACTCAAAGTCATATAAAATTGGTATTTAATGTTAATAATTACATTATTATTAGATAGATATTTTTGAAGAAGGTTGTGTGTGTATTTCAATACATTTCAATATTAAATTTTAATATATAAGTATTATATTATCTAATAGACATTTTAATAGTATATTAGATTATATAGTATATATTTTAGTATATTTTGTATATGAATATTATATATTATGTTATATAGTATACTATACATTATACTGTATATCATAATATATTATATATTATATTATATTTTAATATATTATTATATATTTTACTATATTATATATTTTATTAAATATATTTTTTTAAAATATAAATTTACTTAAATATATTTATGGTATTCCATAAAGAAATGATATTAATGTTATAAAATAGAAACTTCAATAATAAATTAAAAATGATTTAATCTATCAGATTTAATATGCTTTGGACCAAGGTGTGGCCATGTGTATTTCTTCATGCAAACATTCTTTTCATGATCACTGACACATTTCACCCTTTCTATCTCTATCCTTTCAAGGCATCGTATGGGCCTTGTGATTTCTCTCCGGTCTTCCATTTTTATTTACATTGTTTTGCTCTGATCTGCTATGGCATTGCGTAAAAGGTAAAATAGATGACACTCTTGAAAACCCCACAGATGAAAAATATAGGAAAGTGAAATGAATGATTGCTAGTATTTAATTTTTTATAATACAGTAGTTAATGTGTTGGTGATTATGGATTCATTTCATTTAACCCCTGAACAAGTTTTGTAGCTTTCTTTGAGGTGCTTAATTCAACAATATATGTGAGACAAAAAAACAAAAAGGGACAATAAGTCAGATTTTCATTCGTTGTTTATCATACCTTTATGCCTTCAATTTCATTCCATAGATTTTCACTACTTACTGTGTGGTGATGTTTAATTTCCATGTTCTCGTGCATGCTACCCAAAAGCAGGGGTTAAAATAAAGATCTCAATATTTGGATGTTATTTTGACAACATTGAGGCCATGGGAGCTAGTTTTATAGGAGCTTTGATGAAGGTAGGATTAGTAGGCCTTATTCTCACAATTTTTGTGTTTATTTTTGTTTATGTGCAATAGTGAATTATCTTCTAATTCTAACTGTAACAATGAAAGGATAAATTTGATTTTTGAAACTGATTACTAAAATAAAATAAAAAAGGTATATGGCATTTTTTGCTCTCTCTAAGTTGCCTCCCCACTCTTTAAATTTTCTATGTACTCTATGCTCATCATTATTGCTTTAAACTTAATTTCATATTTACGTATCTGATATCAAACCTATCTAAGAAGGTGACAACTTTATTTTTGGCTTTCAATTCAATATTATGTCATTTAACCCATGAAATAGTTTTGTAGCTTTCTTTGAGGCCTATGATTGTTTTGATGCCCATAAAATTCAATTCGATCAGGAAGAAAGAATGCATAATCTGAAAGGTCATTCTACTTCTGCACTCTTTTCTCATTGAAATTTTGCTTTGATGTTAATCATACCTTTTGATCTTCAATGTCAATCAAATTTCCAACCTAGGTAATGCTGTCAAATTACCACATATGCCCATGCATATATAACCACTAACTAGTGTAATGATGCAAATAATAACTTCCCTACGTATCAACACTTGAACAGGTGTCTCTACATAGTAAACAAGGGTCATCACATGAGTGAGATCCATACAAATAGGTGTCGTGACATGGGTGGTTTGAAAATTTTTAGTTTATAAAGGACACTTTGTGCACGTATTCATATCAAGAAGGGTGATAGACAAGAAGGGTGATAGAATATTGGCTATTGAGGTTTCCAATTTTGACGAATCAGGTATGAGTACTCATAATAAAATTGAAACCGCATATTCCCCACACCTGATAGCCCCTGAATGGGGCAAAATCAACATTTTTTTGGTCTCTTGTGAGATGAATCTTGGGGCTTCACCCCACCGTATAGCCTCTGGATAATAACTAGCAAGCATAAATGGTACGATTTTGATAATTGATTATGTATCAAAGTTATCAAACACAACACATCTATGGGGGATTCAAAAAGGTGTAGAACTGAATGAGGGAAAATACACATAGGAAGCACATTTACATGCCATTTTTGTTCATTCTTCTTAAACTCTTGATTGATAAAAACAATTTTTAAAAAAAATTGTGGAGGCTAAGGCTATGCAAAATAAACTATAGTTAATGATTTTAATAAGATAGTATTTATTAGTAGGAAAACTAAATTTATTGTCTTTTAGTGTTTTTTTCATATTTTATAGGAATGTCATATTTTTTGTCTTTTAATTTCACTTAAAGAATGACATAGTAATTAACTTAATTTAACCCTACAAAAAATAACAATATATATTTTCTTAGTAAGTGGCCACTATGTCAAGGTACAAATCTAGCAAACTATCACTTATTTCGTTACACATATCTGATTGGATTTGTTATGCCCAAAATTTGTATGACAAAAACCATAGAAAAATATATTTTGTTTTTTGAAAATGTACAATACATATTCTACACATCCACATAACCAAAAAAGCTAACCAACTTTGTGGCGTGAATCACACAACATGTCAAAATAAAATCACGTGCTTAAATTCTAAATACATAAATACATAAGTGGCCTCATAGTCACTTCGTAACCATGTTAGCCTCAATTACTCTAATCAGTCTATAGACACTCAACAAGTCTATAAATCTTTATGCATACCTACTAGCCCTCATGATCCCAAGGCACAAATTGAATACCTGACTAAAATAAGGTGGGTTAAATAAACCATTGTATTAAATTATTTGTTTTAACTCTTAATGTGGTTCAATTGGGGCCACAACCAATCACAAGATTCGGTTCACAACTTAAGTCACAACTTGAATCTATTTTAAATTTTACTTATATGAAAATTACTTAAAAAAAAGACCTCATATTGTTTATATGACCTCAAAAAGAGTCTAAAATATATTTTCTTATATCTTTGAGGATGGATCACTCCATCTCAACCGTTATATCTTTCCTTTCTCAACCGTCAGATCAAAGAAAATAGAGGAAACCTTAGAAATATTGAAGAAATGCAATAAAGAGTTAAAAATCACTTTCTAAGTTTCAAATTTAGATTTCGTAAAACAAAAGGAGGTTTTGGAAGATGAATTATCCATAGTCACCCCTTTTCACCTTCCTCATCCTTGGATAACTACTATTAATATGGTCTCCAACCTTTTTAAAAAATTATTTTTTATTTCTTTTTCAAATTTTATCTAGATATAAAGATGCTTGGGTTTATTTTGTAGGTATTCATCTTCTTGAAATGTCTCTAGGAGGTTTTAAGCTCCCACAGTTTTTTATAAGGTGTTAGGGAGCTTCAAGATCCTCTACAACCATTAATTGCTTCCCAAGTTAGGTTTACTATTAATTTTTAGTTTTACAATTTTAATTTTTGTTTCACACGGTAGAAGAAAAGAAGTTAAGAAGGTTTACTAAGCTTTTAGGATCCTAAAAAAACCATTATGCCTAAAACCTCTTCTTAAAAAACATGTTATATCTTTAAAAATATAATGTTTTGGGTCCCAAAATTGTTCCATGCAGAAGAGGATTTTTTAAAAGTTGGGGGTCCTTTTTGGGTCACCCACCCTCAAAGTTTCTATTCTTGAGAAATTATTGAACAAAACTAGTTGTAAAACTGAGGATAATAGTGTTGTTTTTAAAAAACTATTACACATAACATAACTTTACATATTCATATAGCTTTTTAAAAAATTACATAATACATATCCACATAATGAATGAAATAACCCACTGAATTTAAAATTTAGGTAGTTATGGTTATGCTAGTACTACACAACTATTGACCACCCCATTAATATAAGTGAGTAGTGGGAGCAAGTCTCCCCTTTAGCCTCCATCAAAAATAATGATAGTGATCACATGGCACTGCTCTTGACAATGACCACCATAGTAATTCAATAAATAATTTTTCAACCCCATAGGGACCTAACCCTTAGCTACATGGTCACATGGAAGACCATTGGTTTCACTGTTGAGTGCCCTACACCAGGGGCATTGTCCCAAAAAAGGGTTTGTGCAAAAGTAAGATACCCTGCAGAGATAAACCTTGAAAATTTGTTATGGGATCTAGATAACCCATAAAAAATGAAACAACGTCCTATAGGTTCTAAAAATAATTATTTATAATATAAAATTGTTTTATAAATAAATTTTTCTTGTTTGATGTGAAAATTAATTATTTGAATTTAGTCTATTTTATTAAGGAATTTAGAGCAAAATTAGTTGTTTTTCTTTAAAATTTCATATCTTTTAAACCATAAACCCAAAAAATATTCCATGAAAAGTATCAGAATCTTTGGATGATTTTAATTTTTGAGTAAGTTAAATTTAATGAATTAGGGAAGTTTAAACTAGCAAAAAATTGTGCATAACAACTAGCCCTTTTTAGACTTAAGGAAATGCAAGTTGTTTTGAGAAATAAAATGAAATTCAGATATTTTATTTACATTAATGTATCATAATCAACAAGACAAACATTATTCATAACATTATTCACATAATAATTTCAAATCTAATAATCCATCCCAATTATAAGGTTAATTATGACAAACTTTCCTTTTCTTAAGAAGACACAATAATAACTACTGCAATAGATGTAAACTCAAGGATACATGTTTATATTTCTTTCACATGGATTATAAAATGAATTTATTATATTTTAATATATTATAATAGACAAATTAAATTTTCATAATCATTTACAATCAAATGTAAATAAATTAGTCTTTGAATCAATCTCCAATGCACTCTCGCAAGGCCAAATTAAGAAAGGGCTCACCTCATATCCTCTTTCTATCATTAAGTAGATAAAATAGGCACCCCCAAGCCTAGAAATACAAAATATAAACATTATTAACACAAACATTATGATAATTCAAATGTGGTTAAATAATGATGATAGTCTCAATTGAAAGACTCACCTATCAACTTCCTTGCAAACAAGGGCTTCCACTAACACCCAAACCCAAAACCACCTAAATCCAAATCAAGGACAAAAACATATAAAATGTATAAGGAATACATGGTATCTTCAAAGAATATTCAACATATGATTAGAATCTAAAATCATCCATTGTAGACAAGACTTTTTACTCTTCACACTATGGGGTGGGAGAAGGAGGAATCTAGAATACCTCCTCTTGCCCAAACCCTTCTCCTTTTCCATGGGAAGAATTTGGAGACATTATTTTACTTATTTCTAAAACCCCATGAAATATATCCAAATATGATAAATTTAGAACAAAGTTCCCTTACCCAAACCCTACTTTTTGAAGGCACATACTATACAAATAAGTTAGGCCCATTTGGAAAGTATAACATTAAAATTTTAAAATATAAAATGAGATAGAAAAACAACAAGTAAATGAGAATGGATTGATCATCTCCATGTATCTAAAATATTAAATATCACATGGTGGCCATAGGCTCAACTACGACAAGAAACAAGAAAAATAAGGTAAGCCAAGTGACCATATAACCTGTTGAAACATCACATATAATAATGAAAGAGATAATTATTTTGAATTAAATGAAATTAAATTTTCATGATTAAAGTGTAATGACCTAATTTGGTTCTACCACTTGATTCTACTACATAAGAGAACCTTCTACAAGTGCCTTTTTATAAGTTATCCTCTTCTAAAACCAAGTTTTTCTTTTCCTTCTTCAAGCTCCTTCTTTCTTCTCAAGTTCTAAATCCACTCTCAAAAATGAAAAAAATGAGGAACTTCAAATGAAGGATTTATATTTTTTATAGAAAAGGATCTAAAAATTAATAACCAAAGAGAAGGTGACACTTGCCCCTTACCATTCCTTGGCCCTAGTAAAAAACTCTTCTCGAACCAATAATTGCTCTTATAAACCCAAGTGGGAAAATAAGGCTTGCCCATGCTCATAATTTATTTTCCTATAAATGGTCACATGGGTTATCCTAAAATTTATATAGCATTACAAAAAGGTCTAATCCCATCCCTTTGGTCAAGAGTCTTGAATACACCTATAAACACTTCTACTTCATTTTTTACTAACTTGAAAACATGAGTCAAATATTCCATCCAAGTTTTTGGTAAGAGACAACTAAATTAGGTTTATTATTTAACTTTATGATTTATTATAAATTTAATTTGATTCTTAATATATGTAAAAATGTATGAATATTACCAAATGGTCCAAAAGCCAACACTCCAAACTAGGTTATAAGGTAACACTTGGATTGGATTTTAATTTTAAAGGTGTCATGTATGACACTACTCAAGTAATTACATTGGTGAACACATGCTTGGATTAGTACCTGTTATTTTGTTTATCCTTCTATCACCTACACATCACTTCACCCATAAAATTTCACTACTCTATATAGATGAAGAAATAACATGTAAATATCTCAAATAACACCAATAAATACATAATGCATAAGCAATAATACCTAAAAACACATCTCAATAGAATCATGAGGTAATGTCAATGTATTAACATCCAATTATCTTTATAATCAAATCATATGCTAAATAAGTATTATATTTATTACAAGATCATATAATAAGCATCACAATAAACAATTTTAATAATCTACAACTAGCAGTTGGATAATACTTGTGTAAGTAAATTAACAACATCACATGCATGAAGTCCATTATCTAATTTTAATATAAAAATAAATATCTCATGCATCAAATAATTTAAAGATTGTGTCTCATCCAAAAATAATAAAAATAAAAAAAATTCCAAAACTAGCACTGTGAAAATAAGGCCTCACAAGATCTTTAAGGTTTCCAAGTATTAGAATATATTGAATGTCAAGTACAACCATGTCTAAATATCCAATAAAATTCAACTACAAAATCCTATTCTAGCCATGTAAATCTCCAATAAATTTTTTGATACAAATAATTTCTACCGAAATAGAATGTTTCATAAACTTAAACAACCAAAGAAATTTATAGGTGTACCATTTCTCAATGAACTATCACAATAAATGACATTTTCTAGCCCATGCAAAAGAGTGTTTAAAGTTACAGTTGATAAATGAAAAAAAATACTTATTTTTATAAGAAATTATAAATAATTCTTTTGATATATACATTAAACAATTGAATTTATAATAAGTCAATTACATTTTCCCTTTATCCACATGCTACTACAACAATAAAAAACCTTAGAGCAATTTAAGCCATGATTGGCCATGTAATTATTCAAGAAGCTTCTTAATTGGTACATTTTTTTTTTATGTTTTTATATAAATATATTTTCCATTAAATCTACACTCTTTCAAATAATAAGAAACAAGGGGTCAACATATAATTAGCATGCCTTTCCACTACCTAAATCAGATCATGCAAGAGCTAAATTTATTCTTTTTTAAATTTCTCATATAGTCCAATTGAGATAGAATATAGAAATGAAATAAATGATTATACATGATATATTTATATATTTAATGAACATATCAAATACCAATTAATCACTTTTACTGAGAGTAATAAATATATATACATAAATATAAACAAATATATAGTCCACAGTAAATCATACAACCATTATACATTTATAAATCCATGCTTGGATTATTTAAAGTCCAAAAACAAACCATAAAACACACATAGATAGATATGAAATTGTATTCCTATGCTTTCAATAGGCATAGGTATGCATACCCACTTATCAAATAGATACCATCTGGTGAAAAATAATCACACTCATTTCCATTCAACAGACATGATTCAAAGAAAGAAAGCAAAATAGAAACAACATTCATTCATGAATTAGATAAAGGAAAAGGATGGCATGCCTAGATAAAAGAGACTCATCATTTATTATTTTATAAAGTTCCCTAGCTCACCATGCTTATAATATGTGCCCTAGCTTACTCCTAGACTGGTCTTTCCTCTACCCCAAACACCCATCCATGGCTAATATGTTGAATGACACCATACCTTGTCTCCATGCCTTCAACATTATCATTCATCAGGCCCTGATATTCATCTTGGTTCACCCTTCTTCTTATAATGTAGCCTAAATTACAAAACTAATAGCTCACCTTACATAATGAATTCATGGAGGGCTAGGAGGTTAAATCATTTAACACCATTGAAAGAAAGTCTTTGTTTCTAATTTAATAATGTATTGGCCCTACAACTATCAATCAACTCAAAAATATTATTTTTATCTCTATGATTTCATCCCTTATATTCCTTATTTCAAATTCAAAATCTAATAGGGTTTATTATTTATTTTATGTCTTTTGTCATTCATTCACAATTCTCCATCAAGTTTAGGTTATCTAGGGTTTGAAACCCTTTTGATGTGCTACCACTGATAGCCTTGTTATCTTTCCTTCTCATTTATTATTTTTACCAATTTTTTTCCCATGAATAGAGATCAAATAATATGCTTTATTTGTAATATAATTATGAAGTTATATTTACACCTTGATTTTAAACAACAACAACCCAAATGATGAAATACATGCATTTTAGGGCATATGCAAATACTTTGAAAACTTTATCTATCTTATTTTAAACCTTTATTTTTGAGTTTAATTATAATTAAATCCATATATTCATTTGTAAGTTTCAACTAAGCAAGTTAAATTGAAATCTAACATGGAAAATTATTTGTGCAACATTTTATATGATAAACATAGTTAATACAAACACTATATATTTAAATAAGATCCAAAGTATATAAATTACTTAATCACTCATTCTTGTTTTTAGGCTAATATTTTAAGATGCGGGATAAATTCAAGCATAATTATGCATGATTTAAACCATAAATTCATTTACATCAAGTTAAACATCTAGGGTTAATCCATTTTATGGATTATTGATGATGATGATGATGTAGTTGTAGTAGTAGTAGTATAGATTAATGTCTCTCTTGCCTTCTCCTTTGAAAATTAAATATATTTTGGTGGTCAAATAGAAATGAAATGAAAATCCATCATAATGTGATGTGATATCCTTCCCCTCTTAGAGGAACCATCAACCCGATGTGTGGTCAAAATAATCCACTTAGGTTTTCATCAAATAGATTCTTACCCATGTGTGTTGTTGAGATGGAGGGAAAAATTAAATTTTTATTAGAGAAAAACACATTTTAAAAATAGTTTTCATCTTATTCTCCCTTAGGAATAATTATTCATACCTATGAGTTGGAAATACTTACTCTAGATTGTAATTATATACCAAAATGTGGTATGTGTTATTGAATGCTTTGACCCCAAGGCTATCAAATTAGGTTATCAATGAATTCAAAATTTAAGGATGCATATATATTTTCAAGGAACCATTTTTGCATTAGCCTATTGATGACATACAATATTGGTATAGGCTACTACAAGCTTCCTATCTTGCATTATTATTGAGGATTAACTCCTTAATTTATTTTTATATCCTACAAGACTCAACCATGCCTTGAACACACGAAGAAAAACCTGGTGCTAGGCCCACATTTTTCCCTTTTCTTCTTGGAAATGTTTCTTTATAAGGTTTCCAAGGTGTCATACCCCTTTTCTAGGGCCTTTAGTCTAAAAATTTTCACTTGGTTGCCTTGGTTAGTATGGTTGTAAGACTTATTTATACATGTTCTCTATAAACATTTTATACCATGGTCATAAAAATTCATATCTAGGAGTGGAATTACCACTTTTGAGAGAAACATATGAATATTTTTTTGAATAAATATGGAAACTTTATGAAACTTTCCAATCACTTTCAATATATGCCCTTAGTAAAAGCCACTAAACTAGAAAAACAAGATCTGTTGTCACTTTCGATTTTTTATCAAATGGGGAAATAACATAAATATATAGTCATCAAAAGATTGTTTTCATAATTATGAAATCAATTATGATTCAGTTGATTATTTGTAAATAGGTTAATCTAGGCCTATATCAATATTTGTGTGATAAATAAAGAGAAAATTTCATGGCCATATTACCTCTTATTCCTAGATCGAACTGGTCCTCCATACACCTCAATATCTGAGATTTTTGTTCCATATTATAATGAGAATGAAATATAAGGAAATTAATCATCCAATAATCATTATGAGAATTTATCCATTTCCAAAAGTGCACATAATCAACAATTATTTTTAGTGCTAAGAGTAACTACATAAGAAGCAGAGATGGATATTATCACTAAGGGTGTTACCTCCAATCACAAAGCCTTTTAGATTTCCCCACACATATCCCCATCCACTGAGGGTATAATTTTGGATTCAAATCATACCTTTCATCTATTTAGGGTGACCTTACTCTTCAAGATAAAGATTGATTTATAACCAATGATGAAAAAAAGGACAATATGTATATAATGCAACAATACATCTAAATCCTCATAGTGTAAAAGAAAGTGTTATAGTCAACTAGAACAAGAAATGATGCATTCCCTATATATAGAAAGATAAGAATACAACATTCCTTATAAATAATTGAGGTATACAATCTTATGGCTAAAACACTTAAATTAACAAGTCCACATTGTCACTTCTGAACTCAGTAATCTACTTATGATTTAAATCAATACTAAGGATTTTAAAAATTGCTTAGTGCTCCCTTTCCAAAGTCCACAACTCAATCCCTAGGTATCCCTAACCTATCCCTCCAAATAGTGATCTAATATCTAATGATCTCTAGGAAGACAAAATAAATATGATCTCCAAAAAGTGCATGAGAGAGATTGTATCACACAGGCATCCCATACCACCTATGTGAGATGATATTTCACTCACACCTTGTCAAGTATCATGCACATAAATTATATTCTTCACCTATACCCATAGATCTTCTAGCCAAGGTCTAGCTCTCTTCATGAGCTTCCTTCACTAATATACTTATTACATTTGTGTAACTTGTCAAATATTTTAACTTTGGTTTTATACTCATTATATTTTATCTAAATACATTTTTTCTTAACAATATGTATCTTAAAAACATGAAGCAACACATTAGGCTAAATATTGAACCTAAAACTTCATACCACAATGTAATAATCCTTTTGTCAAGAATTGAATAAATGAGCATGATTTTTTTATAAAACCTTCACCAAATGAATCACTATCTTGATTCATTTAACTAACGTTGGGCATTAGTAAATTTTTTTGAGATCAGTGGGTCATAGACCCATGACACTTTCCTTAGTATGTGCCCTTTGTCCATTAACATTGATTTCTAACCTAATGCCTTAAGGTCTATAGATATCATATTAACTTTATTCAAACTTATGTAACACATCCTAATACATGTTTTACCTTCTTATTAATTCGGTGTATGCCTTCTAAGGATTTTATCAATGGGAGGCTTTATTAAATAATAGTAAAAAATACATAGATAATAAACATAAGTTGAAAAATTATTTATCATTGTTTTATACATCGATGCAATTTAAATCACATTATAAAATTATGTATATACTAATTATTAATAAATTTTGTGTTTGTATTTTCATATTCTTCAGGAGTAAAGTTTCATGTTATACAAGTTATCGAACACCAAGGTGAAAAGAATAGTTTTTGATGTTTACAATATATCAAAAATATTTTGAAACTGATTGAGGATCTCATCCTAATCCCATATGGCTCAATTTTAATTTTTAAAATGCATCTATCTTCACATGTTTAACATATTCATATTTATAACCACATTCCCATTATAAACATAATTCATTTACCAAGTTCAATCTATTCATGGTTTCATAATCCACATTCATATTTATTACAAGATTATAATATTCTTATTCTTACTTGATTTAATCATATTCATCATTTATAAATATATAAAGTATATTCATATATGTAATGGGTCTTTGAACCATAATAATTATATCCATATTTGAATTAGATGAGATACAAAGATGACTCAACCACAATTTTGAGGACTCAAGTGTAACATTAGCACAAGTGCAAGTCAAAGCAACCGTAAAAAAGGATACATAACAACCTTTTTAAAATAGTTGTGGAAGAGGCTATAGATCTACCTATTAAAAGAGATATGGAATAGGTTGCGGATATGTGTATTAATGCAACTAAAAAAGATGCTATAGGTCTGACTATTAATGCAACTACAAAATAACATGAAGAGGGAATCACATAATAAAATTGATCAATTTAAGTAGATTGAATCTAAAATGTTTTAGTAAGATAAGATAAAATAAATAATTTGATGTCCACAAAAGGACAAATCTCCACAAAAAATTAAAGATACAAATTTAATGTCTTAACTCTTATATTTTAAGTTTTAATCAACTTTTCTCCTATAAATTCTTATTTGAAATGTACTACTCTTGAAATGATATTATCTGGTTATGGTTAGTATTGGGATATATATATATATATATATATATATATATATATATATATATATACACATATACATATACATATACATATACATATACATACACATACATACATACATATATACATACATATATACATACATATATATACATACATATATATACATACATACATATACATACATACATATACATATACATATACATATACATATACATATACATATACATATACATCTATATCTATATCTATATCTCTCTCTCTCTCTCTATATATATATATATATATATACACACACACACACACACACACAACTTACAATTGACATATGGACAATCATATATCCATATTCATAACAACCATGTCTATATGATCCAAGCATTGGAAAACATTTATTATAGAACACTAATACATAATTTCATATTAATATTGATCATACCTATATCTCCCAAAACATTCAATTCCAAAAAAATCATTTAAAGTTGTGGATTTAACATAAATGATTTAAAAAATAGTTTCCTAGATTAAAATGTCATGCATAGACAAGTATCTAATAAACTTATAAAAATTACATTAACATAGTCCATTAAAATCATGATAAATGCATCATTTCTCAATGAAATTCCAAGCTTCTAAATGTTTTGTAACTTGATGATTCTTAAGGGCATACGACCCATAAAATATTTCAATAAGTTGTTTCTATTTCAAGAGTGGTTTATGTTGAACAACTCTCACTTGTGGATTTTATATTCATTAATTTAAGTTACCAAAAATTACTATAGTATATAATAGAACTTTATCAATCAATATATTTATTTCATATAGTATTAACAGATTTCCCCATGTTAGAGATGTTGTTTCAAGTTTAGTCACAATTATCTTAATACCATCAAATACTTGTCCAAATGGAAGATTCACCATAATGACTTCCTTAATTAACTATCATAATTAAACAAAGTTTAAATTATTATCTAACTCAAGCAAGAGATTTATCATATTTAACTGTTAATAAAGGTTAGTATCACATTCAATTAAGTACACCCTCCTTTTTATAATTAGAGCTTAACATAATAAAACAAGCTTAATAATAATTCCAATAGATTTCAATACCATTAGGTTTAATGATAATTTCTTAATAAGCACAATTGAACATTAGTTCATAATACTGATTTTCACCAAGAAAATAAGTGCTTCATTCAAAACAAATACACACTAAACTATAATTAACTATCAAATGTTTAGAAAACATCAATGAAGGTCATTTTAAATTATTCATTTTATGTCAGCATACTTTTGTCTTATGATTTAATAATAAAATAAAAATTATATAAATAATTTATATAGAAATATATAGGCGAGATAATAATTTTTCATAACCAAGTTTTAGTATAAGATTATATAAATATGTCTCTCACCTATCTGATATAATCTGAGTGTAGCTATTTAATATCTATAACACAACATGATTCCTTCATACATGAATACATGCTTAGTCCAAGTGGGTCAACATCCCATGAATATTTTCAATCATTACCATGGCTATGTAATTTTAGTATTTTCAATATGCAAGACAACCATTGGTATGCTACTTCCAAACTAGGAATTAAAATCTAGATAAGATGAGTTATTTCACTTAATGAGTGAAACATGACTTAATAATTTAGCCCTAAAAAAATAGCAAGATATAATTGATTAGTAAGTGGTCACCATGTTAAGGTATACATATTAACAACCCATCATTTATTATTTATCCTTGCACATATGTAACTAACTAGATTTGTAAGGTTTATAGGCATTAAAATATATTGAAAATCAAGTACAACCATGTCTAAATATTTTATTATAAACTTTAACTACAAAATCATGTTCCAACCATGTAAATCTTCCATAAAATATAACAAACAAAGTATTTCTAGTCATGCAGGATATTTCATAAACTCAAACAACCAAAGACATTTACAACTGTATCATTTATCAATGAATTATCACAATCAACGATATTTTCCTACTAGTGCAAATGAATATTTAAAGCTACAATTGGTAAATACAATAAAAAACTCATTTTGATAAATTCTTATAAAAATTACTTGCCATAGATGTATGAGGCAAATTAAGTTATAATGAGTTATTTCATTTTCACCTTTATACACATGCTACTATAGTAATACCAACCTTTGGAACAATTTAAGCCATGTTTGATCAAGAAATTCATCAAGAAGCTTTTCAATAGGTATAAAAAAAAATTAATTATTTTAATAAGATATTATCCTTCAAATTTATATTATTTAAAACATTTTGAAATAAGGGGCCAACATATAGATGACATGCATTTCCACTACCTAAATCAGATCATGAAAGAACCAAATTTATTATTTCATAAATTTTGCATACTATCTAACTAAGATATAGTTTAGAAATATAATAAACAAGTATCCATAATATATTTACATAGTTAATGAACATCTTAGATATCAACTAATTACTTTTATCAAGAGCAATAGATATACATAACAATAAACATAGATCTACTCCATAACAAGATCATATAATCATTATCCATCTAGAAATTCATGTCTAAGGTATTCAAAGTCCAATAACAAGACATATAAAATGCATGGGTGTGTATGCACCTTTATTCCTATGCTATCACATATGTATAGGTCTGCATACCCACTTATCAAACACATACCATCTAATAAAAAACACTCGCACCCATTTCCATTCAATAGACATGATTTAGAGAGAGAAAAACAACTGAGTTAATTCATGATCTAGAAAAAATAAAAGGAAGGTATTCCTAGAAAAAAGAGACTCATTAATAATGCTGCCAGAATGTACCTTGGCTCACCATGCTTCCATTGTGTGCCCTAGCTTATTCCTAACCTAATATTCCCTATACCTTGGGCATATATCCATGGCTAACATGTTGAATGGAACCATACCATACCTCCACACATTTAACCTCCTCCTCCTTCATGCCATGGCATTCATGTTGGTTCAACCTCCTTCTTATAGAGCATTCCAAATCCCAATACTACTAGCTCACCCTGTATAATGAATTTCTAGATGATTGAGAGGTTGAAGCATTTAAAACCATTTAAATAATGTATTTATTTATAATTTAATGGTGTAATAGATCTACAACTGCTAGTTAGCTCAAAAATCTTCTTATTTTTTCTATATTATCAGCGTCTTCTATTCATTATTTTAAATGAAAATCATAACTAGGGTTTAATATTTAATTTATATATTTTGACATTTCTTTAAAATGTGTTCATCCATCAAACTCAAGTTATCTGGGGTTTGAAACACTTTTGACATACTACCAATGATTGCCTCGTTATCTTTTCATCTCATTTTTTATTAGTACCAAATTTTTGCTGATGGTTAGGGCTCAAATAAAATACCTTAGTTTTATTTTTAATATAATTATCGAGTTACATTTACTCATTGATTTTAAACAATGATGACCCAATTTATGAAGTATATTACTTTTAAGGCATATGTTAATGGTTTGAAAACTTTATGTATCTTATTTTAAAGCTTTATTGTTGTCTTTAATTATAAGTCAGGTTAGTTATTCTTTGGTAAGTTACAACTAAGCAAGGTCAATTTAAGTTTAACATGGAAAAGTATTTGCAAAAATTTTCATGTGATAAACTTATTCAAAACAAGCATCATACATTTAATAGAGATCCAAGGTCTATAACATTACTTAATCACTCCAGCTTGTTGTTAGGCTTACCTTTTATGCCGCATAATCAAGTCAAGCACATTAATGTACACTTTAAACAACAAATTTAATTACGTCAAGTTAAGCATTAAGAGTTAATATTTTTTTTTATAGATTATTAAAAATGATGATAAATATTATTATTATAATATTAATTATTTCTTATATAATAATGACTCATTTTCCTTCTTCTCTGCATGTAAAATCTCTTTTAATGGTCAAATAAACTTCAATTTAAAGTCATTATAATGGAATGTGACACTTTTTCTTATTTTTAAACTGGTATCCATGTTTATTATTATGAGAGAAGTGCCATTAATGAAATACCTTAAGTTTGAAGGTTCATATTATTACTTAGATGTAATATAGGAATATTAAAATTATTTTATTTGAAAGTTTAACATCACACACACACAAAAAGGTAAAGTCATATTTTAAATTAATTTAAAATACGTTTAAAAAAATAGTTGTCCAATATTTAACATGATATTAATATTTTTTATATTGGTACATTAATTATTGAAAATTTAATGTTATGATATAATTGATTATTATGAGATAAATTTCGAACAACTAATACATAGTATTAAGTAGTACAATTTCAACGTAAAATATTATATATTCAAAATCAATTTAAATTATTAGTAAATAGTCAATTATTTGGCACTTCTTTCCTAATAATACAATACAATTTTTTTCCATAAAACTTATTATCTATTGTATCATATTGTCTTCTAATTGTCTTTTAAGTAGCATATATCACAACAAGTGGTAAGCATCTAAGTAGTATTAACTCACCTTTTTGTGTTATTTGGATATATGCTTACTTATCTTGTCTTCATTGATAAGATATGAAGAAAAGGATCTAAGTAGCACATACCCCACATATAGTTTAGGTTCCATTCTAAATATAAAAAAAACAACATAATCGTAAAGATAGAATTCATAAAGTTAGTTTTGGATTTCAAGGGTACTCTTCTCATAAACATTGAAGGTGTGAATATTAAATATTGTTGTAGGTACATATAATAGAGCTACATGAATTTGAATTTCAGTCATTACTCCTTGAGGTAGAGGGCATAAACATTTGTATGTGGTTTATATTTTATTGTTTGGATAATTATCTAGTTCAATTCTCCCACTTTTTACTTTAACTTATAAATTTATTTTTCCTTGTCTTTGAATCTTTCTTCTACTTCCTTCAATTTTTTCCTCAATATATTTTTCTCTTCTAAATGTTGACTATACTGGATATAACATTGGATTTGTAGGGCTTGGATCTTAGCATCTCTCTTTACGTAGTTATTCATGACCGAGTCTATCCGTTTGAGTGGAAATAATTTAAAAAGTTTTCTTAATGGCTTACTTAGCTAGAACCATGCTATTTTATGGTTCCACCATGCCCTGAATGCAAATATCTAATATTTATTTTTTAATTAAAGAGTCAAAGGTTACCATAAACATTTCAAAAATGACTAGAGCAAGTTCCTTGATAGCTACAACAACTATTGGATAATACCATTTTTCTATGGGGATTGGTCTATTACAAAAAATGTTGTTATTATGGGTGTCACTATGAGGACTTTAGTGTTTCAAATTACTACCTTTACCACTCTTTCCAATGCATCCAACCCATTCTATTGGATCTCTAATGCCCTAATGCATGCCTAAGTGACTCAATATCTCTTCAGGTGATGAATAAATATTATTTTATTCTGATGGAATAAGGGTTTGCTATTGCTTTTCTTCCTCTTCATTTTAAATGTCTTTCTCTTTTAATTTAATTTTTGTTTCTTCCTCAAAATTTTCTACTTCTTCAAGTGCAGGACCCTAGTGTCCTATTTATCCAAAAGCTCTAAACCCTAAGCTGAATGATGTGGAATCTTCCTTTTCCTTACTACCAGTGGTTTGGGTGTCTTCATCCTTGGTTTCCTCCACCTCCTGAGATGAGTTTCCACTCTTTATGTAGATGAACACAAAGCCCATAGGTTTTTTTTGCCTTGATGTCTTACATTTTGTACTTTGAGATTATCTCTTAGGATCACTTAATGGAGGAACTTACTATCTTATTCTAGGATTGAAGATGAAGGAATGTATTGTAACATTTCTTATATAACTAGCTCCAAAATCTTGTCCTATTAGTCTAAGGAGGAAGGGGCTAATTTTATCCTTCTTATATTAGGTTTCTTTGCTTCCACATTCTCTTCTTGTTCTTCTGGTACTATTTTTTCAGCTACCATATTCTCTTATTATTATTATGATGGTAATTATTATATTTTTAAGAAGTTTTCCCATGATAGATTAGGATTTTTATAACTTAGTAAATTCTAAACTATAATATGAATTAAGCATTGTTGAGACAAAGCCTTTATTTTTTCCTTATGGTATTATTCTACCACTTTTCTCAATATATTTAGTAGAAAATTTGGCACATTAACCTGCTTATTGTGTCTTAGGTGATTTAAGAGTTTGAAATGGATTGTATAAAGCATAAAATGTTTATCCCCATACATGAGGTATTTTATGATAAAGACAACAAATTATACCCATAACAGAGGTAGGGAAGATCTAAGTGTGTCCTAGTTTGAACACTCTAATTGTTCACTAGTTATGTAGAATTTATCTCTTATTATTCTAAAATTTAGTTTTTGTTTCCATAATTCCTATATCCTTAGAAGTCCAGTCAGCTCTGCTAGTATCTCTTTAGTTATCATAAAATTTATCCCATTAATAATAGCTACATCATCTGTGAGGGTCTTTGCTAACTCTTTGGTTACTTACTCATCATATCCCACCAGTTTCTATGAATAGCTTATCCATCCTACATTTTTATAAATGTAAGCCAAATCTTATCTTCTTGTTAGCACTGTGAAGTTTATAAGCTCCATTCAAAGCATGTTTCCAACCATATCTACTAATTTTTTTCTTTTAACAAAGAAAGGATTTTTCTTTTATGTGTTTCTAATGTGATGTTTGTCTTTATTTATCTATCCATTATTGAAATATTCCATTAGATTATTCCTCACTTTCCATAAAAAAATACGATAAGTCATACTCCCCTAAAATGTATTCATCTCTTGCTTTTATCATTCATGACAAGTCATTCCATACCCATCTTTACATCACTCATCCTCGAGTGAATTTTTATAAGTATTGGTACATGTGGAGAAAGGCATAGAAAAAATGTGGATGATTAGGATAATGAATGATTTTGTGTTCATTTGAGTGGGTAGATTGATGTGAATTTATGCCAAAAAGGTAAGGCTTTGCCATAGGTAGGGCTCGTAGCTTATGAAATAACACTTGATAATAGATGATGACATAGCTTTAAATGTTAGTATGAAAGATATGATTACTCTATAAAAATATACTATCAGTACCTATTATCAATTAGTTTACCAATGAATTCAATTTTGTATTGTCTACTTTGTTGGTTCTATTGTTGATGTATTGATCAATCTCTGTAACTTTTGAGTAATCATGGAGAATTGATGTGAGGCCTGAAGAAGACTTATTTCCTAAAATCGTGTTCTGTAAGGTCAAGAATTGAGGTTACTAATTTGAGTAGGTGAATATTTGGAATTTTGGTGGGAATGTTTTATTGAAATGAATTCTAACTACTTGTAGAAAATAGTTGTTATCCTCCTTTATAAAGGCTTACAATTTCATATAGCAGGTAGCTAGCAAGCATGCATGAGAAAAAGATAATAAGAATTAGTTTGTGTGTATTGTGGATGACTAATTTGGAATGAAAAAAAAATTGGCGATGATCTCTACGAGTGGTACTACTTTTTATTAACATTTTGAAATATATAAGTAGATGTCAGTGATCTGATAGGGGACAAGTACTTGTGTTGATCTTTCTTTAGTGACTGTAGTTGGATACTTATAGGGTTGGTAAACTAGAAGGTGGTATGTTGTTGCCAAGAGTAGATGTTGGGAGTTTATAGGTTACTGTAGGTGAGCCTTAAAACATTTTTTAGGAGACCTAAAACACTTTTCAAACAACCTATAGAAACTATATGTTGCTTGTAACATCTATCATCAAATTGTAGCAATTACATACTTGTATTAGATGTATACAACATGTATCAACTATATTCATGCAACTTATGACATCTATTTATAGCTTATAATATCTACGTATATCCTATAGTAATTACTATAAACTTATAGCATGTGCCTAAAACATGTAGAAACTACTACCTTTCTTGTAACAATCAATATAAAAATTGTAGTTACTTGTAAATAACATGTAGAAGAAATAATAAAAACCATATCTACTTGTAGACAACTTAATAAACTATGATATACCCTATAACTACTTGTAGACAATCTATAACAAATACTATAGTTCATAGCTTCTTTCAGACACTTATATCAATTATACATAGCTTGTACAGTTGTATGGTTGGGTGGCCAAAAAAGAGAACAACCAAATTGTTTTTTTTATTATTTTATTATTTCCCTTTGATTAGCTAACAAACTAGTTTTCTAATCAAGTCTATTTATTCAACACTTGGCCAGCTAGTAAATTATTTCTATAACCAAGACTATCAACAACACCTGAGCGTTCTCATTGTTTTTTTTTTTTAAAAATTTTTTAAATTATAATTAACCAAAAAATCAGTCTTTCAATTAGAATTTTTATTTATCCCTTAGACAACCTGAAAACCTATTTTCCTAGGTCAAGACTATGAAATAATGCTCATTCCTTATTAAAGGGAATAAAGGATGAGTTGTAATGCTCATCTGGTACTTGAACAAGACACTTTGAGGTGTTGTATTTTGAAGAAATATGATCATCTATTATTTTTGATAGATTTATATCCATGCAAGGTCTCTCTTCATTGATGATTTTCCTTGTGAAGTCATGTTTTGAGAGTGATTTCTTATATAATTTGACGCAATGACTATTGACTAATAGAGAAAATATTACTTAGTGAATTGTTTATAACTTGATTGGTCCAAATTGAAACACTTTTTATATCTCATAAGGAACAAGCCATTTGTTTTGTAGTTTCTCTTTGTGGCCCTTTTACTTAGAGACATAGAGCAAGGCCCAATCTCGTAGTTGAAATTCTAATGTTTTGATGGACTGATCATGCCACTTGATTCATTATTTTTGAACCATTTCTATGTGTTTCAAGGATTTCCTTCAGAATTCATCTAACAAGTTGAGTTTCATGTTCCTCTCCTTTTATTCTTTTGAAAAATCTATTCCAAGTTTCAAGGCAATCCTTAGATTTTTAAGTTTAAACTCTATGGGGAAAAAAATGTTTTTACCATAGACTAGCTCATATTATGTAAACCATCTAGTGGTATTCCATGTAATTATATATTCCCATACATCCTGTCTAATTTATGTTTCCCAATTCATGTTCTATAATTCCTTATTTGTGACCTCTACTTGGCCATTAGATTGTGTATGCTATAGAGTAGAATTATTATGCCGGATTTCATATTATTGAAAGGGATTCAACCAAATCAGATGTGATTTATGGTCCTTGATCTATAATTATTTCCCTTGAAACTCCATATCATGTGAGGATATATTCATAGAGTAATTTTGGTATTTTATTGTCCCTTACATGTGCTAAGACTCTTACTTTGATTCATTTGGTGAGGTAATCAATACATACCAATATGTACTCCTTATTGTTAGATTTTGTATCTATTGGACCAAAAAAGTCAATCCCCCATTTCTAAAAATGTTCAAAGAATAATTGGGGTTGGAAATGAATTTCATCAGAACATGTGGGTTTCCCCATACATTGGCATTTATCACACTGTCGGGTATATGCTACAACATCCCTATGTAAGGTTGGCTAGTAGTAATGATATTGGATGGAGTCCTCTTTAATGATAAATTTCTCCTGTAGGGTTCATCATGACATGGTCAAATAATGTCAACTAATTTTTCCTCCCTTACACACTGGTGCATGACTAATTTAAGTGAAATGTAAAATATGTACCATGAGATCCATGAGTGTGGAAGGATTTTCTCCACTAAGTGGCATTTCTCTCTTGGTGAGAAATGTTGTGGGATATGTCCACAACCAAGTAGTTAGTAATGTCTAAAAACCAAGGACTGTTAATGGATAAATCAAATGGATGTTCATCAAGAAAGGAGTCATCTACCAATGGACTATGTTATTTAGATGTTAGTCTTGATAAAAAAATCTACATCTATATTATCCTTGTTGGTCTATCTACAATCATAATGTAAAATTATTATAGTAAAAACACCAATCTAATTATTCTACCATTGATTAATATTTTATTCATTAAATTCCTCGTTTCAATATGGTTAATGTGAATAAAAATATATATCCACTAATATAATGTATAAATTTATTGATGGAATACACTTTTTCAAGGAATTATTTTTATATCATGGTGTAATTGAGATCTCTTCCCCAAAGATTATTGTTGATAAAGTATATAACATAGTTAAAATATCCTAATTTTTGTCTGAGGACAACTCCTATTGTTGTATCAAAAGCATCTACATGGATGTGGAAAGTAATTTACAATTTAGGTCTTACAACTCTAGAGTTGTTACTATTAGATCTTCCAAGTCTTGTAATGTTCTCTGACATGCATTAGTTCACATAAATTCAACATATTTATATAGTAAAAAAATAGAGGTGTTACTATTATACTAAAGTCTTTAATAAATCTATAGTAATATTCAATATGTTTTAAGAAACTTTGAATGCCCTTTGTTTTATGGGGTTGGTCAATTTTTTATTACTTCAATTTTTGTAAGGTTTACTTATATCATTGTTAGCGAAATATGGTGTTATATAAAAATTATTTAAGTCATCAATATGTAACATTTATCATGAGTTAAATACATCCGGTTGTCTTGATAGCATTTTAAATTTTTCTCTAGGTTCTTGGCGGCTTCTTCATAAGTATCCCCATAGACCGTAAAATCATCTATATAAATCTCTACATAGTCATGAGACAGGTAAAAAAATATATCAAAAAACCCTTTGAAAGGTGGTAATATAATTACATAACCTGATTGAGAGTATATAATATGCATAGGTACCCAAAGGACATGTAAATGTGGTCTTATCTTGGTCTGTGGTTGCAATTTTGATTTGATTATATCCATCAAACCCATCTAGAAAAGATAAGTATTTATTCTCTAAGAGTGTGTCAAGTACTTGGTCAATGAAAGGATGAGTAAAATGATTTTTCCTTATGGTCGCATTAATTTCCATATAATCCACATAAATACACCATTTTTTGGTAGAATGACAATGGGTAACACCCACTTGCTATCAGAGATAGGATAAACAAATCTTGCATCCAAAAGTTTCTATAGTTCTATTTTCAATATGTATTTAACAACAAGAATTATCCATATTTGTGGTGGTTTAATGGGTTTACATTCTTCCATGATGCATATGTGGTGGGGGCATAGGTTTTGGTGTATGCCTCTCATGTCATTGTATTCCTACACAAAAGTAGGGCAAGTCAAAAAAAATGGTTTCAACAAGTTAGATGACTCCTTCAAAAGCCACGTGCAATTGGGAGATGGAAATTTCATTCAATTAGAAGGAAAGGGCAACATAAAAATAACAAGTCAAGATAAGGGTGATATAAATGATCATAAGTGTTTTTCATATTTTCATAGGTTATAGTGATGAAATCAAAACATACAAGTTTTATAATCATACTATTAAATCCATAATTATTTTTAGGGATTATAATTTTTTTTAAAATGAGGTGTATTTTGATTCTAATCATGTAGTTACATAAGTAATAATTTAATGGGTGGATATCCTCTTGAAGTTTATTTTTTGGGCTTACAACTTCCTACACAAGTTTTTAATTAACCTATAAATAATATTAGTTATTCACAAGAGACTAGTCATCCATTACATCGATTCCAAGCAAGAATAAATGTTTATCGAATCCACATCCAAAAAATAATGTTTTGGGTAAAAATTATAAAAGGAGGATCATAAATATTTAACATCGGGAATGGATTTATTTTTTATGATGCTTATGATGAAAATACTATGTTTGCATTACCATCTGTGGCTAATGAACTTCGAAGTTATATAAAAGCTAGCCAAAAGAAAGAGTGGGTTGATGATATGTAAATTGAGATAGATTCAATTGATAGAAATGATACACGGAATATTATTCAACATCCATGTGATAAATATTTCATTAGACCTAAGTGGGTCGACAAGACCAAAGTCAAGAGTGATGGAACAATTAACAAGCTAAAAACTAGATTAGTTATAAAAGGATTTACACAAATATATGGGGTTGACTATGAGGAAAATTATATACCTATGGCATGTAAAGATACTACAAGATTGTTTTTTTTTAGCTAATCATAAAATATGCAAAATCTATCAAATATGTATCAAAATTGTATTCCTAAATGGAGTGATTGAAGAAGAAGTCTATGCGGGGTAGCCACAAAGTTTTGAGGTAAAATGTAAATAATTTTGGGTATATGAGTTGAAGAATGATATTTATGGGATGAATCAAGCTCAAATATATTGGTAATAAAAAATTGATAACTATTTATTAGATCAAATATTTGTAATATGTCAAAATGAACCAATTTTTTACATACATGCATTGGGTTCTAATATTTTATATACATGTCTCTATGTAGATGACTTGATCTTTGCATGTAGATTTATGGAGATGTTGAATATATTCAAGGAATCTATACAAATATAATTTTATATGAATAATATTTAAATTATGAAGTACTTTCTTGGCATGCAATTCTATCAAAAGAAAGAGAAAGTATTCATTTATCAAGCCAAGTATGCCCAAGACATGTTAAACAAGTACAATCCTCAAGATTTGAAGCTCAAAGAGCTCCAATTGTAAGTGGATAAAAGTTAATGAGAGAGGATGGAAGTAATTAAACTAATGAAAATAATTTTAGGATCTTGATGAGAGGTTTGATATATCTCACTATGACAAGACTTTATATTAGGTATGAGGTTTCACTAGTTTCTAAATTTATGGGCAAACCATTGCTCAAATATTTGAAGGCAATGAAGAGAATTTTCAGATGTGTAAGATGTAATTATAATCATAGTATTCATTTTAAACCAACAAAGTTTTTATGTATCATTGGATATATAGATTCATATTGGGGAGGATCTCTCGATGACAGGAAGCCAACTTTAGGTTATTGATTCACATTGAGAAGTGGGTTGGTTTCTTTGTCTTAAAAAAAACATGATATAGTTTCATTATCCACTAATGAATAAAAATAAAACACAATTCACACAAGGAATATGGTTAATATTTTCAAAGAAAATTCATGGAAGACTCAAGGAGATAATAGGCATCTCTCATCTTTGCATCAAAGAGAGGAATGTTGAGTATGATGTCAATATGGAAACTTGATTATTGATATTATATTTAATTTATTTGGGGTTTATTATTTTAGTAAGGTTATTTAATTTATTTATGTCTTAAATTAGTTGTGTGATCAATTTTAAACACTTTCTTAGAATTTCATAAAAAATAGTTGGAACTGTCCTGTTAAGTCTGGGTCACTGTCTGAGTACCCAAATGAATTCACAAGATGTGAGAAATATTTGTTAATGTTATTTAAATAAAATTAAATTGTGTTTAATTCCATTCTTATTTTATAAAAAATTATGGGTGCCATAGTTGAGTGGGTTGCATGGTTGGACTACTTATTGAGCAGAGTTTTTTGCATGTTAACATTGTCTTGAATATAAGTTAACCTTGTTTGCTTTAGTCTACATTCAATTATATTAGAATATATTTTTATAATTGTATTTCTATTTTACTTAGTGGTTAAGTAAATTTCTTAATTTATATTTTAATTTATGTTTTTTATATATGTAACTTGTTCATGCAAGTTTTTTTGTAATTGGTCAATTTTAGCCTTATTTGCTAATAAAAAATTGTGCAAAAGTGAGATACATAATTCCTTTTGAAAATTTGTGTTGAATATTTTTATATCTAATTTTTTATATAGGTATTCATAAATGAAGACTAGTAAACATGTATCTTTAGTTTTGAACTTAGTCAATAAAATGTTTAGTCAACAATCTCACTTACAACATAACCAATTTAACAACTAGTAAATCTAAAACAATTTGATTAATACATAGCTTCAATTTTAGATTAAATTATAGTTTATTTGTACTTCCTCCATACATTCAAAACTTTCATAATTGTGAATTGATTTCTAAATCAGATTTCATGTTTCAAAGTACAATATATCCTCTCAAGGGTGAAAATAAATAAGATTAAAATGATATCTAAATCAGTTGAAATATGTAAACATTAGGTTTAAGATATATTAAAGATATCGTAGGTAGAATTAGGTTAAGAAAAAATTATTGGTGTGGTTTTTAGGTGTGGACCCTAATTGTCTTCCAAGATTAGAGGTTAAAATTTTGATGTTATTTCAGCCAGGTTTAGATCCCATTCTTTATATCATTGATGGCATGGGGGGTTGCAAGGGGAAGAACCCCCATTGTGGGGTGTGGGGAGGATGACCCCCCTTTGCAGGGGGTTCAAGGGCAGCACCCCTGAATCAATTTTTTTATTAAAATTACCTTATTAAATTATAATTTTGTAGTCAAATTGGGCCATTGATTATAGGTTTTCAGGTTTGATAGTAGAGGTTATGTTTAGGTATTTTTTACCCTACAATATATTGAGATATGGCTAAGAGAAGTAAGTGAAAAATTAACACTGAGTGGAGGCAGAAAAAGGTAGAGAGGTGTAACAAGTTTTGTTACAGGATTTTGTTTCTCCCTTGTATTACTGAAACTAATATACTAGACAAGTTTGGTGGATGTAGCCCATTAAAATATGCTGTCTCATGTTATGTGTATGTTTTTATTTATTTTTAGTTTTTGATTAATTCGTTTCATAGTTTCTCTTGTATGCGATTTGGGGATAAATCTAGGTTTTAATTTCTCTTATGAGTGATCAATTAAATTAAAGGGGCCATGAGTATACTTAGATTTATAAAAAAATTATATATGTGGCCAGTGTATACATGTTTGTTATTTTATTACCATGCAATTTATTTTATGATGGAAAGTTTTTATATTAATCATTCAGTATATTTTAAATATGTGATTATTATTTATTTGTGTGTAGGTGAAAGTGATGCATGAAAATGTAAAGTGAAATTGAAAATTTGAGAGTGGTCCCAAATAATTTTAGTATTTAATGCTTGTAAAAAACATGATATTTTATTACTCTCAAGGTTATTTAAAAATATTAAAATTTATACACACCTCACTTTTAGATTTCAAATTAATATTTAAAGATATTGTTGTATTAAATCCATATTTAGTTGCCTACTCCTAAGTTATGTCCAATATTAAAATTTGTAGACATGTCACTTGTGGATTTTTTGTTTTTATTAGATAAAACATAGAGAGTGAGAAATAACCATATTGTATTCACAACATACATTCCATATCCTAATAATACAAGAAGGCCTATTAAATAGGCAAAAAAATAAGTCACTCAAAAAACATGTGAAAAGTGTGGGTAAAACAACCAACGTCAGCTAGCATGAAAATAGCTAAGTCCGTTAAATAAACTAACATCTTAACCCAAGTGGTTAAGAAAACTAACCATAGACTTATTACCATAGTCAATAACCTAAGGTAAATACATAATTACACTAACACCCTCCCTTAATGATAAAATCAGAAATAAGACCAAGTTTATCTCTAAATTTTATGAACTTGTCTGTACCAAGTGGTTTGGTCATTATATCAACTAGATACTCTACAGTGGGGTAGTAGAAGAGACTAATGTCTTTATTTGTAACCAATTTTTAGATGTAATGATGTTGAACCTCAATGTGTTTGGTCCTACCATGGAATACTAGATTCTTCACCATCTTCAAAACACTCTGGTTATCACAAAAAATAAGAGTAGGCTTTGATGACTCAAACTGAAGAGCCTCCACGATTTTATTTATCCACATAGTTTCATAACTTGCACTGCCCACAACTTTATGCTCTACTTCTATTGAAGATAATGCCACTACAGTTTGCATTTTTATCTACCATGAGAAAACTTCTAAATCAAGAGTGAATACATAGCCTATTGTATATTTTTTTGAATTTACTAATCTTGCCCAATCATAGTCAAAATATCCTAAAATCTCAAAATCTATAAACTTCTCATATAGTATGCCAAAGTAAAGAGTACCTTTGACATATCCTAATACCTATTTTGTATCTAACCAATGTACTTCTTATGGTTTAGACATGAAGCGAGATAGAAAACTCACTACAAAGCAAATATCCGATCTAGTGGTAGTGAGGTAAATAAAACTACCCATTAGCTATCGATACACTATTTCATTGACTAGAGGTGAATCAGTGTCAGTTGAAATTTTAGCTCCAACTTCCATAGGTGTGTGATTTGGATTAAAATCCATCATTCTAAACCTTTCTAGCAATGATTTGGCATACTTATTATGTGACATGAATACAACACAATCACCTTACCAAAACTCAACACCTAAATAGTATTTCAATAGTCATAAGTCTGTCATGTAAAAATTAAAACAAATATCAACCTTCATCTATTGAATGAGACTAAAACTACTCCTAGTGATGGCTAAATTATCAACATATACAATGAAAATCAAGATATCATCACCAGACACCTTTACATAGAGATTTGGTTTAGAGTTACACCTTTTGAAACCAGACTCCCTAAAGTATGTAAAATATCTTCATATACTAGGCTCAAGGATTCTACTTAAGCCCATATAAGGACTTGATCAACCTGCAAACAAGATGTTCCTTACTAGGAACCTGAAAACCCTATGGTTGAACTGTGTAGACTTCCTCCTCCAAATCTCCATTCAAGAAAGCACTCTTAACATCAATTTGGTGTACCTTCCATCCAAATTGAGTAGCAATAGAAACAATCAAATGAAAAGTTACCATCTTTGTAGTAGGAGCAAAAGTCTCCTCATAATCAACCCCTTCCTCTTGTGCATAACCTTTTACAACCAGTTTGGCTTTGTGTTTGTCCAAGGAACCATCTACTTTGTATTTTACTTTGTAAATCCATTTACAACCAATGGATTTCTTTCCTAATGGTATCTTTATGATCTCCCAAGTCTTATTTTTCATCAAATAATCATATTCCAATTGCATGGATGATTTCCACTCATGCTTCCCTTTGGCCTTTGAAAAATAATTAGGATCAAATACATGTGAAACAATAGTTGCTAGATAAAAATTGTCATGCTCACCTCTATTACCAAACTAATTTCCTAATCTCAATATTCTTCATTCCACACTTTGTGGCAAGTATCCTTCCTTTAGTTCTTCCTATTGACACTATGGATTGCACCCTTGAAATAAGGATAAGCTTCTCTCTTCCATGTGACATAATGGAGACTCCCCTCTTGTTGTGGGTCTGGCAAAAACTGGGGGGAGAATCTTTAGATAAGGGCTAGTTCTGTTTGATGCATCTCTGAGGATTTTCACTACTACTGCTAATAATGGGGAGGAGAAAGAAGGACTAGAACATAAACTATCTAAATGGTGATGCACCAAAATGATTGATCTACTTAGCTTTGGCATACACTTTACACCAAGAACAAGCTGATATAAACTTCATTTGAAATGAGAAACTCTTTTGTATCAGTGTCTAATAAGGGGTCCTCTAGAGATACAGGGAGGAAGAACTACAAGAGGTGTTCTAAGACACACTATGGCAGCCTGTTCACATGCACCTATACTCTACTATGGACACTTCTTGCTGACCTACAAAAGAAGAAACTCACAATACACTAGACATTCTAGAATCATTATATGAAAGCATGAAATAAAATGATTTAACATATGACAAAACCATAAACATATGCAAAAGTGCAAACTCAAATGGAGGTAAAAATGCTATGTCTTGATTCAAGGTAAAATCCTGTAGGGCTTCACCATACAAGTTGAAAGATATCTTCCTCTCTTGAGAGGTTACAATATATAACATCAAGAGAAAGACTTCTAGCACCTTCCAGAATAAGTAGCCCATGATGCATTGAACACCTAGGGGGGAATTTGATCATGCTAGTGTCATCCTTCTATAAAGTCTTGAAATAACCATGTTGTGGATGCCATAAGTCTTGACTTTTGCGCTCAACCTATTTTAAATGCTATTGTGAAAGCATGGGTCACTTTGTATGTTTGAATGGCAAGGCCGCTCTTCAGTCAAGTTCATGGGACTGTCTACTTGTTAATGCAAAATGAGGAAAAAATAGGCCACTCTATTTAATGCCTGTGCTCCCCTTGGTGGCCACTCGGTAGAGATTGTTTCATCTATAGCAATAACTCCTTATGTCGACACTTCCTTTTGCCACCTATGCTAATTTGATTCATGTCCATGCTTGGTTGGGTGCATCCTTTGGAACATTCCAAATGTTTTCATATGTGTGCGTGGCCATGTTCTGGATTCTCTATTTTGTTCCCTCTTTCCTTGATATTTCTTGTCTCTTTCTGGCGATTTGAGCTCTCAAGCTATTCTTCTCATCTTTTGCTGCCTCCTTGGGCTCCTTTTTCAGTGGGTAATGCATCCCAGTAAAGTTGACGTCTATGGGCTTATCACCTATTTGAAAACCAACGGCTATTTCACCACCTTGAATTTTATGTTTGTGCGAGCCCATCATTGCTTTGGTAATTCTTTTAGCTTTTTTCCAATTGAGCCTTCTACCTTTTGCAATTATTTCAGCCTGTTTCAATTCTTGTATCCTTTTGCAATTAAACCTTCCTGAAGGGAAGGTATCCCTTTAGAGCTTGGAAAAGGTCCCCTTTTGGGTAGCTGAGAGTCCCTCGCAAGGACACTTGCCCTTCAGGCTCCTTTGGGACCCTTTGGTCATCTCAATTCCTTCGGACAAAATGTCTGAAGGAATTCCTTTAGACATTTTTCCTAAAGGAAATCTCTCCTTCAAAGTTTTAGATTTTTTTCTTTCGGTCTTTCCCTTTGAATTTACTTCGAACAAAAGTCTGAAGGAATTCCTGTGGGATTTTTGTCTGAAGGAATTTTGCCTTGTTCTTTCTTCTTTGTGATTTCCTTTAGACAAAATGTCTAAAGGAATTCCTTCAGGAATTTTATCCGAAGGAATTCACCCTTTGATTTATTTTTCCTTGGATTTCATTCAGACATAAAATCCAAAAGAATCCCTTTTCCTTTAGCCTTGTTCTTGATTCCAAAGGAGAACTCTGCCCCTTTTCTTTGACCTATCTCAAATGTGTTCCCTACCCTCCATAAGGGCACTTGCCCTTTGGAGTGTTTTGAAAATGTCCTTCAAGCCATTGAAATTCCCTTCAAAGGAAATCTATTACCTTTTTTCAAACTGCTTAGACCATTTCAGGTTCTTTAATCACTTCTACTTATAAAAGCAGACAAGTAATGTACATGCATAAACATGATTTGCATTAAACTAAGAAAAATGACAAAACACTTGGCCTTTTCATGGAACAGGTCTGATAGGGGTATTTTGCACAAGGTAGTTGAGGGATGACTTAGCCAAATCATGGATGTGAAAGACTCTTTGTAAAGAAAAGGAGGGGGTGCCCAATTTTGGCTTGCAGGACCAAAAATTGGTCAACACATCTAGGGACTCATCGGGGAAGCATGTCTGCTATGCTTGGGAAGACTAGTAGCCTCTAAGTTCATTGGGCATGGAGTTAAGATGCATCTTGGAGAATTTCATAAAAGCCTTCTAAAGACCTATGAACCAACAAAGCTTTGCCTCAAGAAACAAGGAAATAACAACACATAAGAAGGCTAAAAACATTACACATGTGCAACAACACTTAGGGAAAACAAAGACAAATAAAAGAAAACTATTATGTAAAACTAAATCGATACATTTGCCTCCCTCCTAGATCAAAGGGAAAACTTCTTAAGTCTCCTTCATGGCAAGAAAACTTATGGTGCCAGACAAGTGGCTGAATGGAAAGGAGACTTAGTGACCTGCTCTTCTTGTCTACCACCTTGATTGGCTTATATCCAAATGAATTAGGGTCAAAAATGCTTCCAACATATATGTATTCATCTTGCTCTTAGAAGCTTGCCTCATACTGGCCCTTCATGCTAGTGTATTTCATCAAGAAATCAATGGCTGCTAGCTCATCACCATAGGGATCATCTAGCTCATAACTCCCTTGATATGCATCATGGATTGACTTATTCTTTTCTACCTCATTGAAGAGGCTGTCATGAAATAATGAGCAGGAGATACACAAGATCCATAGGATCAATCCAGGAGAAAGAACCCACAAAAAATAACCTGCAAATAATATCAGAGAATAAAATAAATTTCTCACACCTAAAAAATAGGTGATAATCCTATAAAATCTATGTATTCTCTCATTAATATCTCATTATTTTCTCATAGATTGTAAAGTATTTATAATACAAATAGTTTGTTTTATGACAACAAACTATTTGTTGTGATTACAAAATAGAGAAAACAAACTATTTGTTTTCACATACTACGAACAAATATATTGTTGCGAGATTCTCAACAATAAAACAAATTAACCTAGGCAAATAAAATTAACCCTAGGTAATAAATAACTTACCCTATTAACCTTAGGTAAGCTTAAATATTTATTATTCTAACACCCTCCCTTAAGCAAAACATAGGGAGAATGATAAACAAATATGGGTCTCGACTACTAGGCCTGATAAGGTACCCATGTACAAACCAATCAAAATATATGAAAAATAAAGGAAGGAAGGACTTCATGGGAAATCCCCCCCAAGGACAACTTCCTTCACCCCAAGCATCACTCACAACTAAAGATAATGAGGAGAAGCCAAAGGTTTAGTGAAGATGTCTGCAATCTGCTCAGCTGTAGGCACAAACTCCAAAGAAAGAACTTCATCCTGAATAAGATGTTGAATGAAGTGCATGTGAATCTCAATGTGTTTTATCTGTTGATGCTCAACAGGATTGTGTGAAATAGTAATCACAATTTGGTTGTCACACCAAAGAGTAGTAGGAATAGGAGATACACATGATCCACAGGATCAATCCAGGAGAAAGAACCCACAACAAATAACCTGCAAATAATATCAGAGAATAAAATAAATTTCTCACACCTAAAAAATAGGTGATAATCCTATAAATTCTCTATATTCTCTCATTAATCTCTCATTATTTTCTCATAGATTGTAAAGTATTTATAATACAAATAGTTTGTTTTATGACAACAAACTATTTGTTGTGATTACAAAATAGAAAAACAAACTATTTGTTTTTACATACTACGAACAAATATATTGTTGAGAGATTCTCAACAATAAAACAAATTAACCTAGGTAAATAAAATTAACCCTAGGTAATAAATAACTTACCCTATTAACCTTAGGTAAGCTTAAATATTCATTATTCTAACATGTCAAACTGATCTTCTACTTCATCATGGCTTTCTTGAAGAAGGTTGTCTATTTTGATATCTGAAATGAGATCACAAACTACTTGTTCATCCCATAGAACGTCACTTTCTTGCTCAAGGCTCTCTTCTTCAAAGCTTTCATAAGGATGGACAAGCCTCTCCTTTCCTTGCTAAAAAACTAGAGTCTCTAGTTGTTCCAAGACATGCTCCTGATCCTCCTCCAACTTGGGTCCCATGGTATGGTCATTCTTCTCATCAAATCAACAAGGAAGTTCATCAAACAAGGGAGGAGAGAGCTCACCATGATTACATCCCTCATCATCCATTGTTGACAAATAAAGTTTTTCAACCTCTTCTTCATATTGTTGGAACATCCACATGTATGCATGACCTGTGTCTTCTTCATTGTTGATGATGTCTTCAAAGGGAGCATCCATGATGATTTAATCTTCATTATCAACCATGATAGCCTCTTGGGTAGCTATAAATTAGATCCTCTCTTCTTCACTTTCCTATTTCAAAATAGTTCCCTCCTTGAGAAGGGATGAAGAGGAAGGCTGATGGTTAAACTCATGTGGAAGAGGAGGCAAACCCTGAGCTAGAATCGAATGATTCTCCTCCTTCCATTTGGATAACACTTCATCCACATCAGATGTTGTTTGATAGCTCTCTTTGAGGGGTGTAGATGGGGTATGTTAAAATTTAGGATCTTTTGCTTGATCTGAAGTATCTGTCACACCTTGGTTGAGGAACCTCATTCTAGACTCCAATTCTGTAATTTTATTGGCTATATTCTCTTAGAAGAGCCTTTCTTAGAGGTCACAAGAATCATCATGATGAGTAGGAGCAGCTTGATTTTCTTCAAAGATTTTATCAAAATGAATAGGCCTCTCCTCCTCTTTTTTCCTACCACATGATTCCATTGTTTGCTTTCAACTCATGACCTTAGGATTTTAACTTTTCCCTTGTAAATAGGCAACAACCTTATCCTCTTCAAGGTCCTGAGCTGGTTCATGATACACACTCCTATGCTAAAATATTCGAGTAGGTTGAGGGAGATTGGGAAGGGTTTTCTCACGCATAGGAAGAGCTACTTCAAGAGAAATGTGTTGCTTTCCAAAAGATATAGGGTGATTCCCATCAAAAGAGGGTCCACATTCTAAAGAATTGAGAAGGTTAGTCTCCATGAGAGGTTGAGCTAATGCCCTTTGATGTTGGAAAGCTAAGTGCATGGGATTAAGTGCAGGAGTGTTTAATGTATTAGATGAGCTAGAGTGAGCAAGTGCTATTTGGGTGCACAAGAATGGGCTTTCTTTAGAATAGGAGGGGGCTGATTTGGAATGGGAGAAGTAGTACAGGGTTGATTGCCTTGAATGGAAGGACTCTTCCATTTTGATACTTCCTCATTCATGGATTGTAAGGCCTGAGCTTGCCTCAACAATCATTCCTCTTTATACATAAGCCCTTGTTGATATCTATTATGCTCCTCCAATTTGTCTATCTCCATCACTTGTTTCTCAAAATCTAGCGTTACTTCCTTTACACTAGGTGAAGGATAACCAGGAGAGCTACTTGAGGTGATTCCATGAACAACTCGAGCTTAATCAAAGTTATATAAAGGAAAACAAGGTCCATGCTACTGAGTAATGGGATTATAGATACCAAAATATGATTTCTTGATGGTACCAAGACTGCTTAACCAGTTGATTCAACTTAGAGTCACTATTTGGTGTTGGTTGAAATGCCTCTAAAGGCTGATTAGTTAAAGAACACACCAAAAATCCTTCAACTCCTTGGACAATTTGTCCCACTGGGCATGCCAAAAACTATTGATATTGTGGATTACACCCTTGAAAGAAGGTTGAGCTTCTCTCTTCCACGTGGCACAATGGAGACTCCCCTCTTGTTGTGGGTCTGGCAAAAACTAGGGGGAGAATCTCTAGATAAGGGCTAGCTCCCTTTGATGCATCTCTGAGGCTTTTCACTACTACTGCAAATAATGGGGGGGAAGGGAGAAGGAAGGACCTAAATAGAAACTATCTAAATGGTGTTGCACCAAAATGATTGATCTACTTAGCTTTGACATATACTTTACACCAAGAACAAGCTGATATACACTTCATTTGAAATGAGAAACTCTTTTGTATCAGTGTCTAATAAGGGGTCCTCTAGAGATATATGGAGGAAGAACTACCAGAGGTGTTCTAAGACACACTATGGTAGCCTGTTCACATGTGCCTATACTCTACTGTGGACACTTCTTGCTGACCTACAAAAGAAGAAAATCACAATACACTAGACATATTAGAATCATTCTGTGAAAGCACAAAAAAATGACTTAACACAAGATAAAACCATAGACATATGCAAAAGTGCACACTCAAATGGAGGTAAAAATGCTATGTCTTGATTCAAGGTAAAATCTTGCAGGGCTTCACCATACAAGCTGAGAGATATCTTCCTCTCTTGAGAGGTTACAATATATAACATCAAGAGAAAGAATTTTGGCACCTTCCAAAATAAGCAACCCATGTTGTGTTGAACACCTAGGGGGAGTAATTTGATCATGTTGGTGTCATCCTTCTAGAAAGCCCTAAAATAACCATGTTGTAGATGCTGCAAGTCTTGACTTTGGTGCTCAACCTATTTTAAATGCTACTGTGAAAGCATGGGTCACTTTGTCTATTTAAATAGCAAGGTCATTCTTCGATCAAGTTCATGTGACAGTCTACTCATTAATGCAAAATGAGGAAAAAATAGGTGACTCTATTTAATGCCTACACTCCCCTTGGTAGCCACTTGGCAGAGATTATTTCATCTACAACAATAACTCCTTGTGCCGATGCTTCCTTTTGCCACCTAGGCTGATCTGATTCATGTTTGTACTTGGCTAGGTGCATCCTTTGGAACATTCCAAATTTTGTCATATTTGTTTGTGGTCGTGTTCTAGATTCTATATTTTGTTCCCTCTTTCCTTGCTATTTCTTGTCTCATTCTAGCGATTTGATCTCTTGGGCTATTCTTCTCATCTTTTGTTGGCTCCTTGGGCTCCTTTTTCAGTAGGTAATGCATCCCATTAAATTTGATGTATGCGGTCCTATCGCCTATTTGGAAACCAATGGCTATTTCACTACCTTGAATTTGACGTTCACGTGAACCCGTCATTGCTTTGGTAATTCCTTCAACTTTTTTCCAATTGAGCCTTTGGCCTTTTGAAATTATTTCAGACTCTTTCAATTCTTGTGGCGTTTTGAAATTGAACCTTCTCAAAGGGAAGGTGTCCCTTCAGAGCTTGGAAAAGGTCCCCTTTTGGGTAGCTGAGATTCCACCATAAGGGTACTTTCCCTTTGGGCTCCTTTGAGCTCCCTTGGTCATCTCAATTCCTTCGAACAAAATGTTTGAAGGAATTCCTTCAAAGATTTTGCCTAAAGGAAATCTCTCCTTCAAGGTTTCAACTTTTTTTCATTTGGTCTTTCACTTTGAATTTCATTTGGACAAAAGTCTGAAGGAATTCCTTCGAGCTTTTTGTCCGAAGGAATTTTTCCTTTTTCTTTCTTCTTTGTGATTTCCTTTGGACAAAATGTTCGAAGGAATTCCTTTAGGCATTTTATCTGAAGGAATTCACCCTTTGATTGATTCTTCCTTATATTTCCTTTGAATATAAAATCTAAAGGAATCTCTTTGCCTTTCTCCTTGTTCTTTCTTCCAAAGGAGAACTCTGCCCCTTTTCTTTGACCTCTCTCAAATGTGTTCCCTGCCCTCCGCAAGGGCACCTTCCCTTTGGAGTGTTTTAAAAATGTCCTTAAAGCCATTGAAATTCCCTCTGAAGGAAATTTTTTACCTTTTTTCAAACTACTTAGACCATTTCAGGTTCTTCAATATCTTCTACTTATAAAAGTAGACAAGTAATGTACCTGCACAAACCTAATTAGAAAAATGACAAAACACTTGGCATTTTCATGGAATAGGTCTAATAGGGGGTATTTTTCACAAGGCAATTGAGGGATGACTTAGCCAAATCATGGATGTGAAAGACTCTTTGTAAAGAAAAGGAAAGGGTGCCCAATTTTGGTCTGTAGGACCAAAAATTGGTCAACACTTCCATTATGGTAGAATACCACTTTGGATTCATTTATTATTTTGTTAGAATCTCATAATGACCTACATCAATTTCTTCCTTAGAATGTGATTCCACTAATGAACTAGAATATTGCTCAACTTTCACACCATAACTTATAATAGAATCATTAAAAGAAAATAATGACTCAATATCTAAAATTGTACTAGTTTCTGTGAAGTATGGAATATGTTCATTTACTATGACATATCTATTTATCACAACTTTGTGAGTAGAAACATCAAATAATTTTTAGGCCTTTGACTATTCACTGTACCCAAAAAACATGTATGCTTTACTTTTTGCATCCAAGTTACTTCTCTTTTGACTAGGAATAATTACAAAAGTTACATAACCAAAAATTTAGAAAGCTCTTACATCTGAAGTTTGACCTGACCAAGCCTCCTCTGGAGTCATATTATCCAATGCTTTTATAAAACTTCTATTGAGGATGTACACCACCATATTCACTCCTTCTACCCAATATCTATATGGGACATTTCTACTTTGGACCATAAAGTGATCCATGTCTATCACCATCCTATTTTTCGTTTCCACAACTCCATTTTGCTATGGAGTGTAAGGGGTAGTGTACTATCTATGTATGCCTTTAGTGGCACAAAACTCTTTGAACTATTTTTAGATGAACTCACCCCCATTATCCGTTCTAAGATATTTTACTGACTGTCCCACCTATTTTTCAACAATATCTTTCCAAGTAAGGAAGTTAGAAAAATAATCAGACTTATTCACTAGAAAGTATACCCACTTTTTCCTAGAGAAATCATCAACCAACAATAGAAAATAATGGGCTCCAGAAGGGGTAGGTGTTTGCATTGGACCATATAAATCTACATGTACTAGATCCAATACTCCCTTAGCTCTTGAAGATTTAGCAACATCAAATGAATGTCTAATTTGCTTCCCCAACTAACATCTAGTACATACATAATGACTATCTTGAATAGAAGAAATCCCCTTAACTATGTTAGTCTTGCTCAATGTAGTCAAATAACGGAAATTTAAATATCCATACCTTCCATGCTATAGTGAACTTGTGATATCAACCATTTCAAGTGCACTTTCCTTTGCCCTCTATGGATCTGAAATCTTATATAAGCCTTTCTCACCAATCCCAATAGTAATAATATTGTTATCTCTCGTAGTGATTAAACATTGTTATCCTTGAAACTTTACAACAAAATTAGATTTTGAAGTGATCTCACTAATTGAAAGTAAATTTTTGTTCATATCAGGCACATACCTTACATTCTTAAATGTATACCAAACTACACCATTAAAATTGATCTGAACATTATCATATCCTTTCATAAAATGAGTCCTATCATCTCCCAAAGATACAAATTCATTAATACTATCATTTTCAACAAAATACACATACTGATCCTTACGACATGTATAATGGCAAGATGCCCCTAAATCAAAGTACCAAGCCCAATCCATCACAAAATTACCACTTGAATCCATGAAATCAAAATCAAGAGATGATTCCTCGCCTTCACCTTCAACTACATTCATATGATGATCTTTCTTTATAGGGTTAGCCATATCCTATTGTCTTTTATTACAATCTTTCTTAATGTGACTACGTTGCTTATAGTAAAAACATTTACACTTAGATCTCTTATTAGAACCACTTACTTGTGAAGTTTATGTCAAAGAAATAGTATTTTTACCAAACTGCTTATCCTTTCCTTTGATGAAGAATGCACTCTCTGAAGTAGATGTAGACAACATTGTTTACTCTTGTCATCTCTCCTTATTTAATAGAAATGTGGATGACTTTTCAAAGTCTAAAGTCTGCATCTCAGCAATCATGTTCAAGGACTCCATAAATGACTCAAATGAAGGTAGAAGATTTTGCATAACCAAAACAATCAAATCTTGCTCATCAATAGGCTTTTACATAGCCTTTAATTGATTATTGATGTTCTTGATCTGCAATAAAAACTTAGAAGCAGA